>VZTE01005202.1:630035-707005 GCA_013397775.1 Eulacestoma nigropectus
AAAAAAATTACCTGCAACTGTGCTCTTGAAAGGTTGGCTGGATGGAATTCCTCCCAGAGAAATGGTGAGGACATTCAGCCCACCAAAGTCTTGTGTGGCGTGGAGAATGTCCCGGCTGTGAGTCCTGTCCACCGACAGGACGGTGGCAGAGCCGTTCTTCTCCAGGAGGACCGAGTGCCACTGGCCATCTGCAGCATACACCTCAGGGATGTTCCTTTCCACTTTCCCAGCAACTCCAGCGTCGGATATGTAGTGCACCTTCCCACCTTTTATCTGGTCAGAAGAACACATGAGGCCTAATGTTAAAATGGTATCACATAACAACTCCTACACACACGTAACCAGCGCGATGCCTACTCAGAACAGCTACAGTAACATGCAGCTTTGGTGTAATAGAAAGCTGGGGTGGGTATATTTTTCCCCAAATAATTGCTTTGTACTAAAAAGGCATTAATTATTTAGTAGCAAAAATTTGACCAGAATTAAACACATCAGATTGTAGAAACTTCTGCAGAAAAATTGCATCTTAGAGCTGCCACCCACTCATTCCCTGGCTAATCCTATTGAGAAGCCAGCTAT
Source organism: Eulacestoma nigropectus (assembly GCA_013397775.1). Lineage (NCBI taxonomy): Eukaryota > Metazoa > Chordata > Aves > Passeriformes > Eulacestoma > Eulacestoma nigropectus. Next base: position 630,615 of record VZTE01005202.1, read on the forward strand.
AGGATATGCACATGACAACACATTTTAACCAGAGAAAGAATAATTCTTCCTCCTTCTTCAATGCAAATGTGGAATATGCTTTGCAGAGTGAGCAGATGTTGTCCTTGCCCAAGAAAATTGCAAACAGTTTTTATTATGACACAGTAGGAATGCATAAGGCATGGCAGGGCTTGAGCAAGAGTCCCATTTCATGTCTGCTTTTTCTGCTAATTGGTATTTTGCAGAAAACCAGTTGTATTTCAGAAAACTTTCTGAAGAGTTGCAAAGTGCATGATTTTGTGAGAATTTTCAACTAGTGCTTTCTTGAGCAAACTGCTTTAAAACTTGTAAACTGCTAGGGAAAAAAGGAAGAATATTTTGACTTTTTCTCTTAAGAAAGATGCCTCACAATTCTACTGATGCGGGATTTCAAACCTCTTATCATGATCCCAAAATGAGATCAGTACAAATTCTGCATTTAAGAGGTAGGAGCTTAAAAAGAATCCCCAGCATCCAACCCTGCTGGTTTCTCAAATAGTGCATGAATTTGGGTATGTTGGCTGACCTCCTAAGGGCGTACAGAGTTGTGTAAGCTCATGAAGGATGGCTCTGCAACTCGTTGCAAGTTTCCTTCCGTGCTCTGCATGTTTGGTCAGACATATTAAATGGAACAAGTGCTCTCCGTCCCGTGTTCCTCACTGCGGCTCGGTCAGTCCGAGATCCGTACCACGAGCGTGCGGGACGTGCACAGGCAGAGTCCAGGAAAGGTCAAAGCCCCAGGTTTGCTGAAAGCTCTCAAAGCCTTGCATCCTTTGTTCCAGGAAAAATAACGTTCACCTGGGAAGAACTGCGAGGTGACACACCGGCTACAGGAATGCTGCTCTCGTTTCCAGAAACTGTTAAATGCTCTGGATTTGCTTCTCCAGTGATGCAAGCTGAGGACTTTGTTCAGACACTCCAGCTTTAATAAGGCTCTAAGACCCCGCTCATGTCTTGGCAGCGGCCTGAATGAATGCCTCTAGCACGTATTCCATTTGGATGGAGGATACAATGGTTAATATGTGCATCCACTTCATTTATGACGGCAGTAATTTGGACTATTTGAAAATGTATTGTTTGATAAAGCTGCCCTTGGAGACAGGATGCTTTTGTTACTGATAAAACACAAGTGGTATGTGTCTAAACTATCACACAGCCCAAGGAAAATCCCACATCTACAAATGCAGCCACACAGACTATTAAAACATATTAAAGACCATTTCCCATAACCACTTATGAAAACATTGACTGAGATGAATATATACATATATTTATGTCTGCAACCTGTAATTGGTTTGTTATGTCTTATTCTGTCTTTTATGCCTCATAAAAAATATTGCCTTGTATTTCGGTCTTTATGTAAACAGACAGGAATACACCATGCCAGACAATGCCCTCCAAGCTTAAGGGAAGACTGAGCACAGAACCACAATTTTTAATTCCACCTTAGAAAAGAACTGTAGAATTATTTACCTGTCAGCAACTGATATTTTCCATACTGATTGATGATTCTTTAACCCTATTTCTGTTTCTTAAAAATTGCACGTGACTAATGCTAACAGACTCGATAAATAACATACTAGGGGCATTTGGAAAAGAAAATTTCCAGAGACAGGACTGGTCCATGACTGCTTCAACCAGGAAAAGATAAGGAATGTTCTTCTTGGTGCCTTGAAGTAGAACATGTTTCTAAATTTGAAACAAAGGCTGATGCTGACAGTATTGAGTAACATGAATTTCTGGGTTTTATTTAAATGGCTGAGCAACTGACAAGTAGAATACAATGAAAAGAATGAACCACTAAAGCAAACATATTCCTAACTACAGGGCTGATTCAACTTTACTAATATTCCGAGTCTCATTTACTGAACAAATTGGTTTTTATTTGTCTTAAAACTGAGCACTAGCATTTACAGATTTATATCTCATTGAATGAGATGTCATTTAAAAGGGTTATGTTCTGATTAATTCCTACAAATTGATATGTGCACAGAACCATGGAATGGTTTGGGTTGGAAGGGACCTTAAAGATCACCCAGTTCCAACCCCTCTGCCATGGGCAGGGACACCTTCCACTAGACCAGATTGCTCAAAAACTCATCCTGGCCTTGGACGCTTCCAAGGATGGGGCATCCACAGCTTCCCTGGGCAAGCAGTGCCAGGGCCTCACCACCAGGGCCTCACCACCAGGGCCTCACCACCAGGGCCTCACCACCAGGGCCTCACCACCAGGGCCTCACCACCAGGGCCTCACCACCAGGGCCTCACCACCCTCACACAGGAGTATGTTAGCTAACACAGGTAAAATGTAATCCACAGCCTCTACCTGCACAATTCAGAGATCTTAGAGCTCCATTTATGCTAATTTAATGTGACTGCAGATGACATTTCCAGATAAAGCAAGACAAGACAGGCAATTTCACCTTTAACCTGCTGTATTTATCTCATTTCTTCTAATTGAATTACTTGCAATGTGCATTTGTAGGAAAATAAGCTGTGACAAAGAGCCTTAGCAATAAGAAATCCCTCACCTTCTTCCTTGTTGTGGATTTTGGAGGAAGCATTTTCCATCTGAATTTGACCATTATTTAATGTAACCTGAAATATTTTCTATCTTTCATGGATTAAGGATGCCTTCATATCATAAAGCATATCTTGGGTTCTTTGAGGGAAGTTTACATCCATCATTTAGTGACTCAACTGCTCACAATCTCAGTGGGTCTGGTATTCTCTAGTTTTACCCCAGTCTCAGCTACACCAAAACCAATTAGCTACAAGAGGAAAAAATGTGAAGGCATGAGAGTAGACACAAGACTCATAGCTTTTCCCTAGCACGGTTTAATATTAAAAACACATGGCAGGTTTTCTCTGAATGCTAATACTTTGGATAACAAACATATCAAAAGACCCAAAAATCAAGTTATAAAATTGTCTGTTTTGAAGACTGACAAGAATTGTAAAGACGGGTCCCCTAAAGCCCAACTTCTGCACCAGGAGCAGATGGAGGTGACAAGAATACCTTTGCTGGGTTGGCTTCACTGGCATCTTGGGCCACCACTGATGGGAATACTCATCGTGATACCTACTCTGGGAATGAGGAGCAGTGCAGAGGCCGTACTGTACTAGCTACAGTTAAATAACTACAGTTTTACTAACTAGCATCACCTGGGAACTGCTTGGCAACGACCGGCACGCTGATGGTACCTCTCCTTCCTCAAACTCCTGCATCTGGTACTAGGCAAACCTCTGCTCTCTGCCCTTGCACAGCTGGGGCTGGGATTTGACACCCTCTGCTTGCTTGTATAACTTCACCAATATTAACAATAACAAGAGTGTTTGCATAAACACAGCACCAGTGCTTTTAGCCAGGAAAGGCAACTCTCTTTTTTTTTTTTCAATAATGCTTGGAAAGCTCACCTAGCAAATTCTGCTAGGGGGGAGAAAAAGGTTTTTTTCTCTCCAGAAGTCAAAATAATGAGATCTTATCTACTAATATGAGCGAGGCAGAAACTTCCTATGAAATGATGTGGTAAAAGCATATGCCAGGGAAGTAGTGCAGACTTGCTTCTTAAATGCAGCTGGTGTGTCAGGAAATCTTCGTAACTCTTGACTAGGCAGGCGGAGAATATCCATGGGGCTGAAGCTTAGAAAGTGTGAATTTCTGTATGAATTTCTCTAAAAGTCAGGGAAGAAAAACTTGGAAAGCCTTGCAGCAGTCAAGGAAAGTTGGAGCTTACACCAACCCAATAAAGGGGCTTGCCAACATCACTGCAGTACTCATTTAGAGTTATGAGTAAATGGACTGAGTCATCGCCAGGAACTGAACCATCGCTTTCTCTTGAGAAAGGTAACTTCTGCAGCAATAAGCTCTTTGAGGAAAGAAAAAACAACAAAAAATCCCAAACCAGTGTGGCATTTAAAGCATTAATTCAGCTATGTATGCCAAAATAATTTGATATTGACACTGGTCTGTGAGTAATCTCATGAATTCGAGTTATCCCTCACTTCCTAGTTTGATAAGCTTGAGCCATGTTGGTAGGAATTAATGAAAACTTTTTGGCAATCGTTTGCTAGCTTAAGGAGGGTCGGGGTTCAAGGCTCAAAAAATCAGAAGATAAAAGGCCAATAACAAAATGATTTGTTCTGTAAAGTGTAATGATGATAATAACCATGGCAATGAGCACCGTTCTCACTGCCTTAAAACAGTCACTATTTGGAGCCTAGACAAAACTGATTAGATACAAAACCATCAAGATCTTCTGATACCTTGGCAAACAGGAAGGGAATTGTTGAGAAGATGAATGATACTGGAGCAGTGCCTAGGCTCAGTTAAAGACTTAATATTTTATAAAGGAAACAGCAAGAGTAATGGAAAAACGTGATTTTGATCGCTGCACACGAGGCAGTCCAATCAAATCAAACCCGGCATTAGCTGTAATCTTACCTTCACAGTAGTGAAGTTGCTGCTTTCTTGGACATGGAGTAAAACTCCGTTCTCGCTCCTTGTCCTGAACTTCACTTCCAAGCATTCCACGCCAGGGGGGCCCTCGCCAGCACCCCGAGCCCCAAGTCTCATCAGGTAGTCCCGCTTCTTGTTGGGGCTCATGTGGTAGTCGAGCCGTCCCTTGCCTTCCAGCGACAAGGCCGTGTCAGCAGTAATATCTGGGACAAGGACAGGGAAGCATTGAGCATGCAGCTCATTACAGCTCCAGCCACCGTCCGCCTAATCGCGACCGCCTTCCCTCGGAGCAGAGATCAAGTTCAGAGCAGGTCAAGGGGGGGAGCAGGAGTGAATGGCAATCGCAGCCCCTCTATTCTTTGGCTTCCACCAGAATGTGTGTTTGAGAGTGGGAGTGTGCGAGTAATTTACTGCTGCTATCAGTCAACAGTAAATTAAAACTCACTAGGGAACAAGTGAGGGAGTAGAGAAAAAAATTTGGCTCTCAGAACTGTAATTCCTTCCCAGGGATGTTACTGTTTCCATTACTGCAAGCAGGGTTTCATGATATATTGAACTCTAAGCTCTTCAGGGCAGAGATAATGACTTTCTATTTGTTATGGCATTAAAAAAAAGTGAATAAAAAAGGCAGAGCATTGACTACCAAATGCTGTTAAAATTATGGCTAAATTCTTTTGTAAACTGGCGCAATAAAAGCATATAAATCAGCTAAACAATAATGGGACATGTAAAAAAAACAAAGCCCAGTCATTACACTACAACTACACAGAAATAAATCACTTTGCTCTCCTGGACAATCCCATATTGATTTACAGGGCTATCGCTATGAAAGTTAATCACCCCCGAGCGTAAATGCCTTGTTTTCATTTACATTTACAATATTTTCTTGCATATAATCCACAGTCAATTTGATGAAAAGGACTTTAGTTTGGAGAAGCCATAAGCACATGAATTCAATGTTTACGTGAAGGGGTTTTCCCTTACCCTCTTACCTCCCCATAGCAGACAAATCCCTCCTATGGGATACCTTTATTTTAGTTACGGATTATATGTTATTAGGAAGCAGGACTTTAAATGAGTGCAAGTTACCTGAAATGTGATACACAGACCAGAAAATATTATGTATTTAAGTGGCTGCCATTTTTAGCTCATGAAAGGACAACAGTCCATTGTGGACTTTTAAACTGCTTAAGAGGCAACATGATGCTTGTTTTCATTATTTTATAAAATTCATTATCCCGTGGCCTTGAAAAGAAACTCTTAATGGCCTTTGGTTGAGCCATAGTTAGGTGTGTGTTAAAGACAGTGAAACCTCTTCCTCACATTTTTCACAGTGCTTCCCAGTGAGTCCATCCTTGCAGTGACACTGCTGCCACGACCACTGATCCACACAAGTGCCACCATGTTGGCAGGGGCTGGTCATGCAGGCGCCTTCCAGTCTGGGACACCTGAAAGAAATCGGAAAAGTAGGTGCTGAAGGAAGTGCACACAAATAAGCAGAGCAAACATGCTAGGAAGCGTCCTGTGTTTAAATGGTACTCCCTCTTCTCCCCTCAGAGATGGCTCTTCTTCCCACCCCTAGAAGTGTTCAAGGCCAGTTGGATGGGACTCTGAGCAACCTGGTCTAGTGAAAGGTGTCCCTGCCCATGGCAGGGGGGTTGGAACTGGATGATCTTTAAGGTCTCTTCCAACCGAAACCATTGTGTGATTTTAAGAATCCCTGTAGACAGCTCAAGTTTCTAAGCAGATCCTGATTTTCAGCATCAAGTTATAACAGTCTTACAAAAGAGGAAGGAATTCAGAGACAGGCAAACTCCTATTATTTGTTATGCAAGAGAGAAGAAACTTTTTTAGGCATTTTTAATGTTGCAGACTGCCAGAGCCTTTGTATTACAAGGACCAGCGCAAACATGGGGGTTGAGAGAGGAAGCGTGAACAAGGAAATCTGGATGGAAGACTGACATTATTGCTACAACTGTGACTTCAAATTCTGAGACGGAAAACACAATAGAATCAGATAGTTCACCATTTCTGAAAGACCACTCAGAGGATATGAGGGAAATTCAGTGATATTTGAGACACAAAGTGAGAGAACAGACATGGTGGATTAAGAGGAAATAAAAGGGAATAGAGGGTTAGCAAACAGTATGAGTATACTGAAACCCAGGTGGAATTTATAAAGAAACCCAAGAACAGCGGCTACTCAATTTCAGCCTGCAAAGCAACTTGAATCAACCTGAATAATGTGACAATAGAAATGTAATGATGCTGCTTTTTTGAGGACTCTGTAATCTTTAGTGAACTTGTCATCCAAATTCACTTTCTTCCCACATTTTTCTCATTTTACAGTAGGTTCTACAGCAATTTTTTTAACATAAAATGTCTGTTGGTGTCTGAACAGAATAGCATTCATGACAGCTTCCTTTATTACTAACGGGGTCCATTTGATCCCATATATAGCAGACGTACTGATCTAAGATTCCTTGAGCTGCCAAAGCCTGGCTGGGCTCCAGGGGACGTCCGTTGACTGCAAACTCCATTATGCAGCCCACAAAATCGTGGCTTTCCACCTGTCCTCTCCTCTGAAGGATGGGCTCTACGGACCTGATGCCACCAACAGTAACTCGATTCGGTTGTACATCGAGAGTCCTGTAAAAGAGAAAAATGACTAATCAGTACCAGACATTAGGATAGCGATGACAGCAGAGGAACTGCAACCATCAGCTACAGCCTGCAGCTAAAATTCCTCTTCCCAAATTGGTATTTTACATTTAGAATGGGAGACGGAGAGATCAATAGCACTTGAACAGTTGTAGTGGGTATGACTCTAAATTCACATTCAGTTTGCATGTCAAAATTTCTATTCACTTGACTGAGCAGTGTGCTTGAGATCACAGCAAATAAGGTTTTGTACCCAACTATAATTTAGATTGTAGGTGATAATTAAATAGCAGGAAGATGGACTCATTGTTTTACAAAGATGTAACACCTCTGCTAGCAGAGAAACCCTGTGTGGCAGGAAACATGACTGTGATTATTGTAAGAAATTAGCCAACGTGATTGGGATTAAAGTTACTGTTATCTTCAAAGATGTGAGCCAAAGACTACTGAGTTAGTTACAATAAACACCAGAAATAAAATTTGCTTTCTTTACTGGATACTGTTTATGAACTCAAAACTGTAACAGAAAACACTTGAAAACAATGTCAAAGTCATTACTCTCAATATTTTTTTTAAAAGACAGCAGTAATCAGGTGATTTTATTTCCTACGTGTTGATGAAAAATGAGAGGGGCAGTTTAAATAAATACATGACCCCAAATCATTAGGCAATAGATCCTATCCTCATTTACACCACAGTACAGACTACTCATGGCCATGCATTTCCTGACTGCCACCAGAGCCTGGGGACAGAGATGGTGTCAGGAACCAGGGATTTCTGAGCAAATCCCTTGTTATGATCCAGCTCCATGCAGAAATGTAGCCTGAACTAGCAAGTAGCAGCATATCTATAAAATCCAATTTGCTTCCGCAACGATGGAAGAAACTGACACTTGGAAGCCTTATCATTACTCCAACTTTCTCTGGCTTTACAGGGAGATTTCTTTTTAATTTTACTCCAGAAAAAAAAATCCCACCCAAACCCCAAACTAACCCCACAAAATGAAGAAATATTTACCAGTCAGTTGAAACAGCAACGTTGCTAACAGTGCAGTAGCCTGGCTCCTGATCCTCAGAGCAGGAATCCACTGTCAGGGATGCCGCCTGCAAAAGGCATCCCAAATATGCTGAATATTACAAGGCTTTAGTCCCCAGCCACATTAACTATTTATGCTTAAGTGTCTTATATCAAGGACTTGGCTAGAAGGGAGCACTTGCATATTACAATGCCACTCAGGATTGCAGGGTGCTGCACAGCCACTGCTCAGCTCCATACTCCACCAGCACAGCGAGGACACCACCAAGGTGTGGATATGAACAGGTGTGGAGCCAATTGTCTGCTTCATACAGAGAAGCAGTTAAACACCAGTTTTTCAGATTTGGGTAGGGTTTCTTGCGTGTTTATTTGCTTTACTCCTTGAAACTGCAGTTATTTTGGCTCGTACCGTATCCTACTCTGATATGGTTCAGATAATCTGAGCAAAAACCTGCTCCCTCCGATCACAAAGGGCGTTCTTTCAGGGACTTGACCATGACATTAAACATACTGAACTTGATAAAAAGCATGTTACAAAAGCTGGAAGTACAAACAGTGAGATTACTAGGTAAAAAGAATAACCCTGGGAGTAGAAACACTGAGATTACTAGTAAAAAATAACAACCAACCACTCAATAAAACTCAAAAAGTAACCAAATGGACCTGCTTAAGGTAACCCCTTGACTAAGAGGTCATGACAGATCTCGACTTTGATAATGGAGAAGCATCTGGACACCCAGAGTGGGACTGAGCTGATGTTTAGAGAAGTACCAGGCATTATCAGTACTTATAGCAGTCTTACTCTTTATTATTACAATTATTATTATTTTTATCCCCAAGCCATCAAGTCCCAGACAACGAGGTTGCCTCAACCTGGTCCAGTGAAAGGTGTACCTGCCCAATGGCAGGGGGGTTGGAACTGGGTGATCTTTAAGGTTCCTTTCAACCCAAACCATCCTGTGATTCTGAGACTACCCCTCCAACTTATTTACACTAAAGCTACTCATGGCACTTCTATTTGTAATCTATAAAAGTCTAACCAAAGCTGTCACTAAAATCATGAAATAACTCTTGCTGATTTAAAAAGGAGTTTTATTTTATTCCTTATTTAGCAAAGAATTGTCCCCACAGTGATTTATTAATAACAGATGCGCTAAAAAAAAAAAAACCCATCCAACCCTGAAGGTTAGTTATTCTTTAAAACAAATTTTCAGAAAAATAAACATAATCTCCACATTGTACATCTCCTCATGTTTCAGCTAGATGTGTGGTACAGTTTTACAGCAAATTTAAATCAAACGCCACCTTTAAAAATGCCTGGGTTTATGTTTTGATTTAGATTACTCTATGGGAGCTGAGCAAGCAGCACTGGCTATCAGTACATCATTACTCTGGAGAAGTTTTTTTCTACTGCCTGCAAATAAGTTTGCTAACAACAGCCTGTTGAAATCCCCACAGATTGTCCGTGCTAGCTCCAAATACACGCTGCAAGCTGACGCACTGTATTGACCAAATAAATTCAGAGCTCTTAGCCCTAAATCATGCCCTTCAGTACGATTAAATTGTTCAATTTGCTATTTTTAATGAAAGCTTATCTTGAATTTCTTTCCATACAAATGAGCAAAGTGCTTCTCCCAAGAAATGTCAGTCTGCAGTTCCAAAGCAGATTATAGCCCCGCATAAATGAAACAATTCAGAGAAAGAATAATAAGCTGGCTGCTCTGTATGCCACCACATGCATACATATTTTCCTTCAGAACATCAACAACAAAAACTGAAATGAGTTTTTTGTTCTTAGCTCAATCGGCATAATCTCCCTAACTTACATTGCTATGTGCTCTGCAAGCCAAGCTCCAACCCCAGCTGAAGGGCTGGATATTTGAGAATATATTTTACTTGGACCAGAGTTCATACAATTTATTTTCTAATGTTAGTCAAATGTTCCTGCTTGTTACTTAAGCATTACTCTACAGTTACCTTGCCACATTATGAGCCTTTCTATCCTGTCACTCTGCAATAGCTCAGGACTGACAACTTAATGATTTTACCAGTTTCCGATAAAATCCCACTGTGCTGTAGGAAATGACAGATTTGGAATCCTGAAGGGGGCCTATTTTATACAGTTTTGGACACCTGGGAGACATTTTTCCTGCAGCAGAAATATCTAAGACAAAGGCGATTCTCTTCAGATACTGTTTGTAAACAGCTGACATTACTGAAAAGGTTTAAACATTAAAAACAACAACAAAAAAAAATCACACAGAGGTATAGGTTGTCTTAAATGTTTGCTTTCAGCTTGAAGCACTCATAGCTGAAATTTGCTATAAATAGCCCTTTTTATGTTCTCTCTTCTTCTATAGCCCTCTGGCACACTGACAAGTAAAACATTTTCTTTCTCTGTTTTTTTTTCTTCAGTGTACTTCATTTATTTGTTGCAACTTTTACTGCGTGCCCCTATACTTAGCCATTTAAATCTTATTTATAGAAGTAACATTTTACTTTAGTTACTAAAATGGGAACGTGGTGCAAGATTAGGGTGCACCTTTGGGCTTAGGAAGCTGTGATGTAAATTATTAAATTTGCAAGATGCAAATCGGTATCTGATATCAAGGAACGTTAAACCAAAGTCATTGCTGAACATCACAATTATCCTTCATCTGATTCGGATATGTAAGTCCTACAACACACACAAATTGGATTTGCAAATCCAGCTGAAGAGTGGATTTCATAGAACCATAGAGTCCTTTATGCTGGAAAAGATCTCTAAGAATCCAACCACTTTCAAGCACTATCAAGGCTGCCACTAAACCATGTCCCCAGGTGCCACATCTACACATCTTTTTAATACCTCCAGGGATGGTGATTCAACCACTTCCCTGGGCAGCCTGTGCCAGGCATTGACAACCCTTCTGGGGAAGAACTCTTTCCTAATATTCAATCTAAACCTCCCCTGCTGCAACTTGAGGCTGTTTCCTCTTGCCCTGTTGCTGGTAACTTGAGAGAAGAGACCAACACCCAGCACAAATGGAGGTATCAGATCTTGCACTATGAACTGAAATGGAGTTTCAGGCTCAAGACTCTGCAAGGACTAGAGAGGAGCCACACTGGGTAGAAGAGCTTATTGCTTTTATTCCCTACATCACTTCTAGCTTGAAATATACAAACCAAAATGAGGAACCCCACAGTATATTACTGTTCTATGACTTTTAATTTTAAACATGGGAAGAATATGGAATTCGATGTATACTGGCCAGTTCTGTCTGAGAAGGGAACTGTTGGGCAATAGTTACTGATTATGGATGGCAAATAGATTTGGTTTCATTTCTAACTCAAACATTGTGGAGTCAAAAAACTTGGCTTGGATTCAAAGAGCATTTGGTTTATGTTCTGCTTTGGAAATATTATTAAAAAATGGGAGAAGAGGAATAGAAAACATTTACTGGAGAAAAAAATGAAGGCAGGAGAGGGGTCAGAGTGCCAGGCATATGGCAATCAGTTGTCCCAGTTTTTGGCAGAGCTCCTCACCTCAGATGCATTCTGGGGGACGAAGAGAGAAGTAACTTCCCTCCTTCCCCTCAAAAAAAATTCTCTCAACATAGCACCTTTTAACTCTTTACATGTATGATACAGAGGAAGACCAGGCTCCCAGTCTGATGAGATGGGTAAAATCTCTGAATTAGCTCAAGGAGGTCAAGGATGCCTGGAATCTTAAGTTTGTCCACTTCTATTTTCCAAATGTCGAGAAAAATTATTTTGAGGCTTTTTGCAATTACTGTGGTTAATTAGCATTCCCTGATAATCATCCCTGTAATCTACACCAGTTAATTAGCCCCGTGCGTAGTCATCTATGTCATTAATTATTCCTGACTCTCATTTTTCACATTGAGAGTATGGGGGCATTTTGCACATGCTTTTTTCATTATACTTTATCATCATCATACTAAACAAACTACCACAGGGCTTTGAGTCAGTTGGAATAAGACAGAAGTGAAGGAGGTTTTTCCCAAAGTTGGAGTTCTTGCTAGCAAACGCAATGTCACTAATTTACGTTTCTCTAGTTCCCCTGGAAGCCAAAGTGATTTGGCTGAACTTGCCTTAAATCTTCATTTTAGTGTTTCTTACCATTCCAGCCCGGCGGGCAATGACGGTGTGGAACTGTCCATCCGACACCTTCTTGGCTGTGGTGAGCTTGTATGTGCCACTGCCCAGGTTGTAGGAGAACTTCAGCCTCCCTTCTGCTATTTCCAGGGCCAGGAATTCTGCCCGCTCTCCGGTTTGGTTGTCGTGGTTATACAACAGCAAGGCATTACTCTTCATAGTGGCAAACTTTATATAGATGTAATTATTGTTGGGATCCATACTGGGGAACTCCATATAGGACAGCTCTTCAAATCCATAACTGTTCAGCTCGCAGTGATTCCCAAAAACACCTGCAAAATGAAAAGCGAAGTCTGGAAACGGGGAGTTTTTTCCTCACAGTGCATTCTCCCAGGAGCAAAGTATGGATGTGCTCTTGACATGGCTGTGATGCACAGGCTCCTTAAGGAACCTCTAATGTGAAATGAAAAACACACAACCAACAGAAGAATGCTATGACCCACAGCTGGGTGCTGAGGTACATTATATTTAAAGTTAAAAATTCAAGTTACAAAGGACAAGTTACAAATAGATACATCTACTGAAAAATACTTCATTGAGCTCTATGGCTTCTTTGGAAAACACCAAAACAAGCCAGTTTGACAGCTCTGTCAAGACATGGTTGTTAATTATCATCAGACATTTATTAATCCAGTTATGGAAATAAATGTGCAAGTTTAGTTTATTTTTCGCTCTGTGGCTGTTATCCGAACTGTTTCTCACTGGGTGGTTCAATTTTTATACCTATGAAATAAGCATGTGTGATTAAAACATTATGCCTTTTCATGTTTTTACTGATAAGAATATTTTGGTGCATTCTACATATTTCTTTTCAGATCTCTGTCACATAATTTCCATTGATTTTTCTTTCACTGCAGCGACAACAGAAAAAAAAAAAAAGATTTCGTTTAGGAATATTAGTTACATTTACCATGGACTATGTCCCTGAGGAAGTGTACAATAAAGGAAATAAAAGGGAACAGAGAAATTATTCCACATGTTAATAGAAAAACTTATTCAGCATTAGTTACAAATGCTGTAATATTGAGAACCCTATTTTGTGAGAGTGTTTTCAGCAACCTTAAAACATTGTAGATGATTTCTGCACATTTCTGGTTTTTTTATTAATCTGTTACATTTACTTTCATACTTTTCCATATGAACAATGACAATTCTGGATTAATCTGTATTCAGACTCAATCTTGCCGCAATTGTGTCATGATACCTTGAAATATCCATGTGGTTCTATGTTTTTATTGGGTTCATTCCACAAACTGAATCTGAGATAATTAAATTCTAAAAATTATGAAACTATTTTGGCACTACTATATGCTTCTCTGATGTAAAATACTGATATTATTTACAGTAGTCTTACTCTTCGGCTCCACTAAAAGCGCCTGTTATTCATCAGGAGAGCTTTGTTATCACCATACCTCCTCCTTCAGACTGAACTTTGAATATTCTTGGTGGTGAAGGTACTTTAGCCCTGATCCAGCTGTGCTTGAGCTAAGTTTCTTCTTTAGGAAGTCAGTGGTCGTGATCTAAAGATTTCAAGCATCCATTCTTACTTTTGGTCAGTTATCCATATCTATCTATCCATCTATCTCATTAGAAATATTCTTTCCAATTTTTAGGCACTGAGTTCTTTGGCTGGATCTTGTTATGTTTTTGTGTGAGAGAGAAAGAAGCTGCTACCAGGAATGACAAATAAATATTTGTAGCGACCACATCACTTTTTAGTTTTCTTTTAAAGAAGAATGAGTTAATTAAACCTGCAGTTTTTTCCAAATCTTGAATCATTTTCAAATCAGAAGTCATTTATGCAGGTAAAAATAAATAGAAATGTGAATAGGGAAAGGGGAGATGAGGCGGAGAGAAGGGTACTCACCGAAGGGACAGTGGCAGAAATACCCCTCCAGCCCACTTTGGCAGGACCCACCATTGAAACAGGGGTTGCACTCACAGTAGTTGACAGTGGAGTCACACGTTTTCCCTGTGATGAGGGAACAAAAGCAATTTCCAGGTCACACTATTCAGGGCAATAGGAAAGTCAGGCTGGTGTTGTAGGTAACGAGGTTATGAACCAACGCTGAACGCAAGGCCAGGAAAGAGGGTGCCAGGGACTGGCTGTGGGATGGAGAGAGGAATCACAGACAGGATGCTGGGCTGCTCCCAGCCCTGTCACAGGCATAATGTGTGGCCCAGAGAAAGCAGCTTTACTTTCCACGTGTCTCGTTGTGATTATAGGTACTGGTGGACTGTTGTTTTAATTGAACTGAATTTTACTATTTATTGTATTTTATTAACTGGCATCTATAAAAGAGAGATCATGAAATTAAAGGCAATGCTGAACTAAAAAACTATTAAAATGTATCTTTTTTTCCTCCCTGTTGAATGCAATATACTCATGAGTGCAAAGGAGATACAGACAGCCCTTGCTGAACCCTGTACAATCAGGTCATGCTGAACACAGCCTGCTATTGTACATTATATGATTTTTCTTATTTTTCCTCATCAATTACAACCTCCTTCCTGACTAAGAGAGACCACAGTGCTCTGGACCTAAAACAAGCTACTCTGGATACAGTCCTTTCCTAAGCAGACATTGTCATGTGGTAAATATTATTCCCCAAAGAACAAACTGAAATCACATTTCAGCAAGGAAGGGAACCAAGAGAAAAAATGAAGATTTTAACAGATGCCAAATACGGACACGGGGATTCTTTGTGTGAAACTAAAATTTTCTTTGTATGGAAACACTAACTGCAAAAATATTGGTCTTCATTTCTAAGGTTTTCATTGCTTGGCTTTGACAAGTACAACACTTCAACTACATCCCACTCTTGGAACCTGTCTTCCTTTTGCCAGCAGAGCCAGCCTTCACTGCCTGTGCTCAGCAAAAACTTCCATGTGTTGTTATGTTTGTCCTCCCTGTTTCACTGCAAAAACTCACAAAACCAGCCACAGTCTTCCAGACCTCTCCTGAACTTCATCTCAGCCAGGATATATGCACAAAGCAAGGGCTAAGACTGCCTTCATGCTTCTTTTTGCACTGATAATGAATTATTTTATTTCTTACGCCATATGCATATGTGCATATGCATAAGTTAAAAGTACAACATGAGCTTGCACAGAGGGTGTCTGTTCTTGTATGTCACATATATCTTATAATTCTACATCTCCCATGACAGGAATGCACAATAGGCAGTCCTTAGAGGTTGCTGGTGCTTAAAACTAGAAAATCAGGACTGTGCTATATGAACTTTGCTACCTTTTCCAAAGTTTCACAACTTGAGTCACCTAATCAAGAAAACCTCTTTTTTCCTCCCCTGCCTTCTACTTTTCTGTTTAACCTATGGTTTGCAAGCAGCTCTTTCATGCAAGCGGCAGCTCTCCATGTGTGACTGCAAGCGGGATGGAAATGGAGCGCTGGAGGATTCCTGCGGTTAATACGTCAGTTGTAGATGCACCATAAATCCAGGAAACTTTTCCAGTGTCTGAATCTAATTATGCTTTGGGGGTATTTATTTATGTTTTATTCTCTAATGGGCATGACTGAAGGATGAGCTAACTTTTTATGTGAGATTTTGCTGTTTTGTTTTCAATTTATGGTCCGTAGTAGAGATCTTTGAATTATGAAGGAGAGCACATAGCAAGAGTGAGACAGACGTGCCTAAAATAGCTCATGATGTTGCTTAGTTTTCACAGAAATCAAGTGTAGCTAATAAGGCTTACTCAGATTTTTGCAGTTCAGTCTAACTAAATACTCTTCTTTTTCTCAGCTAACATTAAAGCTGGCACATTTGCTGAGTCAGCAAGAGAATATGGATGTTTATTTCAGCTGCACTTCCTTTAACTAGTGAATAACAGCCTCTTCTTCATGCTTAACTATTGTTTGAAGAATTCTTGAAAACAACAGAAGTGTGTTTAGAATAACAGAATTATAGAATCATAGAATGGTTTGGGTTGGGAAGGGCATTAGAAACCATCTTGTTCCAATCCCCTACCATGGGCAGGGACACCTTCCACCTAGACAAAGTTGCTCAAAATCCCATCCAAAGTGGCCTCGATGAAAATTGCTCAGTTAGCTGAGTTTATAGACCAATTCGCAGCTGAAATTCTGAAAGATGCAAGGTATTCACTTCTGCATCAGAAAGATCTTTTTCTGAAGACCATGAAAATTAGGAGAATGCTGGTTAATTGGTAACAGACAGCATTCAACATTTATCATTCATCACCTCCAGCTGATGCTATCACAGGCAGGGGCTTACGCAAAAATCTAAGTTCCTCAGACTTTTTTAATTGAAAAATGTAACGGGAACAGATACCAGCTCAATGCTCTTAAGATTTCAGCTGATTTGAGAGTTTTAGTTTTTGTGGTTCTCTGTGTCCATCTTTTAAAGTGGTTGTTCTAATATTCTAATCTCGCATTTGAAACAACTTCACAAACCTACATTCCTTCATCTTAATGAATCCTGGAAAACAGGAAATGAAGGGTTCAAAGGAAGGGCAGACAACTACTGTAAATCACCATGCATATTCCCTCCAGAAAGTGATTATTTTAAAAACAAAACCTGTTCATCATTAAGAGATATAATTATAACAGATTGTTTAAACCCTAATGATGCTCTGAAGCAATCAGTCTTTATAACCCTATCCAGTGAAAAGAATGACATTACCTTTTGCAGTATGATGAAGTGAAATGCAGCTGACAAAACATAATAAATCAAGGAAAAGTAAGACTCTCAGCTTTCAGGTACACCCTTATAAAGGTCTACAGCTCATGTACTCTAATTTACAGTGAACAAAGAGTCTGTCCCAGAAAACACTTATTTCTACTTGCATGCAGCACCACGTAAATATTATTTTTTTTACCGAGCATGCAAATTCAATTATGAGACTGTATTTTCATTCCAACAGAAGCAACAAAGCTATGTATATGGCAAACTGAACTAGAAATCCACTATTTTTGATGCCTCTTTTCTGTTGTCGTTGAGGCACTCAAGGCTTATATCCATGAAGAAACAGTTTGAGGCTTTATTTTTACATCCACTGTGGCTATCTTTAATCACATATGAATGCAAATTAAGAGCCCAAGCAGCTGTGTTCTCTTTCTGTTGGCAGTATAATAATGACATAAAAGCCTCTATGTCAAGCATTTTCAAACAATCAGTACACCGACATTTGTTTGTAGAATCTATTGAATATTTAATTTGCAGAATTTCAAATATGCTTTTGCAGACATAAAATGTCTAAATATACTGTGTGTTAATTGTGATCTTATCTAATAAGCTCTGTTGATATTAAACTCTAATGATATTTTGTCTTTTAATTACACTGGTGCCATTTGTTTTCTGTCTTGATCGATTAATCTCAGGACACTTTAATAACACTTGATTCTGCAATGGCCAACTGATTAAACAACATCTGACTTCCAAATAGAAACGTCTGCCTCGGTGGCAGTCTATTTTAAGGTTATTTGTGTTGACAAGGAGTTTAAGAAAGCTCCTATCAGATGCCACATTTAATTCATGGCATGAAAGAAACCCAACACTTCAAACCCTAAGAGTCTCTCATCGCATCCTCTTAGTAAAAATACTCATCTTTTTTTTGCGCTTGTCACATGCAGAGCTTGATTTTTAGCTGACACAAGGGTTGAGCATCAAGGTATGAGCTTTAATACCAGAAGAAATCAGCTGGATGTTTCATAAATGTTTCAAATTACAGTCTAAAGGCATACACTGTAGTTTGCTTGCTAGAGTTAATGAAGTGTTTTGCTTCACTGCAACAGCAAACATATGCCCATTTACTCTCTGGTGCTAATGACCTTAAGAGTTACAGGGCATAGGTGCCCTAGAATTATTTTGCTACGCTCCTGGCAAAATAATTTGATGTGCTAATAAAACATGAAATAAAATCCGGGACTGGCAACTTAGAACTGCTTGTCAATTAACAACAATTGCTCCTGACCTGAGGCTCAGGCGCACATTTGTGAGGTTCATGCAAAAGATCTCATCAGCGTCCTTGATATTGCACTGAACATGCACCCACTGCTGCAGCTGTGATTTAAATTAAGTAGTTAAACTTTTACTTTGAAATTAATTAGCTTTCTCCCCTACTCTCTCCTGCACTGATCTGGTTTAAGAAAAAAATAAAGGAACAATGGATCCCCTAATCTCTCCATGAGTTACAGGTGAGTTGTGATGGTGGCAAGTCACACACCAGAATGGACACAGCTGTGCTGAGCTGGGCTGCCCTGGGGCATAGACAATACAGAAATACTCCTTAGAAAAGGCACTGAAAGCCTTACCTAGTCTCCTCTGGTTAGATTTTTTTTTTTTCTGATTTCTATAAAAAGTGGCTATAAGCCCTGGTTAAAATTGTTCAGACCTTCCTTAAATATCCTACTCCTGGCAGAATTAAAGACCAGCCTGCTTTTCTAGGGTTACAATGCTGCTGTGTTTGAATGTGTAATAAATATTAGAGAAAAAATACTCAGAAGGGGTAGGAATGCTGCAGACATTTCTGTGCCTAATGAAAAAAATAAATGACAAAGGGACAAAATACAGAACAGAACAGAGAGGTTGACCATTTTGCCTGAATTCTGTTTTTTTCCCATATCCTCCATCTGTTTTCTGTCCTGCAAGTAATTTGGGGCAGAGGCTGGTTTTCTTGCTTGGCACACTTCTAGCAGACTTGAAATGCTCCCACAATATGCATAACAATAACATGTACAGAAAAATCATACTTAAGCACTGGAAATGGTTTCTACACATTTAATAAATTTAAGTAGCTCTCGTAAAATCTTTCCGTCCTAATGCAAATCAGGTAAGTGAGATTTGCCTAGGGACAGAGCTAAAATAAAATAATATTGTGGGCACGTGATCTTCGGAGTTTTCACACTATTAATACCTCATTTTGCATGGCATCTTCATCTGCTAGGGATGCTTGTATTCAGACAACCTTGGGCTAAGAAGGCACATCTCCACACTCTTGCCATCTTTTCTGGACTGTAAGGTATAAAGGAGTAAAAGCATACCTGTGTACCCGGTTTTACAAATGCAGTTGAAGCTTCCTGGGAAGTTCTGGCAGGCGGCACCATTTTTGCAGGGGTTAGAAAGGCACTCGTTGATGTCCCTCTCGCAAGCCATGCCAGTGAAACCCTCCGGGCAGCTGCAGGAGAAGCCCCCCACCAGGTTGTGGCAAGTGCCGTCGTTGTGGCAGGGGGACGGGAGGCACTCGTCGATGTCGGTCTCGCACAGGCTCCCGTCGTAGCCCGGCAGGCACCTGCACACGAAGGGCCGCAGCGGCTCATTGGCCACGATGATGACGGGGACGCTCTCGTGGGTCCTCAGGGCCGGGCTCACCGCCAGCCTCCTCAGGCAGCTCCCTCCGTTCTGGCAGGGGCTCTGCAGGCACCAGTCATGGTCCACAGCCTCGACCCGCACCCCGCTCTGGCGGAAGAGGATGTCCTTGATGCTCTCGAAGAAGGTGGCCACGCCGCTGGGGTTCACGTACTGGTTGTTGCCGCGCTTGACGGCCGCCATCAGGAAGGTGTGGTTGCTGTCCTCGTACAGCCCATAGAGCTGGATGGCCGTGCCCAGCCCCGTCAGCTGGGAGCTGGCGATGCGCAGGAAGTGCAGGTAGTGGTTGGTGAGGAAGTCCCGCACGCTGTGGGCGCTCAGGCGAAGGAGGATGCTGTTGTCGATGGTGGTGTTGCTGAAGCCCGCGAAGAAAATCCGGACGCTGCTGGTGACGGCGCCGTGTAGCCCATCGTTGCTGAGGACAGCCAGGTCAAACGTGCCATCTGTGGACCTCGCCTGCGAGTGCAGCTCACAGGTGCCCCCGGGAATGCTGAAAAGGCTGGTGACTCCTGAGGTGAGGGAGCACTGGAAGCTGTCTAGCACGTCTGGATCCTGTGGCTTTACGTTGCCCAAAATTCCACCTGGGAAGAGGCTGCCATAATAATGAACAAAGATTTCTACTGTTCTGGGCTGAGACGGGTTGTCATTTTGGTCTATTACCTTGATCTGCACAGTTCCTGTGGAAGACATCTGAGGAACGCCAGAGTCTCTTGTAATCACTGACAGATAGAAATCGCTGATTTGCTCCCTATCAATCTCCCTCGTTGTTGTCAGGACACCAGCGGTGCTGAGGCTGAAGTAGCTGGTGGCAGGGCCAGTGCTGAGCAAGTAATATGTGAAAGGTCCTTGGTTGGGAGGGAGATCAGGATCTGACGACTGAAGCGTCATCACCAGAGTTCCTGCGCGGTTATTCTCCAGGACTTCTCCTTGGCTCGTGGACAAGGTAGGGCCGTTGTCGTTGATATCTTCCAAAGTTACCAATAGAGAGGCACTTCCTGTTGCAGACGGCGTTCCCGAATCAATGGCCAGCACAGACAGGTTGTAGACAGGCAGCGTTTCTCGATCCAGCTCTGCAGTGACCGTCACCTGTCCCGTCTGTGGGTTGATGGAAAAGGCGTCGTTCTCATTGCCAGACCCGATGAAATAGGAAAACCTGCTCCAGCTGGGGACAGAATCTGAATCAAAGGCACTGACGAATGTGACGTGGGTGCCTGGAGGAACACCCTCGCTAATTTGTATATTGTAGGTTCCCAAGGTAAAAACAGGAGGGTCATTGGCATCCAGGATTGTGATATTAACAGTTACTTCATCTATATCTGCACCACGAATGCTCCCCAAATTTTTTGCAAGGACTTTCAAAGAGATTCGTTCTTCTTTTTCTCTGTCAAGAGGTCCTGAAACGTAGATCTGGCCACTTTTCTCATCTATCTGGAAGCCCTTCTTTCTGCTGCTGCCAAAGATGAGGTAGTGGACTTCTCCATCAATTCCCATATCACGATCACTTGCAAAAACTTCACCTACAACAGTACCTTTGGAGGCTGCCTCTGAAACCTCAAAATAATAAAGCTTGGATACAAAACGGGGCACATATTCATTTGTCCCTTCTAACTGGATGTTGACAGTAGCAAAGCTGCACCTCTCTTCATCTGGAACATTAAAAGCCTTTACCGTTAAATGGTAACTCTGCTTTGTTTCATAATCTAAAAATCCCTGGGTGGTGATGGTTCCCGTGTTGGGGTCGATAACAAAGAGGTCGCTGTCTGAGGACTGAATGGCATATGCAATCACAGCATTAGATCCGGAGTCAGCATCGGTGGCATTTAAACAAATAACAGTTGTCCCACTGGGGGCATTTTCTAACACGGTGGGAAAGTAGTCCTCAGGGCTGAATGCTGGGGAGTTATCATTGACATCAATGACATTAACAGTGACACTGCAGTAGCCCGTTCTGGACACCCATCCTCCATCTGTGGCAGTAACAACCAGCTCGTGCTTTTGGTGTAACTCAAAATCAAGTGGTTTGGCTAGTGTCAGTGTACCAGTGGTTGTATTAATAGCAAAGATTCCAGCTTCATTTCCAGAGGAAATATTGTATCTGATTAAACCGTTCATAGCAGCATCTCTGTCTCGTGCTGAAACCGTCCTGACCACCGCTCCAAGAGACTGACTCTCCAAGACAGTAACACTCATACGGCTCTGGGAAAACTCAGGTGTATGGTAATTTTCTTCTGTCACTACTATTTCAACAGCTACCTCGGATGAGAGTGGGGGATTACCCTTGTCCTTGGCTTTCACTTTAAACAGGAAGTTTTTGTTCAAATCAGCCACTAATGAAGATGACACAGAAATCCAGCCTGTACTCCCATCCAGTCTGAATTTATTAGTTTTGCTCTCATCAGAGATGAAGTACTCCACTTCAGAATTCAAGCCAAAGTCCTTGTCATCCACTGCAGTGACTTTAATTAAGTTTGTGCCAACCCTCACGTTCTTAGTAACAGGAGTGAAATATTTAGGAGCAAGGAAAAGCGGTGCATTGTCATTGCTGTCTACTATGTTTATGGTGACGGTGGTCTCACTCACTAACGGGGGACTGCCCCGGTCTGATGACGTCACGATGAAGCTGTGCCTATTGATGTTGACATTGCTGGAACCGCTGGAGTTTTGGTATCTTAAATACTGCTTGTTGAAAATCTCCCCCGTGGTTGCGTTAATGCGGAAGAACTCGGACTGGGATTTTATGAAGTAGAAGACTTGCCCGTTTGACCCTTCATCTGGATCGGTGGCTGAAACCTGGGCGACCTTTAGCCCAATCCCAGGAAGCTCGGGACACTCCAGGTAATAGGATGGTTTTGTAAATCGCGGGGCATTGTCATTGACATCCGTGACAAAAATGGTGACATCTGTGCTCACCGTCCACCCCGAGTCATGTGCAGAGACCCTGATTCTGTAGCGGTCAGTGTCCTCCCTGTTCAGCGGTCTGCTGATGGTGATGTCCCCGGTGCTGGGATTTATGGTAAACGGGAGGCTCGTATCCCTTATGGAGTACCTGCTGACCGCGTTCACCCCGATGTCCTCATCTGATGTTGTGACTCGCGTTACTGTAAAACCCAGAGGTGCGTTTTCAGGCACAGAAGCACTGAATATCTGGGAAAACCTCGGCGCATTGTCATTTTCATCTAAAATATTAATGATAACTTTGACAGTTGTGCTCTGGAGCGGAGTGCCTTTATCCGAAGCTTTTATGGTTAGTGTGTACTGAGACAGTTTCTCCCTGTCCAAGGGCCTGACACTTCTGATCTCACCAGTGGCTCGATTGATACTGAAACTGTTTTCGGTATTGCCCTCGATTATTTCATAATTTAGCTGTCCATTTAGACCACTGTCTCTGTCGACAGCAGCCACTGTCAGCATCTTCCGTGGGGACAGGTTCTCCGCTATTTCTGCAATGAAGGGATCTTGCTCAAACTCCGGTGCGTTATCATTGACGTCAATCACCGATACCTCCAATTTCTTGTATGAGGAAAAAGGGGGAAAGCCCGTGTCTCTGGCCTCAATCCACACCACGTATTTCTGTATGGCTTCGAAATCTAAAGCTCGCCCGACAGAAAGCTGTCCTGTCACCTGGTCCACCAGGAAGGTGCTGCCCAGGTTACCACTGGCGATGTAGTAGGACAAAGAGCCTCCTCTGGCTGAAGATCCAGAGACCGTGGTGACAAGCGTCCCAACTGCTTGGTTTTCAGGAAACGTGAAGGTCTCCTGATCTGCCTGAACGCGAGGAAATTCGGCTTTGTCCACAAACCTCACGGTGACCGTGGTAGAGTCTGTCTTGGGGTACCGGCCGCCATCCCTCACGTGAACAGAAATGGTGACTTCGGACTCTCCCGCCAGTGGTTTTGCAGCCAGGATTGCCCCCCTTGCTGGATCAATGTGGAATTTCTCAGAGTTCTTTCCCATGAGGGAATAATGGAGCTCGGCGTTGGAGCCAGCATCTGCATCAGTGACGGTCACAGCAAACACGAATGAGCCTGAAACGGAGAACAAAGTTAGGTCAGTCTTTTAATGAATGCACTGACTGTGAGAAACGTGATGCCAGCTTTTCACTTGGAAGCACATCCTGGAGCAGCATGCTCTTCCTTACACTGCCCTGAAAATGAACTGCCTTTTTCACAAGATGGTGAGTTCAACAAGGGGCAGGTGAGTCTGTAAGTCCACAAGATACGCACGCAGCCAAAATATGTGGAGTTGAAAAATAGGACCCTGCATTCAGAGAGATGGACAAAAAGATCTCAGTAACTGCCCTGGGAAACAGACATGCAGCATTTTGGAGGCCTGACATCCTGTTTCTAGAACATTCACAGTATAAAAGCCACAAACTCAGTAAGATTGAATGCTATTCTGATTTTTAAAATTACTCTTAGCTTATTTATCCATGAAAAAACTCCACCCTGGAATTATTAAGGACTATTAAGGTTACGTAAGTGAACAGGCAGCACCCATGGACATTTACCCTACATACTCACCAACCCTTGCAATCCCTTCTCTTCCTATTCCTCAGGTGCTGCTCCTTTCTCCCCACTAGCCCCTTACTTATAGTTTTCTAGGAGTATTCCAAGGACAGCAACTAAGAGGACTGCACTTTTAAAAGCACACCAGTCCCCTGAGAAAGGGGTAAAATAGAAATACAAAACTATTGCACACTAGTACAGTAACATGATTACATTCAGACTTTTCAGGTCTTTTGAATTTGTGCTTCATAACAGCACAAATGCATGTATGGGCACCATTTGCATTAACCTCTGCATTTGCCCATCTGCAAGGAGAACCCAGGGTGTTCCTCCTCACTGGACTTTACAGATCTAATGCACAGCACGTCTTTCAAATTTGACACTGTCCAACCAATTTGCAGAACACTGTTGATGTTTTACTGTTACTAAAATTTAGAAAATACCCAGTTTTGTACAAAAATCATGCTGTTTTCAACCTCTTAAGGGAAAATCATTTACAGGCAGGAATTACTTTGACAGCATCCGTCAAAACTATAATTCATGTCACTATTTGTCATGTGCAGTGATTTGTACTCCAGGGGCAGGAATACTTAACAAGAACAGTATTCAAATCCATGTGAGAAATGGGACAGGAAGAAATGAAGATTTTTTGCTTCAGTTATTCAAATTATATTATTAATATTATTCCTAGTTCCCCCTTTTAAACTTGATTAAAAAATACCAAAAAGAAAAGAAAGTTGTAAATAAAAAAGTGGATGCATCCCTAGGTTTTTTTGCAAAGTTAAAAACAAAGTAAACATAGCTTAGGTGTCTAGTTAAATGAGATTTTATACAAAAAACCACTCAAAAAGATATTGCCAGAAAATATCAGGTCAACCTATGTGTACTCCTCATGAAAAGAATTTAAAGAAACACCCCAAAAACAACCAGACAAAGCCACTGTGCCCTAGTCAGATTACACAAAGTTTCACCAAGGCAATAATAAAAAAATTTCATAATGTTGTTCTGGAAACAGGGAAGAATTGTAAACAAATTCATTCTTCCATAAAAAGGAGAAGTATTTGCAATTGCTTAAAATTTAGAGACAAAATCCAAGACATGGAAATAAGCCTTTTTTTCTGTTAGAAGAAAATTTGTTTTGTAAACCATTTGTCATGGAATCCTATCTGTGGGCATCACATATCCATGTATATGTATGCACGTGAAAACACGAAACATGAACTGAATCAGAAATTAACTCCTATGTTGAGTGAAGTAACTTTACTTTGGGTGTAGGCTCCACAAAAGGAAGATCGCTGCTTGGATTTCCTTTTATTTTATTTTATTTTACGTCACCACTTGGCTCAGGGAAAGGCAACATAATTAACATCTGACATAGGCACGGCAGTTTTGGAAGAGGTTGTCAAAATCCTCTTTAAGAATTGCTCAGAGGAGACTTTCAGAAATAAAAACAGGCCCTTATCTTCCTAACCCTGGCAAAATAATCACTTTTTTGATTCGGTGCTCATTTACAGTATGTCTACTTTACGTAACTACAGGACATAATTGAGTTTGGATAGGAGAAACACAATAGAAAAAAACCTGCTAAACTGTGGATAGTAAATTGAGGTTCGTTTTTCCTCATTCCCATGGAACACGAAGATAATACCAGGAAAACAGCTGCAGAGGAACATCTAAACATTTCTGGTGGCACAGATTTGCATTTCATTAAGATGTTGCCCGGAGAAGCTATGGATGCCTCATCCCTGGAGGTGTTAATGGACAAGCTGAGATGGGACTTTGAGCAATCTAATTTAGTGGAAGATGTCCCTGCTCATAGCAGGTGGGTTGGTATTAGATGATCTTCAAGGTCCCTTCCAATCCAAACCATTCCGTGATTCTCTGTTTATGGAAGCGCTTTAATCCCAAGCACTGCCAGCGATCAGGTTACCTGAAGTGGCAGGCGACGGGACGTGGGTGACGTAGGGGTGGTGCTGGAATTTGGGTGGGTTGTCATTCACATCGGCCACGGACACGAGCACACTGGTGGAACTGGAGAGAGCCCTGGGGAAGCCCCCGTCGCTCGCCACCACCACCAGGGTGTAGTTCTCCCTCGCCTCTCGATCGAGGAGTGCACTGGTGATGATCTGTCCCGTAGAAGGGTTGATGGTGAATTGCGAATTGCCGCCCGTAAGCCTGTAGCTGTTTGAAAGGAAAACCAAGGAAGAAAAACTGGATTAGTATTTCAAAAGGCAGCCTGCTGCCTTAAGATAATAACCATTTTCTATACTCTTCAGACCACCATGCTGATGGGTATCAATACAGTCAGATTTTCTTCTGACTCTCCATCTGTCCTGTTTTTCATATTTCAAGGCCAGTCATAAATGACATTTCTGGGGATTTCCAACCATAGCTGTTTAACACATACAGATTTCTAATACATGAGTAGCTGACTGAGCCTTTGGATATTTGAAGATACCATCAGACGTACTCTCAAAACTGCCTACTGGAGGCATCCTCTAGTGCTGATTTCCCTGGGCTAATGCATTAAGTGTTACTCCAAAAGGCTGATAAACCTCTTAAATGTACCTGCAGAATATAATTAGAAAAAGTACTATTTTCTGAAATAAAAGGACGACAGTTTTACAAAATAAAATGAGGATTTAATATCCATATTGTTTCCTTTTGCTAAGTTTTGCTATTCAAGATTTCAATGGTAAGTTATAGTAATTCCTAGCAAATTAATAACCAGAGAGCTCTGTTAACAGAGACTAATTGGGACCAGAGTTTGACCCTTGCTGGGTGTATGTGTGTGCACACATCCCTGTGTGATTTGATGAGAGCTGACTGTGTGCTCACTGCAGCGCGTCATACAGGCTACTTCTGGCTCCCTACCACACTGAGTTTGCCCCTTCTCTTGGAATGCTTATCCAGCTTGTGTTCACACAGAATGAATCTCAAAGATGTATTTTTAAAGGTACTTGGTTAATATTACCTTTTTTAATAGTTCATATAATGGATTTTTGAGAAAACAATGGAAACAAAAACTGGCTAAAATGAACAATTCTCATATCCAATATTGTAACCCAACACGGCTGTGGTTAGCATTGCTCCTCTGGTAGAGCACAGTAGCAGCTTTTTTAGGTAATTATGTGAAAGACTCAGAAGAAAGTGCCTTTAATGAAAGAGATTAATATTCCTATCTTCACCTCTTTAAGACCAGAGCAGGTTATGACAGCAATAATAACAGCCCAGAAGCTGCACCGACAGGATTGAGAGCCAGCCTGTGTAATAAGCTGTGGCAACTTCTCCTGCTCAGTCATTAATCTCTACGCAACGCCACGAGCATACTTTAATTGCTTAATTATGATATAATGTGATGGCCATATACAATTGTTCTCCAACCATAGCAATGTGCATCTAGAATAGAAAGAATGTGCACAAAGCCTAAAGCACCACTCAAATCTCCCTAAACAGCAGCAGCAGCACAGGCACATTTCATCTGTGATTTGCAGCGATTTAACCCTGAGTGAGGTGTTGCAGAGACAGAAACTTTCTCTTCTGTGTTTCCACGTATATGTAGTGGCTCAAATGTTAGCACTGGCAAGATACTATGAATTTTTTTTTTTTTAAAGGAAATAATAAAGACATATTACATTTGTCATAAGATATTCTGAATTATACTTGCATGTAAACCAACGAGACAATGTAAATGTGTCACGACATAACTGCAAAAAATCCAAACTCAACCCAAAAAAACCTAAACAAAACCAAAATCAGAAACCCCTTGAAACCCTAATGGTGACAACTGGCATAAAAGGAATTTGATCCAAACACTTAAAATCTGGCCTTTTGACTCCTGTGCCTGCTATATTTAACAAGACTGCTCAAGTGTGCATTGCCATTTTACAACCCCATCGCCCTGCTTTAATGACTTCACAGGTTATCACCAGAAACAAGAGAAGAAGAGTTGGCACATATGGACAGGTGACAGTTTTCCAGAAGATTAACCACTTCTTTCAAAACACAGCACATTTTTTGACTTTACATGAAAATGTTAGCCAAGGATTTTAAATATCCCTTTTGGAAACTAAAGGTTTAATTTTGAAACAGACTTTAACAAGACTGAAAAGGAGTTCTGAGCGCTCAACACCTCTGACAAGACGACCTTGCATGTTCTGGTCCTTCTGGCTTTCACCAGTTTTGTAATACCAGTCATATTTTAAGATCTACTTTAAATGCTGAATCTGGACAAGCTCTGTCCAAGAAAAACAAAGTCTGTTCCTGAGCCTAAAGAGTGTAAAACAAAACCTGAAAACAATTTTTTAATAGCTACTTATGAAGGGAGAAAAAAAATTTATCAACTAATTCTATGATGAGGTACTGAGTGAATGACAAAGACTAATGGCAGAGATATTAAAGCAATTTAACCACACTAAAGAAATCCAAGAGCACTCTGATAATTTCTGATTATGGGATGCAATCATTACAGTCATTCATGCTTTGCATGGAATTCTTTTTTTCAAAAGGAGCTTGCCAGAAATAGTTTCTTAGACTGAGAGTGAATAGAATTAAAAGCTTCATTGTTTCACAATTTAATAAATGGTAATTTTGGATGATTTTCAAATATCTAAAGATATCTAAATGTCAAGTTTCTATTTTTGGCTTGTAGCTAGTTGGAAAGAAAATACTTCAGTATTTTATAGACATTACTTTGCCATAACATAGTTCTGTTTTATTTTACTTCCTTTACAAAAAGTGACACAGTGGTATTCTTATGCTCTTTGAAGAAGGAACTGAGGTGAACTAACAAAGGTAAATAAGGAAGCTACTTTTATATCTTGCTTTGTGAATTTGGAAACAGGGATGTTTGCAGCCACAATAGTGAAATGTGGTAAGATTAAGAACTAATAAAAATTTGCTTTGCATTCCATTCGCAACATATCTGTCCTCAGTGGGTAATCTTCAGCTTGTGACTGCCACTCAGCATCTTCATTATTCTTGTCTGTGGAACTGGGAATGGCCAGTGTTCAGTCCGGTGCCCAGTTAAGTTCCATCAACTGAGCCCTGAAAACCCTTTGGCATTTAGTGCAAAAATGTCAAATTCAAACTTTTTACGGGTTTTCTGAATGGCATAAACTTTATGCCTAGCCTTGTGTGATTTTCATGTTAAACTGAAGATATTAATTGACCAAAAATTTACTCAAGGAACATGCTGGCTTGCAGTGAAAATTGCTCACTACATGAAAAGGTGTGAATGCAGCAACAAGGCAGGTAGTGGGTGCAGGTGCAAGTTAAACTGGTTTGCTTTTCACTCAGTTAAAAAAGAAAGTAACTCCACAACTCTATTTGTCCTAATATAACTCTAAAAGCCTGTAAACAACAAAAAGACAGATTTGCCCAAGTAATTTAGTTACACACATATAGCTGTTCTATTTTGTCTTACAGCTTTAAGGCACATTGGTGATGGACATCGGGGAAAAAGAAATCTTCAGGCTAGATATGAGGCAGCATTCCATGGAGCAACAGTAATCGACCTACCTAATAACAGCATTTGTAGAAGCATCAGCATCTGAGGAGTTTACGAGCAAAATATCTGTCCCCGTGGGAGCATCCTCCGGAACAGTGGCAAAATACATGTTAAAGGCGAACGCGGGGACATTGTCATTGACATCATCCACTGTGACAGCAATGGTTCCAGTGCCAGTGAGGGCAGGAGATCCTGTGGGAAAGGGGGGATACAAAGTGCTAGAGGTTACAAACACCAGCATGCTATTCGCAGGTCTGCCAGCCCCGATTTAGAGCCGAGCGCTTGAGCATGTCACAGTTCACAGAGCAAGAAAGCCAGCTCAACAGAGAGGACAGGGTCAGGTTTATTTCAAAGTCATCTTGACATAAAGTACAAGTTGTGAAAGACAAAAAAAAAAAAAAAGTTATTATTTTTCTTGCTCCATCTAATTCCAGAAATATTTTGTAATACAAGCTCAGTGGAAAAAGATGGTCTTGGAACTGCTCAGAAAGCCTTCCTGTAACAATTAGGACCAATTTGAAGATGTGGTTGACTTTCCTATTTCTCTGCGAGAAGACCTTCAAAGGTGGCATGCTGACAGACGTGAACACTCCAGCCCTCAATTTTTTTGTCCGCAAAACAAATAGAGTGGAAACAGTGGCAAAACCCAGCTTTCCGCGTGGCTTTTCCACTGCCGGTCGCACCTCTGACCTGGGGAGACCTTCTGGGAGCGGGTGAGACGGCTGCAGTGAGTCTTCAGCCCTGTTCAGACGCATTTTCCCTGTAGAAGCAACCATCTACAGCAGCAAATAATGCTCGCTCCGATGGGATACTGGCTTACGGGAAATCAGACTGAACTTATTTAACCCACAGCTTTCATTCTCCTTGTTATTCTAAACTCAATTCTGATGAGCAGCAACGAGCATGAAATAGCATGTTTATCCATGTGCAATCTCTCAGTATTTGTCCTCTTAAGCTTTTCCTTTGTCAAATCCAAAAAAAGACAATGGAGACTTTTACAAGTTCATGTTAGTTTTGTCAGTCCATTCATTACGCTCCTTTTCAGCCAAGAATCAGCAAGACATCTCCTGCTAACCAAATTCTTCACTGAGGGTCCTCTGGAAAAAAGGGATTATTCCTTTCTTTGAATACATAGGAAGGAGAAGGAAAAAGTGATAGCAGAGCATAAAACACAGAAGTTATGGCCCCTTTTACTCAAAAGACAGATGATGACCATGCCTGTTTTACCCAAGATTGCATCACTTTCCCCTTCCATCTCAGATACAACAATTCAGCATTTGCTGGACCGGGAAAAAAGGGACGATAATGAAATGCTTTGGGCCAGAGACTGGTGGAGTCCTTGCCGTGAGGCAGGCATATTACACGGAGCTGTCGCTTGATGGAACGCAGGCCGCCCTG
Organism: Eulacestoma nigropectus; assembly: GCA_013397775.1. Taxonomy (NCBI): domain Eukaryota; kingdom Metazoa; phylum Chordata; class Aves; order Passeriformes; genus Eulacestoma; species Eulacestoma nigropectus. The sequence goes on from VZTE01005202.1 coordinate 661,701, forward strand.
TGTGACCGCCCCAGCCCTTCCAGCCCAGCAGATGATTGGGTCACTGCTACCCAAGGTTATTGCTGGAGCTCAGCCTTAGGGCTGGGAAGGAGGCAGGCTCCGCTCTTGGGTCTCATCTGCTCCTGGCAAGGGCTCCAAACACAAAGCTCTTATATAAAAGGAGAAATAACAACCCATTTTCCCACATGTTAACCCTTGAAGGCTGAAGAAGCACCGCACTGCACAGGGGGAAGACACTGGGAGCAGCCTCTGCACGGGAAGGGAGATTTTTCACCACAAAATTCTTCACAGTAACATGGTGTAATGCCCAAATGGGCTGACTGACAGAGCTTCCAATTGAAAGGTGTTATAAATCTCACAAGGCTGGGTTTGGAGGCTGCTGATCAGAGGGGAAGGATCACAACGCCGAGGAAAGAACGTGCAAGCCAAGGAGTATAGGTTTCACATCACACAATAGAGGCCTTTCTCTCCTCTAGTCTGAGGTAATTCACTCTGCCAATTAATACGCTTTCAGCCAGGAAGGTTACATTAAGGCAATATGTCTGACTCATTTTTTAGCCTTTTTTTTTTTTTTTTAACTCACGATTTTGTCATTTAGCCAAACACATATAGATAGAAAAGCCTGCAAAAGTGTTCTTGATTGCTGAAATATTGCTTGTGAAGTGTTTATTATTACTGCATTAAACGAAAGAGAGTCCTCAGCGGCGTTTGCTCTGTGTGTCATCAAGCTCTGGCTTTCCAAACGCATTTTATTGACATTCATCTCGCAGCTAATGAAATGAAAGGTTGAAAGTTGTAAAGTTTCGCAGCTGATTAAACAATTTATATATAATTCAGAAATTAATCTTGGATAAGTCACGTTCAAAGAGCATCAGTAATGCAATTCAGCCCGGAAAAGAAAGCTAGCTCACAGCTAAAACCTGAAACTCGCTGTTTAAAATGTATTTGCTAAGACAAAGCCAAGGCCAGAAAATTCACGCCATGGGTTCAGCCACAAAAATGAACAGAGGTGGCAGCGCCTTTAGATCCCAACCTTTGCCTCATACCCCAATCCGTTATTCTCCAATTCCCCTTCCTCCCTGGAAGTGTCTACAAGGCACCATGCAGTGCAGTATGGGCTCATTCGCGTCAGCCTCAGGGAAGGGACTGCAGCAGCCAAGGTTGAGCACCACGCTAACAAAATTAGCTGGGGTAATATAAGTAACCCAGACCTCATCAATGCTAGCTCGTGGCTGCAGAGTGCTCACAGAGACATCCCAGAAGTCCAATATTAATTCAGCTGTTTGTAACATCCCAAGTCACTGCTCCTCAGTTCAAAACCCCAAACCTTTCTCATCTTACTTAGATGGAAAAACTCACGTATTTACATTGGTTTCCTGTCTGTGTAGTTATCCAAATCTGTTTTTTTCCTCTAAGTAAAATATCACGTCCACAAATTTACTCCTTTATTCTGTTACACCGAAAGATAAAGTTGCAATTTCACAGAGAGTCCTCAAAGCTTTTACTCAGTTGAAATTAAACCACTAGCTCACATTTCTGCAGTTACCGAGAAATATAAGAAGAGGAAATTACAAATGAAGTAATTTCATATGGAAAAGAAACAGCTCGGGGCCAAATCCTACCGTCCTCAGTGAACTTCCAGGGAAAGCTGTGCTTGCATAAGGACCACAGAATTTGGCCCTTGGTAATAAGCAGGTTTCATAAAATGTACATGTCATATTTGTGGTGAGAGAAGTAGTTTCCATGGTCAGGCGGAGTTCCCAGATTTCTTAGTTTTGCTTCAATAGCAAATCTTCCCCAAGTCAGTTATTCTTATTATGGTAGAGCATCACTCCTATTTTATTCAAACTGCTCTTAATATTTTGCATCAATAAGGGCATTAAATTCAGTGTAAATTCTGCAGTATTGGCCAAACACACAAGATGACCCCAAATCATTCTTAATAAACCAGACATGTTACAACCTATCTAAAATTGCTGTACACAGCCACACAAGCCTCTGAGTACTTTTAAAAACAGCCCTGAGGGCTAAAGCCACAAAGAAACATACACTTTTCCCTAAGTGAACTTCCATTAAAAATTTTTATAATTTTTCGTGATAGCCTGAACCATTTTTCAGCAGAAGCAGCAACTATTTCTTTGTCAGACACTCTTCATTTAGAGCATTTCTCTAGTGTTATATAACTATTAGGTTTTTTTTTCCAAATCCCAAAATACCATGTCTCACAGAGGCTTAGAATATCCATGTTGGAAAAAAGTTTACTAGAAGGATGGAGGAGTGGAGGAACTGTGAAATGATGAATAACCAGAGAACATAAAATTGACTATGTGAACTAAATGGGAGAGACTGAATTGGCTGTTCCTGTTCAGTGAGTATCAAATCTTTTTAAGATGGTGCCATTCATATATTATTATCATTATTATTCTGAATTTCCCATCTCTGTGTGCTGAGGTCTGTTTCTGTGAGCTGCACAGTTTATTTTCTAGGTGGCAGCTGTACATATACACTAAGCAGACGGTCCCACAGACCTCCACACACGTCATTGTTGAAATAGAGATTAACCTGGGATAGTGTCAAAATAGTAACACTGAGTTCAGGGGGAGAATTGCTTCCCACGAATGTTCTCCCAAAAATTTCAGCCTTTTTGCTTACATCTGCAAGTAAACATGTGTCTGGGGATGAAGAGAAGGAGCAGACCTTGGGAGCCTGCTCCTTGGAGGCCCATAGTGGAGGATGAGTTGCAGAGAGAGGTTATGAGAGGCCGCCTTGGGCTCGGCCAGCACTGGGCTGTGGCTCTCCTCTCTTCATGGGACACTGGAGGAAGTGACATGAAGAAACAGCCATGGGGAATGTGGGTCAGGCAGGCAGCAGCACGGGGCAGGATCTCTCTTGTCCCAGCAAGATGGGACTGGCAAAGAACTATGAGCAGGTTTTCTGCTCCATTCACCCATGCTTGCTTGCAGCTGATCACTACAAAAAATATTATTATATTTGTAATTTGTCACCTTAGAAATTATAACAAGCCCTCTCAATTTTTTTCTCTTCCTGCCCAGGAAAGGTGAGATGAAAAAAATTGGCTCTGTGCACCAATGCAAGTAGAAGAAAGGAAACAAAATGCAGGAGGGTGACGGTGGGGAGAAATACCATTTAACCTGACAATCTCTACTTTTCAAATGCTGGATAACCAGCAAAGAGAGGACAATACACCTTTCCGGATGAACTCATCGTAAGCCACTCATTCCCCCACTTATGCTGATGCTACGAAGCCACAAAGTCACCCACAAAGGAGGCACCTAAAGACTGCTTTCACTTTTGCCTTGGTCTATCCATGCACCCTTGGAACAAGGGAGCACCATGTGCCTGTCCCTTGTCCTGGGGAATGGGGAAGGGAAGCTGTGTGGACTCCCTGGAATTCCCGAACACATGGCAGCATCTGCTCTGGTACATGTTCAGCTCTCCACACCACATCTGGGTGAGTGGGGAATGATCAGAGCACTTGGTGCACTGGAACAGCAAGAAAAAACCATGGAAGGAAACTTGCAAAGCCATTTAGATTCTTCAAGAAAGCTCAGGAAAAGATGATGCTATTGGAAATTATCTCGGCTGCGTGGTGCTGTTTGGCTCACAGCAAAAATTAGAAATAGGAGAATGTGTCCAGCACACCATCCACATATTGTTTGAAGCCTTAATGGCTTCTAGGTCCTGTCTGCACCATGGTTAGCACAGCAGATAGTAAAACCATCATTCCTTTCTGAAAGCAGGAACTCAAAAGTTTTTGCCAGCACTAAAATATCAAAATCACGTGCTAGGAAACTAACAATAAACTTAAGCAGAAAACCCACAGATACATTTCACTAAAGTGAAAGAAAAAAAGGATTAAAATGAAATAAAATGAACCTAAATGACTAATCAAGACTCGTACTGCAGGCAGTTTACTATGTTTTGTGGTAAATTAAACACATCATTATCCTGAAAATTGGAAAGCGATTTAACAGAAATGGAATTTTTGCCTCACTGAAATGTGTTGCTTTGCAACAAAGCGGATTTCACTTCTCCAGTCAAACACTCAGTGAATGAGTCCCAGGACTAGGAGTTGTATGTGTTATCACAGAGAATTAACTTTTTCACTCAAGTAAACAAGGTCTTTCCCACAATGAAGTGGCCAATCTTTCTAAATGCGTTTAAATGCAGACAGAGCGTGCTGAGCCTCACTCAACTGGTGAGTTCTAAAATAAATATGGAGCTAGATTAAGTGAAAATGCAACAAGCCTGCATTACACTTTGCATTCCTAGTGCACACAAACCTTGATTTGGAACATGGATGACTTTAACTTATTTTCCAAGAACACAGAAGAAACTGCGTATGTGAAATGAGAAAAAAAAAGCAGTTCTTTTTACAAGATTGCACCATAAATATTTGTCCTGGCTGGGCATGTTGACTGTGCTTTGTTTTCTTCTTACTCAATTTTTCACCACAGGCTGTCATGCTAAGTCTTAAAAAAACTGGTGAGCCTAGATTATTTTGAGACAAAAGCTCAAATAAGTGGCTAATAAAAGATATTAATAAGTTAGAAGCCGTACTCAGTCAGGTCAGCTGGTGACTGTGGTGAATGAGACCAGCAGGAAACTCAGATTTTCAAAATTTCTGAGTGTGTCAAATTTGAGTTTTTCTCACACTTTGGTACAAAGTAGTAGTTGTTCCCAAAGCTGATTTAACAGAACTTGTACTTCAAAACCCAAGGGAATAGATTGATAGCTGGGACAGATCTGTACTTTTGCAAGGATTATCTAACAAGAAAAAAAAATAAAAAGGGACATTCTGTACAACATCACGTATTAGAAAAGTCAATATCATCCCCCGTCTAGCAGCCTAAATAAGCTGGGAGCAAACAAAACTAAATTTGAGAACATCAAAAGTGAAAACAAAACAATAAATTAATCACTAGATCAGAGTCCAACCTTGTTCAAGCGACAACATGTCCAGGCAAGCTGAGGCTGGTGCCTGTGCACAAACACAGATACTCACACCTGTTTTGAGACTGCAAAAGAAAACTTTGTCCCAAACAGTGACGCACGATGGGATCTCTCATCTGGTTTTACCCACATGGGTTTTAAATTTGGATTTGACTGACTGCATCCTATGAATTCATTAAGCTTTGGAGCTTCAGAACAGGGGCAACATCACATTACAATAGATTTAATATGCTGTTGAAAGAACGGGACTTGCAGGCATACAAAGAGCCAGTTTTAAGGCCTCTGGTGTATACGCACATTTCCCTATCCCTGTTCTCTTCCTCTGATCAGGAGCAGTTTCCTGCACCTGTTAACCCAGAGAGGTTAAAAAAGAAGCTGGAGCACTGTTACAGACCTACAGGAACACAGACACTGACTGAGAACAAAACACATCCAATAAAGAAAAAGTATAATATATATTTAGCCCAACTTCAAGATGTTCAACAATCTCACACGTACGTACTGCATGTTTCTTAGCCAGAAATGCATTTATTTCCAGAGCAAGAAGTTGCCTACTACCAAATGTTTCAAAACAGGAACAATTAAGGAAAATGCTGAACTTAATGTTCACAAAAATCGTGGCATATGACTGGTTGTAAGGGTGCAAGGAAGAAATTGTTCCCTGTGAGAGTGGCAAGGCCCTGGCACAGGTTGCCCAGGGAAGTTGTGGCTGCCCCATCCTTGCAAGTGTCCCAAGCCAGTTTGGACGGGGCTTGGACTAACCTGGTCTAATGGAAGGTGTCCCTGACTGAGGCAGCAGGTTGGAATTCTATGAGATTTAAGGTCCCTTCCATCTCAAATCATTTTATGATCTCCCTGTGCCCACAAGGCAGGCGGCGCTGGGAGAGTGGGCATGGCCATGTGCCCCACCCAAGGCCTCTGGTGACTGAAGTGAGATTGAAAGGAAGTGGAACTGCAACTCAGAAGAAAGGCAGAGCCATTAATTTTTTTTTTTTCTTAAAACCACCAAATTACTCCTCCTTATTATAAGTTATTGCTGTAAACAGAAAAAACAGAGAAGCTGGCTCCTGCAGGGACTGCTGACTAAGGCAATTTTTGACAGCTTGTGACTCCTGAATATCCCACAGCGAAATTCCTGTAATGCACAATTTTGAATTATGCTTTAAAAACACCCTGTATAAATAGAGAAGATTAACCAGCAGGCTAAGTGTTCAGGCCATATGTGCATGTTTTACTTGTTTTATCCTTGCAATTAAGGCTCCTGAAATTGTAGCTTTGTATTTGAAGATTGAGCTAGCAGACTTACAATTTATAAGGTGAAATGTTTAATTTAAAAAACGGTTTAAGATCACCAAGGCTGGAAAAATCTTAGTATTTCTCAAAGGCTGATAAACTGCTTAACAACTACTCCAAGTATTCTTCTGCAAAATAGATTACATTCAGAGATCTCATTAGCAGATATGAAATAGAATTTCACAGGTAACTGATGTAAGCAGAACAACAATTTAAAATTAATTTTGATGTGGAAGTTCCAAACTAATCAGAACAAGACGGATGAATGAAGAGGTAAGAGAGGAAGTGTAACAGCTTGAAAACTGAAAAACAGACAATTCTTTCTAACCCAAAAATTTTTCACATATTAAGCATTCTATTCTAGCTTGTTTTCCAGTTTAAATAAGTGAACCTGTGTCTTTTTTTTTTTTTTAAGAGATATACCTGCTTTTTTCCCCCCCAAAACTAGTTTAAGTTGGTTTGAAAATGAAGTGCTATGCATTATTTTAATCTGAGTGAAAATCTTTCATTGTTTTCACAGATATTTCAGCTTGAGCTGGCCAGCATGAGCCCTTTGCCAGCCTGAATGTAAGTCTCTCCTGCACCCCACCCCAGAGAACTTACAAGCTTGGATTTAGCCCAGAGACTCTCGCTGGACTATTTTTAAAATAGTGATCTAATAATGAAGGTCTAAGTCCAAAAAGAGGACTCAATCCCTCAAATGGCATTCTGGGGCTGTATTGTGCATCTCGTGGGGCGGTTTTCTGAGGGGACGGGCTAAAGCCTTCATCTCCTTTGGGGAGGAAATGTGTCACATCCTATAGACACTGATATGCTCTCTTCCTTGACAATAACTCCTTAGGGGATATCAGACTGACTTTGCCACAAACTCTCTTCCTAAATAGTTTTTGGAGCTTTTGTCTTCTAGAGAAAAATGTCAAAGTGCTAACAGTTTCTGGGCTCTGTGATAGGGCAAGACCCCGCTATTAGATTCCCACAACCACAAAATGCCACTCTCAATTCTCTCGTCTCCTGATTTTAGATGATGGTAAGGCAATATGAACTCAGTGATGGGTGTCACCATTTCAGTTCTCCCACGGTGCCATTTAGAAAGAAATTAACAAATCATGCGGAACTACTGCAACAATAGTTTTAGTACCAGTATTAAAAGAGCAAAGACAATAAAGCCAGTGAAATAGCAAACCACTAAAACTAGACTAGAGTAGACAGCATTGACACAAGGAAGAGCTTCCATAAAGACGAGGAAATAAATGGAGCTGGGACAGAACCCAGTATTCATTTTGAAACAGCTGTGGCTATAAAACAAGACCATAGAAGAGAGCAATCCTTCTGTCAAATGCTAAGCACCAAGGTGAGCAGACATCAGCTTCATTTAGCTCACCAAAGCCTCAGCAAACATTGCACAGAAAGCCTGGCAAACAGGACATCTCTAGCTGAAATAAGTGAGTTGCTTGTTTTGACAGCACCAAAATTTAAAAATAGCTAAATTTCTTCTAAAAATAATATTCATTCTTTTCAGGCAACATCTATTCACACTGTAGACTCCATGTTAGGTAGAAATACAGTGTCTGCTAACGAAACAGGATGAGTATAAATGTTTTTAAGCCCAGCCACACAGACCTCACACAATGTTGAATCTTAAGACTATCTCAACATTACTAGAAAATACAGCTGTCCTTCTGTTGTTACCCTAGACTGGGAAATATCTTGAAATGTGTTAAAAAAACAACACAACTGCACTGTCATCTTTAATTTGATTTTAGGATTGAAGGGAACCAAAAGCCTAGCTCAGAAGAGAATTCCTGAGAAGGATATAACCTCTCTGCTTGGTTGCCCTCCTACATTCTTGAAGGAAAGAATGCATAAGTCGGGGACCAACATTTTCTAAAGAAAAAACATATGGTTGTTTTTCATCCAGGCCAGGGATGTATACAAAGAACAGCTAACTAAATATAATAAACAGTCCACTGATTCATTTCTTTCAGGACTATTTATATAAATCAGTACATAGATTATTTAAGAAAATAAAATTAAAAAACCCCCAAAACACAGGAACATAGTTTCTAATTAGAAACATCACAATTTGATTTCAGTTCTATTGTGGCAATGTGCCATTCTGACCAATCCAATCAAGAGACTGGGTGGCTGCAGTTTATTTAAACAGTAGTCCTGGGCAGTGAGCAGGTTTCCAGATGTGCTACTCCACATCCCTGCAATCAATAAATAAAAGGAGGGGGACTGTTGGAATGCTAACATTTGTCCAGAAAATTGCTCAAAGAGTTAAAGACACGGATGATAAAAGCAGCTGCACCAGTTCTTGTCATGATGCCAGAGTTGAATGTTTACCTAGTGCTGCATCCCCACCAGATGGGGTGAAAAAAAAATATGTAGAAACTCTCTTTTCCCAACCATTTTGCCATGAAGAAAGGTATAGCAGAGCAGAATAGATTTATGTGGTAGAAGCAGACCCGTGAAGACACATTCAAATAGCTGTGTGTAGGTTTCTTGGCATTTATGCTAGCAGACATTCTGGGGCAGCATCTGCAATCTAAACACTATCCTGTTATTCCACAGTCCATCACCTTGCCTGTCACTGTATTTATAATTCATGCACTCTGGTCTTACAGCTTGTGGTGAAAGAGGGTCTCTAAATTGGGATGGCTAAGCTTCAGGGTTGAATTATGTTTTATTTCTCGACCAAAGACACAGGTGTACAGCTCTGGAAGATGCTGAATGTTCCCAGTGATGGATGCCTTGCGTGTCCTCATAAATCCCCGCTGCCTAGAGTGGCAGTCTAGTATCCAACACCCAGCCATAGTGAGAGCACGGTGGAAGTGCAGAAGTGAGGGAAGAGTGTTGATAAACCAAGGCAGGAATCAAAACCCTTTGCGCAGGCTGTCCTGTGGAAACTGGGCACGAGGCAGGATGCACAGACACAAATCACTGAGCCGAGCGCCAGAAGTCGTTTTGTCCGTCTTTTCCCTCCCCCAGCACAGAGGGAAGACTCTCCACCGACCCACGATCCACCCTGAGGACCGGGTGGAGGATTAGCAGCCAAGGCCAAGGAATAGTTGGGCCAGAGCCAGGACACTGCATATATCATGACTGACTTCCCTGGGCCTTAGGGGAGCTCTTGCTTGGGAAAGCATTTCTCCAACAACCGCCCGGATTTCCATTGCTGGCGCACGTGGTCCCACCAGCGGTCCCCCACCTGACCTGTCCCCAGTGCTTATGCGCAGCTCAGCTCTTCACTGCTCACAATTTTTCTCATGTGCCCAGGACTACGATCTAGGCTCTGGGAGAGCATGCCTGTGTGCAGCGAAAGAGCAAAGAGATCCCTGAGGGCATAGGCACTGTATCCTACGCAGCCTCGCTGGCTCCACACTTCACCACGTCCTAATCCTTCCCTTGCTGTTATATTTGGTGTACCTGCTGCCAAAACATGCTGTAAAACCTATAAAGGTGCATTGGATGGGCACCTCGAGATAAAAATAATGAAAAATTACAAGTCATCCTCCTTCCAGTAACTTCCCCTTACACAGGCTAAGGTAACACTGCAAGAATCCACAGTCACGACTTGATGAAGTGAAGATAAACATAAGAAAAGCAAGAAATCCTTGATTATGGATAAGGAGACCAGGAACACAGCCAAAACTAAGTTGGGAATCCATTAGTTCTTATGTCTAACGGAGCTTCTAAGTACGTATTGTGTCTGCTTCCTGGAAAGAACAGGAAGAGTTGGCATAGACTTCTATAGGAGCAGGATATCATCTCTGAGTATTTTAAACCAGTCAGCGCAGCCTATAAAAATTGAGATGCAGACTCTAAGAAAAATGGGAAGAGGGCTGGACAGACAGAATTTTGCTCTTGATGGACTTTTCCAGAGTTAACTGTATCTGGATGTGTACCATGATTTTTATCTGTAAAAAAACCCCCAGACCTTAAATCAGATGCACCATATATGGCAAGACTGTTCTTTGGGCTGCTAAAGACTACTTGAAAGACTGTTTATTACAGCTAATAAAAGCCATCCTCAAACTGCAAAGGATAATACCTTTTCTGTGATTCATTTTAAAATATAATATGGATGTGGACAATTTCAGAGAAGTCTGCTTTCTTCAACACTTTGTCAGGCGCAGCTTCCCTACCTGTTTTGCATGTGTATGTCTGGATAAATGATCTGTATGCAAAATCCTCCTTTCTAGGAATTATCAAACACAAACTGAGAGACTCAAAATAAATGGTTACTTTAGGCAAAGAGCTGGACACGCCCGTGAGAGTTTCTTTTATAAACATTTAGCAGCTGCTCAAGAACGTAAATACTCCAAACGCTTTTATTGTCCATTTTAAGATTGTCATTCCCATCTTTTTGCTAGCATGGCAAGAAATACCGCATTTAATGAAGCAGGTACTGACTAGCAGCAGCCAGTGTGGTACCACCTGGATATCTACTATGCCTATGGTTCACATCCCACTTCCTTGAAATCAAGTTAAGTTTTGCCACTGACTTCTACTAAAGAATTCTGCTTTCCTGCAATGTTATAGATAAATCGTGGCTAGCATAGTTTTCAATGTATTCTTTGCTGGTATGAATTCAGAACAAGTCTTCAGTGCAGCCAGAAGACGATAACTAATGCTAGTCACCAGCCTGGCTGAAAACTCTCCCAAATCACACCAGCTGTGGATTAGTCAGGTTGTAAACTTAAGCACAGCAGAGAAGTTACATTTAGCTTAAAGTTACTACTGAACAGCTGCTTCTGAACACACTTGCTAGTACATTTTAACACTGGCAGGAGGGCATGGGAACTTGTGAGTTAGCTTTACAAGAACATAGCAAATTTAAAAAGGAAGTTTCAAACAGTGTTTAATCAGTACGATATCTACATGTTTAAACACAGGAACTCATAAAACATGCTGCTGTTCTTGTCAGCAAATGTGCATGGCAAGGGTCCCATGCACATTTCATGTATTAACATCTCCCGGGATTACCTGAAACTCAGAGATCTCTCAACACAAGTAAATATTTTCGTTTGGGACTGCTGGATTTAACTGTTGGTTAAATCTCCCAGATTTTGTATTTCTTTATAGACCAGAGTCTAGGAAAAGCCTGTGCTCTGGTCAAACTCTTGGCTTACACACAGTGCTAGGAGTGGGGTACAGCTGAGTTCTGCTCCCCTCCCTCTTCCAAGAAGGACAATAATTGTTGGCTGTATGACACCCCTTTTATCAGTTTAGTCTTTGGGTGTTTTGTTCTGTACAGCCCTCACTGATTTCTGCCAGCTTGGACCAAAGAGACATCAAGACAAATCCAGCTCCAGCTTCTGAAGGAACGTAAGGGCATTCAAGCCCAAGCAAGTCCAAGTCACAAGTGAGCAGTTTGAGGCTACAGAGTAATAGAAAGCCAGTGTAAAAACCATAAAGCACACAGTATCTCTAGCCAAAGTACAAGACAAATGATACCTCAAGCCCTAAAATTGTGTTTTGCAGCTTCGGCTGTGCTCAGACTGTGGAATACCTGAGCACTGCTGCAATAGGAAAATGTAAGCCATAGCTGTTGTCACTGGCACAAGATACTGCACACAGCATGGCAGAAAACAAAACTGTATTCACTTGTCAACAAGTCCGGCTTGGTTCTATTTTTACTGCTAGAAAGCAGGAACAAGTTCTGCAGTAAATTAAATCCATCAAACCACGGGAGACTGGAGATCAGTCCAAAGTATGATGCAGGATGTCTTTGTTAATAATAGTCACACCAAAATCTGAAACCAAAATTTTGTGCTTGGACACCTCAAGTGAAAGTGTAATTAATCTTCATAACAGGACTTCATGTCCTGTTTTAAAATGAAAAAACTTGGGATACATTTGGTATTGTGGAGCAAACATAGGACTGGATGTTGAGCAAAGCAGAAAATTAAAATATTGAATTGCAAATTCTTGTTACTTTTCAGGGCTAAGATTTCAGTAAGATTAACTGGGTAGTCCATAGCTGTTTTCTGGCCACAGATGTGACCTGTGCACATTTGTGATGCCACCATTATATAGGGTTTTATTGCCATTTAAATTGGGCTTTTGTAGTCATGCATGAAGTTCTTATGACTTAAGTAGGACCACTTACTACTGCAGGGCAAAAATCCAACTATCCATCTGTACTGAGTATTACTAACAGCAGACAACTGGACATAGGAATAAAATCCTGATTTCCAGAAACCAAATTCCCTTTGACATCAGGTAAGCCCATCTCTCCACAGAGATCTCCATTCAATGCGGCTACACAATCTCCATCCACTAAAGTTTCAGACCACCAAGAAAACATTTATTTTTCTGTCCAGAATGCGTTGTTTTCCAGCAGAAGAGATGTTTTGGTTGCCTCACCTGCATCAGCAGCCGTGACCAGCAGCAGGTACTGCTCCTTGGCCTCCCGGTCCAGGCTCCGCACCAGGCGCAGCTCTCCGCTGCCCGAGAGAGTGAAGGCTCCCTCCTCATTGCCAGCCACCAGCGTGTAGGTCAGCTTGCTGTTCAGCCCTTGGTCATCATCCCTTGCTACAACCTACACAAGCAATGCAAACAGAAGAGATATCAAAGACCTGATGAGCGCAGGGGGTCTGTAAAATTATATTGGGATAGAGGAAGCATTCTCTATGATAATAATCAAAATTAACAGGTTGAATTAATGGAAATGCTACAAGTATAAATTAGCTGTAATTGTCAAAAAATGCTTAACACAGTGGTGGTGGATTAAAAAAACATAGTTTGAAAATATTAAATAGTTGATTACCTATGTTTCTCGAGCATAAATACAGTAAAACTGTGTTGGGGCTCACTGAAAACCACAAATGACCTGGTATAGGCTAAGCTCTGTATGAGAGCAAGCACTGCACGTCCTGCTGTCGGAATCCATTTAGTTCTCTCTCACTATTTGGCACACAGCCTCATCTCACGTAGGCAATGACCAGATTGAGAGATTTGTTGCATGGAAGTTGAGAACGAGGTGAGAGATAGAACAGACTCTTAAAGTCCCAGAGGAGGCATGAGGATAGGTAGGGAAAACACAAACTTAACTCCAAAGCATAATATTAACTTTTGGTAAAAAAAAACCCCACCCATACAAACAAAAAGGAAAACAAGCCAACAATGACTGCAAGTTCAGCTAAAGCCAAGAGGCAACTTTTCCATTGTTTTTCCCCTTTTTAATTTTGGAGGAAGGACACCGTGCATTAATACCATGTAGGCATGCTACTAATTGTCAGAGACACATATTTATTGCTGAATATACTCACCTGAAGAATAACCTTTGGGAGCGTCTCCAAATTCTCGGGGACGTTCACGGAGTAGGGAGAAAGCTCAAATGTGGGAATGAAATCATTAACGTCCTTCAGAACAATACTGACTGTCGTGGTATCGGTCCTGGGGCTGCTCCCACGGTCAGATGACTGAACAGTCAGTGTGTAGGAGGGCTTCTTCTCTCTATCCAAAGGCTTGGCCACAGTTATCACCCCTGTCACAGAATCGATCCGAAACTCATTGTTGGCATCCCCGCTCACGATGGCGTAGCGGACCTGCCCGTTTGTCCCTTCATCTCCATCCGTAGCCAACACCTGGATTAAATCTGTCCCTGTCAAAGTATTTTCCACCACCTCTACTTTGTAAAGCCTTTGGGCAAAGAGTGGGTTGTTGTCATTAATGTCCAGGACTATCACCACCACATCCGTAGAGGAAGAAAGGGATGGCTGGCCCTTGTCTGTGGCTACCACAGTCAAGGTATAGTTGGCCACGGCTTCTCTGTCGAGCTCCCCAGTGAGCCTCACTTCCCCATCGATGGTGCCGATGCTGAACTTGTTTCCCAGAGGCCGGAGCAGGCTGTACTCGATGTAGCTGTTGGGACCACTGTCAGGATCGGTTGCCTGTGCTTTGAACACAACCGTATCTATGGGCGTGTTCTCCGGGACGTAGGTCAGCTTAGGGGAGATAAAGCTCGGAGGGCTGTCATTCACGTCCAGCAGAATGATCGAAACCTGGGCTGTGCTGGTGTACCTGGAGGCTGGGAGGGGGGCCATGTCGTGGACTTGCACGACGAGGCTGTAGAAGGACTGGCTTTCCCGATCCAGAGGCTGCCGGATGCTCAGCACCCCGCTGTTGTCGATGCCGAACTGCCCCGCGCTGTCCCCGGATGCGATGCTGAAGGACAGCTGAGAGTTGGGGCCTGGTTGGGGAGGGAGAAGAAAGGTAGATAATGTGACTTCATCCTGCTGACCTAGGTATCAGTATTTCTGGCCTTGTTTCCACAGGAAATTTTCTTTCATTTTCCTATGGAAATGAACCACGTGGTTCCTACACAACCACATTAAGTGTTCAGCCTCCTCATCACCATTTTTGAATCCGTCTGCTAATTTCAGGCAAGTTTCACAGTGGAGCAGAAGCCTTTGAAATGATTATTTTCTGACAAGATAATATTCATGAAAGAGAAAGGGAGGATGTTAATTGGAGAGGCCACAGAGGGAACATCTGGCAGGGTTCATCTCCGCATTCCATTCAGCAGGAGCTGCACGGTGGCACCATGAGTAATTTTTCTCCATCTACAATGGTTGGGGATAAAGGGTTTGAATGGTTTTCCTTCAGAAACCAAGACTCAGTAGTTCTGCTGCTCATTGAACATCTGGTTTCCTTCATTCTTCCCAGTTCAACTAAGCAACGTTATTATTAATGTAATTATTTCATGAATTCTTCCACTCAATTAAAAAGCCACAAGAAGAAACTCCCAAGCCTAGCTGGAGCAAGCCAAGAGTGAATACTGGGGAAAGGTATGCTTCCCATATATGGCATGGTATTCCAAAATATCAGATGAACAGCCCTCACTCATCTCATGATCAAAACATAACTAGCAGTTATGGTCAAGGGAGAGATTTATCATTCCAGTAAGGGAAATACATGTGAACCTGGACAGGGCTGTGAAATATCCTTACATATTCCTCGTAGGAAACAATATGAGTTACTGCTTTGATTCCACAGTTCACTCTAAACAACTAATTATTGGGAACATCCAATTGTGAGAAAATTTTCTTCTCCTCTTACTCCTATTTTAAATAATTTCAAAATTTTTTTCTTGTTTTGCATATTCAAGACTGTGTTTAGGATTAGTAAATTAACCAACCATTAGCTACTAATTTACCCCTCAAACTAGCTTGTTCAGGAAAAAAAACCAAGCTGCCCATTTCACTGATTGCCGTGCATTTTGTCATTTTCACTCAGAAGCTCTTTTCTCTCCGAGTGAATTGCTTTGATAAAAAAATTATTCCTGCATTAGACTTATTAATCTCTGCTGTTTATTATGCTCAGACTTGAGAAATCTAGTCTTACTTGTCTTTCTCCCAGTAGCTACTCTAATTGGCATCTTTCCCTCTCTCTTTTTCCTCTTGTAGGAGTTAAATTAGAAAATGAATAGAAAAAAACATGAAAGACAAAATATTAGAATGCAATTAAAGAAATTAATACATTTATTGGCCAGATATAAGTGTTTCTCCATGACTTTGATCAAGTGAAGGATGGTGAAAGTTTAATGCTACTCTGCTTTTTGTTCAGTTGTATTTTCAAATGACTAATTATATGGATAAAAGCCTTGATTTCAGTACAGTATTTTCTGGCAATTCAAGATTTTTGTCAATTTTTTGGAGATGGGTAGGATTTGGGTCCTGCAAAAGAAAATGACTTTAAAAAATACTCTATTTTCCCCCCCAGTGTTTTCCATGGTGTTTATTCCTCAAAAAAATTAGTTTGCTCTTCCTTATCTCACCTCCATGAATCTTTCATTCTTTGTCCTGTATTCTCATGGGTTTCCATGCTGGTAATGCTTATATAAATTAAACTACGAAACAGAAGAGTTGCCGAAATATCAGTGGAGCCAGGAAGGCCACTTAATAAACTATTCTTTTTTTAAACACAGCATGCCAAGCTAGCATTGTGCACCTCATCCATCCCCCCTTCCAAGGTTTGGAACTGGGTTTTTCTTAGGGAGAATGTAGGGACATCCTCTTTGCTGAACTTTAGGTTTATTTAATCTGAAGGTTAATCTGATAAAACACTGAAAGGACAGACATGGAGTCACCAATTTCATGATAACACTCTTCTAAACGGTTTTGTTTCTATTTTTATTTATTTACTAATGACACTAAAAAAACGTCAACAAAACTACTTCCCCTCTGCCATTCTATAAATATCTGTAGAGTTTAGCTGAGAAATTACACCAGCTTTGCCTGGAGGAACACCTTACCATACTTTTTAACAAACTGACAAATGTGTGTGTGCTTTCCTCTGAGATTTTTCCTGTTAATTCTTTGAAAAAAACAAAATCTGAATCTCAAAATGAATGTCTTTAAGGTAACTGAGTTCTTTAGCATATATCATTATATTACTACATTATTAAATATCCAAGAGCTGTAGCTGATATTTACTATGGATTTGTATATGAAATGGTCCGAGCTGAGATAAACAGCTGCTGTTTCCCAAGGGGTGTGCTGAACAAGAAAATAAAAATTGAAGCAGTTTCACTATCACCCTATTTCTGTCCTTTATCAGTGTTTCTCCTAAAACAACAGCCATACCTCATTATAAAACAATGCCTTTTCAGAGCTCCTTCAAACTATGGGATCATGTAACACAAATAATCAACGAAATTATATTTGTATTGAGTGCATTATCTGTGAGCACATGGAGAAGAGCATAATACTAGCACTAGCTATTTCTGTGCTCTAGATAAATACGAGACAACACAAGATAAGTTTGAGCTTGAAACAGAAACAACAATAGATCATAACATTTGCTTAAGTTACAGTCCTATGGGAGAATTCAACCTGGCACGCTCTTGGAATGATATTTCTGCCCTATTAATTTTAAATCCAGCCTGCTGGAAAAGCAAGCGTGCCAGAAAATATAAAAGGCAAGATATCTGACTTCTCATTGCATTGCTCCTCAAATACTCATTTGCCTCCTTGATAACTGCGTGTGTGATGAATGTGAATTGATATGTCAGTGCTATGATATAGTTCCCATCCACTGTGCACAGATGGAAATTAATGTATGAGGTGCAAGAGAAAAGGAAAACAGACTCATAATGGTGAAGTGAAATTAACTTCTAAAGAGATTTGAAACCAACTGTTGTAGTCCTGACAGGATAATAAGAAAAAAAAAGAGGAGATAGACACAAACCCATTTATCTAGAAGTCTGAAGAAACAATCCCTGCCCTGGGTGTACATGATACAAGCACAAGTTCCTCCTCCAACTTATGTTTAGTTTACATAAAATAAAAGCCTTAACAAAAGTGGTGAAAGAGAGATTCATGCAAGAACAGCCAGTATCACAAAGTTATGACTTCTCATTTGTTGGCTTATCTTATGGAATCTCTTCTCCCTTCCTCAGTTTGATCTCAAAACCAGTTACACAATTTTTACCACAGGAAGTTCTATCCATCAGTGCAAAATTTATCTCCCCACAAAAATGCAGGAGTTCAACAACTCAGCATTTCCTGAGGAAAAACTGCTTTGCTGAGTAATCTTGATAGGTTCAGTCAATTTAGGTGCACAGACTGGGATTCCTCAAAGCATGTAGGTGCTTTGTCCTTGAAGGACATTTCAGTGTGAGACACTTCCATGGGCTCCGCTGAGCCCCTGTCAAGTTGAGAGGAGACTAGGTTGCTCAACATGTCACAAAAATAACCTTCACCTGTAAAGTCACTGTGAGTGATATGAAGAGTTTTCCTTTTAGTCACACTGGGTAATGTCTGTGGACACTTCAGAAAATGCGGTACACGATGGAATGATGTTTACGTATTTTATGGTCGTCTTCTATAATTGTTCTTGCTTGGGCACAAACTGTATGGCAAAATGGTTAAGCAAGCTATAAAAATCGCACCTTTTACATTCAACACATTAACACCCTCTAGATGCCATAAATAATCCCAATATTAAAGCTTATTTCAATGAGAAGTCTTCCCAAGATCTCTTTCAATAGGTTTTTTAACCTTCACTATCAACACTTTGTAGATGACAATTGTCGTCATGACAGACTTAAAAGTTACAGTACATTTATGATGACTGCAGGTAACATCTGATATTACCACAACCCTCTTTAGAATTTATAATCAACTTTCAGAAAAAGAGTTGGCAGACTTAGGTCTAATTTAAATGTGAATTTAAGCATATGAAAGCAGCAACTTACAGGTAGCCCTAATTTTCTCTTTTTAGTAAGTCTTCTAATAGGTTGCTAAGGTGAAACACAGCTTTACGATCACAGAAAAAGAATGTGAGGGAACTCCTACCATCATCAGCATCGGTGACACTGAAGTTGAGGATGGCGGATCCTGGGGGCAGGTTCTCCATCAAGGAAGTGCTGTAGGAGGCCATGCTGAACACGGGCGGGTTGTCATTGACATCCAGGATGTTGAAGTACACCCTGATGGCTGTGGACTGGCCTCCCCCATCCTCAGCACGGACAGTGAGGATGTAGTACTGCTGTGCTTCATAGTCCAGAGCCCGGGTCAGGTTGAAGACCCCGGTGACGGGATTCAGGAAGAAGATTCCCTCTTCATCATCCTCACTTACGGTGTACGTGATCTCTCCGTTGACACCCGAGTCGTCATCAGTGGCAAGAATGGCTGCCACTAAGGAACCTGCACGGCACAACAGCAGAGCACCATCAGGCACTTGCAACAGGCAGCTCTCTGGGCTGGCCAGAGCCAGCTCAGCGTCAAGCAGATCCACAGATGAGAGATGTCCTCCAAGAGAAATTCAAGCCTCAACACTGTCTGAGTAACTACTGCAAAAAGTTTTTCAAAGCTGAAAGGGACAACATATTCTCGCTTTAAGGGGCTACTCAAACACCATAAGAAATGGCCAGGAATGTTTTTTATCTTTATGCAGGTTAGACATCAACAGGGGCAAAAGCACCTTCTCTCCTGCTAGGTATTGTCTTTCTATGACTCAAAGGACCCTCCCTTTGCCTCAGACAGTCACAAGTTCTGGAACCTTCTAAATATTTCTTTCCAAATGCAGAAACCAAAATGTGAGCACAGACCACATATCCCAGCTCTGCTTTTGGAAACAGTGCCTTTGCAGGGTAACTGCGGTTAGAAAACTAGAAACCTTATAGGGGTCCGTTCTCTGCTGTTTTCTGAAATTCAATGCCCTGTGAATTTGTGCCAGTGTTTTCATTTCTGCATAGCTGCCCTTGCACGACTGACCTATCTGACGAGAGTTTGGAAATCAAGTGTCACTTTTTAGTATTTCAAACACTAATTATAATTAAGATCAGCCCATTTCCAAGAAAATAAATCATTAAATTTCCTTTCCCTGGAACCAGATGAACTATGTGCAGCCCAGTTAACTATTTTCAAGCAATGTGATAATGAGAATTGCTTATATCATCGGAACAAAAAAGAGTGCTATAACCCCCTTTAATCCAGCTGGATATACTGGTGTCTTTCACACCCATTTGATTATCTCAAGCTCTAATGTTTCTTTAACTGCAAGGGGAATGGGGATTGCTCTCTGGGATAGAAAGTGGAACCTCGAAGGGGAAACCTCACGGTCCTTCCCCTCCAGGTAAGCCTACCAGCTGCTCCAGGACTGCTGGGGAGTAGAACAGGAGAAGATGCAGTACTTTAATACAAAATCAGCCTATTTGTTCCTTCAGCAGCCATCACCACTAATCTGGGTATAAAGCACGAATGTACACCCTATAAATGATTAACGAGAGAAGTCTCATTTTAATGTGGAGGGAATTAGGCTTGCCTTTTCCAGAGTTATTCCTGCTAAAATAGACCAAGACTCAAGGCTCTGAGAGAAAAGAGCATGGCTGGTGATCAGCAACCAAAGCACTCTGTGCTATATAGACATCTCTATTACTTCCAGATCAGATTCCTGAGACACAGTTGATTGTGCTGTAAACCTTTAATGCAAAACACCACCAAATTTTGGGACAGGGACTGTGGGGGTAAAGGTGGAGGCATGGGGGTAATCTTAGTTATCCCAAACTGAGACTCCCATGCTTATGAAAGCCCTAATAAAAGCTTGAAAGCTATCACCACGCTCCTTGTTTTTTTCTTGTTTTAGAATAAGCTTCTAAGATGCTACTGGCAGATACTGCTTTTGTACTAGCAATCTGTATGGAAACTTGGAAGTAATATTCATTTTTCACCTGGAGTCATGTAATAGAGCACAGTATTTGAAAACTCTTTTCGATCTAAATATCTTCTAGTTTATAACCCACCTTTTAAGCATCAAAACACTCTTGCATATGAAACCAACTTAAAAAGAAGAAAACAACCACTTGAGAGGTCAGTGGTCATATTTCCATTTCCTGTTTACCTGGAGTGGCATCTTCTGGGATATCAAAGGAGTACACTGGCCTGGAGAACTTGGGGATGTGGTCATTAACGTCGCTGACAGTGATGTTTATCCTCATGTCCGAGGACTGCAGGCCGTCATCGGCACGGACCAGCAGGGAGTACTTGGAGCGGCGCTCCCGGTCCAGGCGCTTGGTGGCTATCAGCTCCCCTGACTCGGGGTCAATGTGGAAGCTATCATCTGCACCGCTGATAATGGTGTATGTGACCAGGGCATTGGCTCCCTAAGTCAAAACAGAAGTGGTCAAATCACGTTATTTGCCAGGAAAACCACATCATAACTTGCAGTAAGACAAGGATCGTTCCAGTAACTGCACTTGGAGATTGTTTTTCAGAACATTTTCCTTTAATAAACAGCCTTCCTGCCCAGTCCCTCCTTCAGTCCCACAGTAAAGACACATATGCACACAGTTTTTATTTATGAGATGTGAAATGATGCGATTACCCAGATACTTTGTGCTCCACTGTTCATAAAAGCATTTCATCCAATAGACACCAGAAAACTCTGTTACCGGTTTTAGTTTCAAGCCAGCATCACTGAGCAGCGTGACCTCTTAATAAGGATCAATGTTTATTTTTTTTTATATTTGAAGGTTAAATTAAATCCCTAGCAGTGGGATCAGCTCTGCCTTTCTTGCTCTCTGGAGATGGGATGGAGGGAGCAGGAGAGGGAGGGAGGGATGGAAGGAGGAGGGACCTGGGGCAGCCATGTGGCAGCACTTCCAGCCATCAAGCATGGCAAGGGCCACAGCTCGTGGTCAGGAGAAACTCATGGAGGCCATGCTTGCAGCAGCCCTCAAAGGTCAGTTTCTGCATGGACATATATTTACCCCCGTAAATAAAAAGTCCCAAAGTGACAAATCACACATCATTAAAATCACAGTTCTGATCTCTTGGGTTGTGCTGCAAGTCAAAAGCATTTGCTTTTGGGTCAAAAAATGTCATTTGTTCTTGAGGGAAAAAAAAAGCATTCATGTAGACTTTGAGCATTTTGGTCGAAAGGAAAATTAAGGAAAAGTAATATTACATAGAAAAATGTCATGTACTTCATTTTCCAAGACAGGCTTAAGGATACTGAAGGTTTGGTAGCCTCTAACATCAGATACAACACCTGAATCCTGCGTGCTGATGGTGCCTGGAAATGCAAGCAGATATTTACTGTGCCCTCCTCTGGTGCCAGGCCAGAGCTCGGGTTTCACAGCTGAAACCTGCTTATGACATGCCAGTGGCACTTGTACAATGAACAACAGATCAAAGACATCAGGCAGAAAGGAATTCTATGGCTGTTTCAAATACTCCTGCCTAAAAAAGCAAATTAACAGAGATAAACACCTGCTCTTATTTGTGAGAGGAAAGACAAGCAGTAGTTACCTGACCTTACCCAGAGTGCCCCGTGCCAAACTTTCTCTCTGGGGTGTTGTTTCAAAGAGTCAGACTAAGCTAACTGATAAAAGGAAATTTAGAAAGAAAACAGGCTTTCTGCAGGTGCCCAGCCCTGAAGAGCTGCATGCAGTGCTTCAGCTGTGAGCTCAGGTGTGCCTAGAGGATGTCACACGCTTTCCTCCAATTGTGTGGCTTAGCCATCACATCTCATGAGAATTTTCAGAGGTGACCACATTCTTCACCCCGTGTTTGACCAGCCAGAGTCCTAACAGACTGCAGCTAAAACCACAGCCATGCGTGATACTGGTTTATACTGTGCCCTCAACTTCAAAAAGCGTGTGTGGGGGGGAATAAAAAGGTGCCTTGACCCTAAACTGCACATTGTTAGGAAAATTTGGGCTCTTTGTAAAGAGTTTGGTTACAAATGTTCTGGTAGGGAAACTGAAATCATTCCTTTTGATAAAATGACTGACTGATTTCTCTCTAAGGTAACAAATCACTTTCCAATGGACAGTGCTTCAGAATGGGTAACAGATTAGGTGCAGTTAGGAATGGTTTAAAAGAGGCTGGAGCACAAGATATTGCTATAATCTTAGATATATTTGCCATATCACACCACAGAGTGGTAGTTCAGTATTTACTGCTTCCTAAAATAAAGACAGCTAGAATTTTTGTTACAGAAGTGCACCTTTCCAAAATCCTGGGGTTTGTCTGTATATCAGGCTACTGCTGGAAAATAAAGGAAATATAAAATATTTACAATCACGGTCGCACCATTCCCGGGGGTGTTCCTGTGGTTCCCTCTGTAGTAGTCAGATTAAGTACACCAATTAACAATCACAGGAAGACTAACCAAGCTAACACAAAAAAGGCCAGGAATAAAATTCTCTTGAGGAGGTTGAATTGCCCTATTATTTGAAAGCAAGAACTGCTTGTTGTTGTTAAGTGTAACTTTATATTTTAAGACAACACAAACTTTTTGCATGATTATATTGACTTTCTAGGTCTTTCTCTCGTGGAAAGAAACAGTTCAAGTAAACAAAAATGACATGATTAACATTTTTTTAACTTAAGTTTCTAAAATAAATGAATGCATCAACAGCATTTTAAGTTCTTCATAAGTTCTTCTTTAAGTTCTTCAACCTTAGATGCATCATTCTCATAGTAATGAATCTAAGTGGGCAAAACTGTTTTGCAAACAGGTTCATGTACAGAGCACGCATTTAAGCATTATTTCTTTTCCCCTCTTTCTGGTAAAATAAAACATTCTTTTGGAAGGGATAATACTGATCTTTGTTAGGTCTAGTCAAAGGGAAAGCAGGCATTATCAGAATTTTTCTTGTTCTCCAAGGCTTGTCTCAGAATAATTTTATTGCACACCTTGGAACTGGGCTCAGCTTGGTTTCAAAGTCAGTTTAGATCTCCATGATACTGGACAGAATTTTGTGAATGACTGCCATGATTCCTAAGGACAAGCTCACACAAAAAGATGAAGAGAACAGGTGAAAACGTGTCCAGAATGGCTCTTTCAGAACCAATATTCAAAACTGAAACCAACGCTCCTACCTCATCAGCATCCATGGCTGTCAGCTGCAGTATTTTAGATCCATCTCCTATATTCTCCTCTACAGTCAGATCCAGCATGTCTGTGGGGAATACTGGTGGGTTGTCATTGATATCCTGAAGTGTTATTTCTACCTGTAAAAAGCAGGAATGGGAAAAAAGTTGAGTGAGCGCTGGATGCTGATAGGACCTGAATGTTACTAATCACATAATTCTGAAAGAAATCAGGTAAATTGCTCCTAATCACATGAATTAGCACATTCCCAAATCACACCAACAACAGGAAAAGCCCGTCCGGATATTAAAATTCCACGTTGTTATAAAATACTCCTAGGAAAACCTCTAACACAAATAAAGTTAATTTGACTTGTTGATAGCAACTGATTTTAAATGGTCCTAGTCTAGTTTATATTGGAAAAGATCCACTGATAGACTGTCACTGTAATCCTCAAAGTCAGCCCCTGGAGAATAACTGCCAAGTGCCGGGGCAGGAGATCGTTCAACCATTAAATGCTGCCTGACATAAAGATGAGGTGGTGTAAAATTCTCTCTGAAATGTTTATATATTGGCAACTCTCCGTTCCGAGAGGGGAAAAAACACCCTTGCACTTAATATATTTTATAACAAATAATCTGCTTTTCTCTCTCTCTCAAAACTCCCCTCTAATTGCAAACATAAACGTTACTTTAGGAGCACCCACCAGCATCTACTCTCCTTGCCTATCCAAAACTCAACAAATGCTCTTTTCACATGCCATATTTGTATGCCTTTCCAAGTAAGAATGATAGTTCCTGAAAGGTTGTTTTGTGATCTTTATCCCTAGTTTTTCATAAGCAAGATTGCTGCCTTGCTGATGCTAATTCAAAAAGATGCAGAGCTACGTTTTCTCTTGTTGCTGGGTCTGAAACGTAACAGTCCAAAATAGAAAAAGAAGACACAGCTGTTTTATATTTATCATGGAAAAAAAAAGGTAAGGTTTTGGACCCAAAATATTGAACAGTCACCAAACTCTGAAGACCCACTAAGGAGAAAATGAGTAGCTGAAAGAACTCTTACCAAGGAACAGGGAAAGGTAAAAGGCAAAGGTACGGATGACTTAAAGAAGGTACCTAATTCAACAGATAAAATATTATTTACACTACAGTATGTGCTATGTCCTTATCCAGAAGGATTATTCCTTCACTTAGTTGAAAATATCTGGATTGGGCTGCTCTGGATATACCCAACACAGACATTGCTGGTGATCCGAAGTCTACGATTTCTACTGTTTCTAGACCCCCATCATAACATTTTCTTCTCTGTTCTGTTTTCATAGGGACCACCAATTGCCAAGCTCTTCTGACTTGATCACCAGGATGACCCCAAACACAGAGGAAATATTATATTAATATTAGTGTAATATCAGTATAATAGCTATATGTGCTGGAAGTGGAGAGGAAACAGTGGTCTTTTATAGCAGGCCATTATTTATTTGTCCCCTATTTAATCCCTTTGGCCATTCACAAGTGGTACACAAACAATTCACAGCCTGAGACAGATTAACCCAGAAGGTTTTATCATTAAATTTTTATCGCTGACAACAGAAGCACAAGGAGTGCTGAGCAGAGCACCAAGAGCAGCGATGGACAACCACCTCACCAGACAGAAATTTTCAGAGAACAAACCAGCCTAGGCTGGTTTTCAAGGAGAATGCTGCATCTGGGTGACAATTAATCACGGAAGTAGCAGGGATGTGGTAGAAATGACAGATGAAGGATTTTGCCAGCCCTCCTTGCCCATGAACTGGCAGAGCACACTCTTCCTGCTTTCCTCCCCAAAGTGCAGCATTTCCCCAGACAGAGTTTCAAGGTAAAGCAGCTGCACAGCTCTGCAGTTCATTTATTCCTACCATACATGTCATTCACAGCTAATGTTTCAGCTGTGAGTGACATTTCACCACCAGAACCCATTTTCATGATGAGAGATTACCCTTTGTACAAATCATATGAAAAATATATGACAACTTCTGGGGGGTTTGGGATAGGAGCTGTGCATCGCCTACAGCTTGAATAGTATAAAATAGTGAGGATCCAAGAACACAGATGGCTAAGTATTGGGGGACAAATAAATTAATTATAAAGTCAGATTTCAGAGGACTGAAAAAAAGGAGAAGAATAAAAGAGGTGATTTTAAGATGAAAAATCAGTTCACAAGTAAACAAAAAAACTGTATTTTATACTGAAGACGTGCTTGAGATGGTGGAAAAATAAGAAATTCTCAAATAAGGACGAGAATTTTCTAGAAAAGAACACAACATTTTTAAAGAGCATTTGTACCAAGATTTATTACTTATCCACAGGGCTTAGATAATGTGTATTGCTTCATAATTCACCATTGGCTAAGTCTAATTAACATCTGTGTCTAAAGCTATCTTTTTATCTACTTCTGCTAGAATTTACTACTTCAGCTTACACACAGAATGAGATAAGATCCTTGGATGGACCTGTTTGCAGAAATTTCACTGAAGTAGTTATAGAATCACAGATTGGTGTGGGCTGGAAGGGACCTAAAAGATTATGTAGTTCCAACCCCCCCACCATGGGCAGGGATGCCACTCACTAGACCAGTTTGCTCAGGGCCCATCCAGCCTGGTCTAAGACATCTTTGAGAAAGATTTGAGAAAAAAGTCACATTTTCCCCAAAACAAGAGTCTGTTACATTTCATTTAAGAGAGCATAGATCCCGAATGAGATGGGACGTAAACTGAATGTCCAGGAGCTCACAAATTAATTTCACTTTGAAATTATTCCGTAAGTTCTGACACAAAGCAGAAGCCCACAGGAGAACCACAACCACAAAATCTTCCACTGCCACAGGGCACTCGAAGATTGCAGCATATCTTATCACATCTTTACTGGAGAAGAAGAAGAAAAAAAAAATTCCACAAAGCTTTAATCAAAGATCCAAACTAAACCTTTTCCCAACCAACCACTTCTATCTTTCTAGCCCCACTTCACATTTGCATAAAGATATCAATGTGTGTCACTTTAGGAAATACATGGTTTGATTAGTATCATGTGCTACCAAGTAAAAATTAAAAGTAATTCTGCCTGGGACTTAATGAAGGCAAGGCAAGGTGGTCATGGGGGTATCACCAGCTGTTTGCACCACAGGAGTCACCTTCAAAAGGGTCTACAGATCATGTGCTGTGCTCTCAGCTCACACTGATGGCAAACCACCCACCAGTGACAGCAGCAAGTACAAGAATAAATATCTAGGAAACCAAAGGCCTCGAAACCTCAAAGACACCACAGGATGGAAAAAACAAGGGAGCTGAATGGATTTATCCAAACCTTGGAAGCAAGGAAACATTACATGCCAATGACTGTAGAACTGTAGGAAGCAATATGCCCAGGCTACATGGAAAGTGATAATCACCACCCCCTTCTCCAAATCTATCCAAAATGTGGAATATTCTTTCCTGACCTCAAACTCGTCATTCAGTGCAAATCAAGGATGCAAAGACAGATACAAACCCAAACCAACCACCCGAGAGCACTCGAAGTACTGCACTATGCAACAAGAACTTCTGCAACTTTCCATCTGACAACTCCTTGATTCCTGTTTGTATCAACAGCTACTTTTATACAGGACCCAAAATTCTGACTGTCACTCAGAGGACTCACATATAATAAAATACAGAAGCAGCAAAGGTAGTGAAGCACCTTTTTAATTCTCTAACTTGCTCTCTCCAGCGGTCCAGGCACTGATGGGAGCTTTGCTCCTCTGAACAGCCTTGAATTTCTGCAGAAGCCATGGGAACATAAATAGTTACACACTCTTCTAAATCTGTTAAGACTGTGATGGAAAACTGATTAATAGATTCATAATAATGACTTAGTTTTGTTGTTCAAGGGAAAATGAAAAAAATCAGAAAGCTTTGTTCAATCCACTTGCACGTAAATCTCCACAAAATTACTCTACTTTTGTACAAATTCTAGTATAATGCTTTTTCTTCACACATTTAATACATCTAGAAAAAAAGACTGAAAATAAAAGCTTTCCCTCAGAGGTTATTCTTCAGACAAATACGTTGTTTACTCACTAACCCTTGTAAAATAAACACAGTAATTTTACATATCAATCTCTATGGAAACCATCTTTGAGTAGTTGGTTTTTTTTTCTTAATTAGTTTTGTTTGTGTGCTTGTTTTATGTTTGACTCAAGCTAAGATGCAAAAAACACAGGCACACAACAAACCACAGAGATCGGCAATATGGAAAGCCAAACAATACCGCAAATTTCCCCGTGCATGAATCAAATTTCTCCTTCACAGGCTTAATAACATTCTCACAATAATGCCCTGCCCCTGCCACAGTTCCAGATGGCCAGCCCATCCTCATCTGTGACAATTCGATTGCTGCAGCCTGCTGCCACAGACATTTTCAAAGCAGAGGAAGTATTAATTGCCTCGATCTAGTTATGATTCTTATTTGCTGCTCAAGTTAGCCTCTTGTGGGTTTTTTTCTCCCTAAACAAATTCAGAACAGATTGAGGCAGGGCAGCACTCACCTCAAACAGCTCCACCTCAATTTACTCTGAATGTAGATATAAGAAGAATAGGTCTTTCTCCATTTAGACGAACCTCAGCTGATAACGGATACAGGAATCATATCAAGACCTCAAGTTTTAAAGCACACAGATCTATCTAAGCATTTAGGACATAAACTATTCTTAAGCTTACTCAAAATAATTTGTTGAATTAGGAAACAGTTGCAAAAAGATGAAGTTTCATTTCTTAGAGCAAAAACACCAATTCCACTTCAAAAATACTAGTACCCCAGGTAACTGTTACTGAACAGGCTAGACAAGTTCCACACTCAACAGAAAAAAATTTAAAATGAGCGTTTTATTCTGGAAAAAGAAATTATTTTAGTGACTGGGTTTATGAGCTACAAAGGTATGTAAAATAAAACATCGCCCTGCAAGGCAACGTGCCAAATTCTAACCAATCGTAACACCTTCCATAAACCAATGGGCTCACTTGGCCAGACCCTAGTCTTCTGTTTTATTATAGTTATTAACATTTAGTTTTCTTCTATTTCAAAGTCAGGAGGGTTTACAGACAGAATAGTCTTCTGAAGTTCTTCTACCTATCAAATGACAATAAGAGGAGGAAAAAAGATTACACAGGAAACATGAATGAGCTCACGTGGCAGCAGCAAGTTTCCCTGGAAGTCCCAAAAGAGTAATTCTTGCCTGGAGCCACGCTATCCATGGCACACACTCGATCAGAGATCTATAGATAGAACACGATCTGAGAAGGGAGGAACTCCCAGATGCCTCACGCGTTCGATACCTCTTCAAACGCTACAACTATTTGATTAAAGATCAAACAGAGTGGAGAGGCAACAGCTTTTCTTTCAATTTATATGGTGTTGAGTCATTCTTCTTCCCTTTGCTTGCTGCCGTGACGTTCACTGCCTCTCTCAAGAGATACCATCTAATAATCTACGAGCAGCATTGGCGCAAATCACCCTGAAGACTTTTGTTTATGCTTAAGTCATTAGATGATCCTTCTTCTTAAAAAAAAAATTACGGAGCTTTTTTCTTCTTTGCTGCAGACCATGGCAGCACATTATCAATTTGAACTGAATAAAAGCGAAAGGATTTTATTTCCCCCTCCCTCGGTAAATATTCTAAATAATTTCACTCATGATGATAAAAGGAAAGAATACAACTAGTAATTCACCCCATCCGTGTAACTGACTGAAGAACCTGGCCAACACTAGTCCTGCCTCCATCACTTCAGCCTTTATCTTCATCCAGCAAACAATCCTTCCCTGATCCTGGAAAACACACATGCATGTGTAGATTGCTTTTTTTATTGGCCTGAGTGATCACACTGGCCCACTCACACCAGTGAAGTTGTGGTTACACTCAGTGCTTGAGGACCAGTGCATGTGTGCTTCCTCCAAACTGGAGAGGCAAGGGAATGGGGAGACTAAGCATCAGAGTACTTGAATTTCTGCAAACATGTTTTCAGAAAGAAAAGAAGAAAAATGCTCTTTAAAATAATTAAAATTATATATATATATATATATACACACACAGACACACATATACATATATATATTTTCCTAGAAAATATCTACAGTAAAATTTCTAGTAAGGTAAAATCCCACAGCCCATCTTGAACCAGTTTCCCACCTTGCTCTAAATCACTGGGAAACAGTAAGTTTGAGGCTAAAAAATAAACACTTATGTTTTAAAATTACTTGAATACCCAGTAATAGCAGAGCTCAGGAAGGTGAAAAACCTGAACTACAGATCATGCACATTTACAATTTTCACAACAAGATGGAAAGCCCATTTATAAAGAAAATATCTTGGGACAAGGCAATAGCTGAGGCTGAATGAGGCATCTGAATATCCCATTTTCCAGGAGGCAAACAATCCCAGCGCACGCTAGCACAATAAAAATCACATTAGTCTATTGTGCTGCAGGCCAGCAAACCTGTTAAATAGAAATGTAATGTTGTTAAGAATCCCACTATTAACAGGGGGAAGATTGCAGCTGCGGAGAAAATGTGGGGGAAAAGTGCTAAAAAGGCACTGTTTGGGGGAAAAAAAAAAAAAAAAAAGCCAGGTTTGAAAGACTTAATTCTGATGTCTGAGGTCAAGCCTAATGAAAGACAGGATGTGAAAGCTGTCCTAGGCCCCACCACTGCCCATTCCAGTCACCTCAAAGCAAATAAAACATCAACCCTATACAAGACAACAGTAATTTAGAATAAGGATTATAGAAATATTTCCTTTTTCCTCACAGAATCAGGAATTACTTCTGATTACCAGACTTGAAATTATTTTGAAACTTGGGACTCAATGCATTTTGGAAACATGTTTTGCTTTGTCTATTAAACAAACATGCATGGAGCCTTATAAATCTTATGATGATTAATATGTAGTGCTGGAATTTCTCAGGTAATTTTAATCTGTGGGCTCTAACTCCAGTATTTTAACACTGCATAACCTTCCTGGAGTTAATATCATATTATGTAAAGTTTAGTAGGGTGATTTGATGTTTTCCAACCCTGACCCTTTTACCAAGCATCGCTATAAAATGCTGGGAGATCAGAGTGATCAAAACTACTGTGATTTAATTGATATTCTCAGAAAAATCATAGAATAATTTGGGCTAGAATGGACCCTTAGAGACCATCTACTCCAGCCTCTCTGCAATGAGCAGGGACGTTTTCACTTACATCGGGTTGCACAGAGCCCAGTCCAACCTGGCACTGGATGTTCCCAGGGATGGGACATCCACCACCTGTCTGGGCAACCTGTGCCAGCATTTCACCACCCTCATCGTGGAAAATTTCTTCCTTACACCTAGTCTAAATCAGGTATGAATCTGCTTTCATCACCATTTAAAATTAAAATTCACAAAGAAGCTACTTCCTTCTGTTGTCTCTAACAAATACCGATCCCAGTCCTAAGAAAAGGTGTCAAAATTGTTTGGTTTTCTCTCCCTTTTTTTTTTTTTCTATCTGTTAAGGTGACCACTGGGAGTTGTAGTGCCTGGAGTCTTGATTAAATGTTTCACTGCATCCAGAACACTTCATCATGCAGCATAGCCAAAATCTATTATGGCCTGCAAGTGACTCATGCTTTAGCTATGAGAAAACCATAATAAAGAGCATTTTACATAAAAATGCCCAAAAGGTTGGTAATTTAATCTTGATTCTAAGTAGTATGCAAGGTCTCTGCGTCCAGCCTGTGCAGACAATAAGGCATTGTCTGGAAATGCTTTACCTACTGTGGTTACATCTAACTTTTCTTGCCAAAGTCCAGATGAAAGATGCTGAAAAGAAACAATCTTGTCCCAGCAGAAGGCCACCAGCCAGGACAGGACATTGACATTTCCAAGCCCGAAGATAAAAAGAAAAAAGTTTTCCTAAAGGCAAAGCAAGCAATGCTAAAATCCTCATTCTTTCTGAAATCAGAATTTTAAGGTAATTTAAGCACGACATCATTTTCTGCTCCCTCAGAAGAGACACAGTCTCACATGCAACAGAGGGAATTAAAACTGGGTTAGGGAAAGCACTACTCAATCCTTGGCTAATTTCACAAAGTAACAGCAGGCTGACTTTAAAACACACATCAAAACATACAGAATCATAAACAAGGAAACCCAGTATGATCCAACTTCACAGCAAATGAGAGATAAACATCAAATTGGTACAAGGGATAAAGCTGATAAGAAATGCCACAAGCAGTTATTTTTTCCCTTCCTTCGCCACCAGAACCATAATGAAATACAGGTTATTTTGTCAGTTCTGGTTAACGAGTAACATGTATAGCTCAGCCAATATTCACACAGTTTAAAAAACAGATTGACTGTAGGAATGAGTTATTCTGAACTCCATTTCAACAGGCCTAATTAGCACACCAGGACATCTCCCAGGTCTGCCCAGAAACTGCAATCCAGTGGCACCAAGGCAGAGCTGGGCTGGCACTAAGGACCATGAAAAGCTCCTCCACCCACCCACCCTTTCCATGGATGCTGGATATGCGCACACACACGGCCCTACGGCGTTTCCCCAGATAAAAGGGGTGACTTTCTCACAAAGACATTACTTCTTCTGCATCTAGTACTACCTCTGGTTACAAACTCCGTTCCAAATACCTGCCAAACCAACACAAACACTTGGCAAACACTTGCTGGTGAGGTTTTTCTTTTTGGATTTTTTTTTTCTTAACTACTCAAAGCAGTATACATTTGGGAACCATTTGGTTTATAACTTTGCATTTAATTAAATGAGGTCTACTGCCATGTAATAAGAAATGGATTGAATCGGTAAGAACATTTCAGTCCATGCCAGAAGAAAAAAAAACAAAACAAAACAAAACAAAAAAAGAATAAAGTAAGAAAATGCAAGCATTAGAAGTTCAAGAACGGGAATGTCACACCTCTAAATTAAATAAATCACCTAATTAAACTTACAGGTGTGACACTTAAGACACATGCAGTCATCAGGACAGTATGATAAATCCATCCCATCACCGAAGGCTGCCCAAACAGCAAAAGAAAAAGCTCTTTACCCAGACTCATGGTAGAAAAAGCATTGCTAGAGACTCTAAAGAAAGCACAGATTTTTTTCTGTGAGTGGAAGGGAATTAAAGATATAAGACTGAATGCTGACTGATGTTTTGCAGTTATGAGGGTTATTTACATGGCACCTTTCTGAGAAGAATCCCCGCAAGAATCTAAATAGACTGTAGCCAGTAAAACACACAAGCCCAACGTGTTACTTTCCAGTTCCACGTTTAGAAGTACAAGACCACTTTATAGAAATGCCTAAAGGTTTTTTTCCCCCACAGCATCAACAGGCTGCTAGCAGGGAACTGTTGGGGATAGAAATTCCAAGTATTTCTGCATCCTCCTACAAATTTCAGGGAAATACCTTCCACACCGTAGTCCTCTTTTGCAGACTGCAGGCTTATGCAGCAGCGTCACATCTGGTGTCAGGGAGGGCCCCTTCCCTGCGGCCACAGGCCACTTGAGGCCAGAAAGGCTCTTTTCTGTGGCCACAGATGGACCTTTTCATGTGGCTGCCCTCAGCAGAGCCAGCTGACAATCGAGGCTACAATGCTGGGGTCAAGAACGTCAACTCGCTGGGCACACCAGCCCTCCTTTCTCCGCTTTCCTCCCATACATCCGAACTTTTATTTAGGCAGCTCTATCTTCAGGCATATCTTTCCCCAGTTATCTTTTTGGTCCACCATGGCTATGCACCCTTTACTACAATTATTAAGAAAGTCCTACATGATAACAGTAGGCTGATGCACTGTGTATTGGACCAACTCCTAAACCTGGACAAAAAAGAAAGTCCTGCATGCCTCCAAAACCTAGTTTTTCTGTCCAACTAGATTCAAGATGTCTACGTTATCTCTTCTTGAAAAAATTGCTGTTTCTGGTGATGAGGTTTTGCAATAAAGCCCTTCTTGAAGCTGAATAAAAAACCCTATATTGGTTCTTCACCAAACTGTGAAGATTCAAGTTCATATATATAACTACAAACTTTCATCTCCAAAAATTTTCTAAATAGCTGAATAACACATTTCTTTTGGCCTAGGAATGTGAAAGCTGGCTGAAACTCAGTTTATAGAATTCTTTATTTCAGCCAACAATTTTTGTTTCTCTCACTTACCTTTTGAATTTTCTTACTCAGCTGTTGGACTTTGGATTTGACACAGGAAATTCAGAAAATCAAGCATTAATGACTAATTAAAAGGTCTTTAAAAAGACCTTCCCCTTTTGAAACTTATCATTTCACCGTATCTGTAAAAACACACATGACCTTGCACACTGAAGAGAAATCAAGTGAAAACCCCAGACTTTCACAGAAATAGCTGGAATAGCTGGAGCAGTGTGCTTATGTGGGATTCTTACAGTCATCTTCCTTAATACAGAATATGGAGTGTTTTATTTGAGCATAAATTCGGAGATTTGACTTTTATTGGTTCCTACATATCCACTACATCTTCCCTAGATACAGAACCTACATCAAACTATGAAGTTGTGCTCTCTGGCTGCTACAATCAATAACGAGAACTTTTAATAGCCCAGATCCTGACATATTCCTATACTACATCTCTCTCCCCCAACACCCGACTTTGCACTGCAGCCAATCTCTCATTGACTTGGTTTTACTGTGGATAGTCCTAAGCAAGCCCTGATTACTGGGTCAGAAATATCACCAGCAGCTGACAACTGGAACACAAACACAGCTGTCAGGAGGGCTACTTGATCTACTCCACACAGAGACTGACCAAACCAAAGCCTCCCTTCAATCAAGTAAAGTCTTTGAGTTCTGATAATCTTAGCAAACCTTAAAGGGGAAAAAGAAAGAAGAAAGAAATACACTGGCACTTCTGCATATCTTAATTTCAGTGTGGCAGGAAGCAGATATACCACAAGAGAATGGTTCCCATGGTATTTCAAGAATAGGAGAAACCCAAGAACCTTTTCTTGCTTGAGTCCCTGTCTGATGTCCCGACTGAAGTGACTCAGCTATCCCTTGTATTATAGCACTTGGGTTTTTCAGTTATTATCCTGATTGTGCCAAATCTTTGGAAGTTCACCACCACTGGTCATTACTACAAGTCTCTGGATATTTAAAATGTATGGGAGGAATTTTAGAAGAGCTGAGAACCACCAGTTCCCTTCCGAGAAACACAGAAAAAAACCCAAAACAAAACAAATCAGAATAAATGTTCAAGTGTAACCATAAAAGATTCAGAAACTCTTCACAGAGTTCAAGAACCCCTAAATACACAACTAAAAGATATAATTCTGTCTTTTGAAGACTGAACCTAAGCTCAATTTCTTTGCGCTTTCCCCTTGTTTTCCTTCCTTTGATTTGTGTCTTCAATAGAGTATCTGTGATGTGGCTTGAGATTTTTTTTTAAAAGTACATTTTTTCTAAAGATCTTGTAGGTTGCAACAGTCTCAGTCTTTCTGGTTTTAACTGTATTAAGAAGTGCTGTGTACTGGACATACAAACTGGCCCACTATCCATGTGGAACAGATTAGAGGATGATCATTCATTGTATGCTCGCAATTGAAGCATTTCAATAGTTTTATAGACAACTGGGAAAAAAGAAAAAGTATTTTCAGGACAAAATTTGAATGGCTGACAGTTAAATGATTATATGATATTAAAGGACAGGAAAACAGAAACAGAGTAGGCAAAATTTAATATAAAAACCCAAAGAAAGTCGCTCATTAACTCTTAGTAAGAATATTACAGCAACAAACCTGGGCATCACGGAGAGGTCTAAGAAACAATGCTGAGGGGTTTTGTTTCCTGGGTCTTTTTTGTACCATTTCCCCCCCCCCCACCACCTAAGATTCCTAAACCTCAGCCTGGTTTGAGCCTTCCATAGGGTGTGACACACCTTATTTTATTTCCTAAGTATAACACAGAAGAATAGCAAAGCAAAACTTCTCTATAAAAGAAGTATTTTCTAGGTACAAGTGTAATAAACCTGAAGGTTTTCTGATACAATCATCAAGCAGTGGAAAGAAGGAAAACAAGGCAGGCAAAAATTTCTGAATAATTTAAAAAATGGCAAGAACTCACATGCCTCCGCTAGCTCGTTGTGTTAATGGTGACAACGACATAATTACCAACATAATTTCATAATGAACAGCTGGTGATAGGGCAACAGGGACAGCATTATGCCCCAAAGTCATCATGGTGTGCTTTACAGGGATTTGTTTCTCTTACAAGTAATTGCATAGGAAGCAGAGATGCAGATGTTCTGTTTTAAAACATTCTGTAGCTGAAAATATCCACACCTATCTAGAAACATACTGCTTGAAATATCAGCATTTGTGAGAAGTTAATAAGAGCAACTTCGGCATTTATCAATAGCTGCCTTCTGCAAACTTCCAGCAGACCTTCTCCAACATGATTAAAGGCATCACAGTATTTTACAGCAGTAAAATATTAATATATCAGTCTTCCGGGGGGGGAAATAAGAGACAGAGATATAAGGTGATATGATTGGTACAGTGCAGTTCAAGGCAGATCTGGCTGCCAGCCTAAGCACTCATCATTCCTTACTTTCAGTCAGAATGTGACATTATCCAAAAGCTATATGGTCACTAGCAACAAAGGCAGGAAGCAAACCTCTTGCAGGAAATCTCAGCCCCCAAAAAGCATGTGCAAACTGAAGTCACTCTTGCAGTCTTTTCTATGACCAAATTATAGTACAGAAAAGCAGAAGCTGTTACTTACCTTTCCTTTATGGTTTATGAATCAATGACACACTCCCTCCTGTGTGCCATTTGCTGACACGGCATATTTTGTCTCAAAAGAAGCTATTGTTCAAAATGATGAATTATAGGCTGCTGGTGTATTTAACACACCTTCTGATAACTATTAATTGTGCATTGTTCCAAATGTGTTTCTCACATAGGCATCACCACACAACACCCAGCAGCTTTCTTACTTCTTGAAGCCCAGTTAGTCACAGATGCCTTCCAAGCAGGCCATGGCAATTCCCTGACATGAGATGGTATGCAAAATGCTCTAAGTGTTTGCCATATGCTTCAGGGAGAAAGTTGCACGTTATGATTACAGTAATTCAGGTTAAAACAACAACAGTAAAAAGAAACGAAGGGGGAATAGTTGTAACAATGCTAACTGATGGGTGCATTCGCATTCTGTTTTCAGTTACCCCAAAACACATCCCGAGAGACTCCAGCCAGGTTAATGCCTTTCTTTGCACACATATATATATATATCACAGATTAATGTACTTGGCAAACACTGCTGAGTGAATTTAAATGAGCCTACGATACAAGCAAGTTAGAAGGGTTAATTGAAACCTCTTTGTGCAGAAATGCAAACCCCTCAAATCTGTCAAAATTAATGAGAAAAGCCAGAAGAAACATTATGGTTCTGTCTAGACTGCCAGAACCTACAGTCTGCCTTGTATTAATAAATGCTACAGAAAAGAAACTCTGCTGTGAGGGAGGTGAGGCCCTGGCACAGACTGCCCAGAGCAGCTGTGGCTGCCTTATCCCTGGAAGTGTCCAAGGCCAGGTTGGACGGGGCTTGGGGCAACCTGGTCTAGTGGAAGGTGTCCCTGACCATGATCTTTATAGTCCCTTCCAACCCAAACTATTTTGTGATTCACTTTATATCCAGCTCTGTCATCCTGGTGTAGCGGGCAACAAAAGCACAGGGAATCCTTTTATTTCTCTGGGCTTGATATCAATGTTATGCTTGGATGGGAGAGCAGCTCCAAACGGCCTTGTTGTGACGATGTCTGAGCTGCAGAGCCACCTCTCCTCTCCAAATCCATCCTGCCCACAGAGCCCTCACTGCAAAGTGGGTCTGACCCACAGCTGGAGGGAACCAGGCTGAGCAAAACCCTCTTTCATGTCCCCCACAATCTGCCGACTTCAGAGAGCAACACAATTGAGGCCTTTGATAATTATACCCTAGGTCGGCTCCACAGCTTCTCCCATCTCAGCCCTTAGAGAAAAACAAAAGCAAAACCAAAAAAAAAAATAAAAAAAAATAAAAAAAAAAATCTTACAAAGCAGAATAAGCCTCCCAATATGACTTTGCAAGCCCAGACCAACAGCACAGCTTGGAGGGGCAAAACCAAGCAGAACTGAATGTGCCAGAGGGGCCCAACTGCTCCGACATTCCTTCAGTGTTTCGGGGTCCCCAGGTATCCTCCTGGACATCCCCATGCCCAGGACACATGAGCACCTGTTGGCACCTCTGGTAAATCCCTACCTGCTGCCTCAAATCATTTCTCATTTTTCAAGCTGAACATGTACTTAATAACCAGCAGCAATGCAAATAGGATTCCCAAAACAATTTTCTACTGACCTAAAGTAATTTGACACTTATGAAGACATCCTTCTTCCATTTATCTTTTCCTACGTTTCTAGAAGCCCCTGGTAAAACACCACAGACATCAGAACAGCTTTAAAAAGCAGCTTACAAAGTACATTATCACTACTTTCTTTGCACATAAGGTCATTTAAAATATGCAAGTAGCTTCAATATCATATTTATTCACTGTATTTCAGCACAAGCTCAATGAACACTAAACTTTTAGTTCTTGGGCTTAGTATATGTTGGTTTTTTATTAACTTTGTACTTTGCAGGTTTAGAAAGTAAAACCATGCAAACCATGATCGCCAATATTTGTGGTTCTTTAATTTAATACACAGCTACAATAAATACATTGCTGAACTAATAAAATGCTCACAAAACAACAAAGAACATCAAATTCTGCACTAATTTTTATACTATACAGTCACTGACCTCACCAGTACTTTCTAATCAAGCTTCCTGTACCACACTTATATCATAGTAGCTCGTCAAATTTTCTAATTTATGTACAAGGACAGCTCAGCTCCTCTGGTTTTTGGGTACATTCATATATGCATCTTATTAAGACTAACTCAATTAACACCACATATTCGATAATCAGCTTGACAAATAACAGCATCAGGCTACACAGAAACAGAGCAGCACGTTAATTTTTTTTTTTTTTCCTTCTAAACTTGAGCTTATGTCCTGGTATTGAAATCATAATTAACTTTCATCAAAAATCCTGCTGCTGTAAATCCTACTGACTTCAGTGACTATGCCAGAAAGTGGTCCACCATGTGAGTCATCTGCTACAAAACAGAACACAGCAACCATGCAACAGAATAATGCCAACTAAAAAGATTTATGTTACTCTCACCACATTCCCCTTTCGAATTGTGTAACTCTGCACAATGGCTACGACACCATCTTGTTTCTCTCAAATGTGACTAAGGAAAGGTGACTAACCATTTCAATTGACGTGTTTTTCTTCCTGTGGGCCTAAAAAGCAGCTTATTTGTACAACTCAGGCACCACAGCAACGAAAGTTGTGTGTCTCATTTGGCACAGGGCCAGGTAATGCTTGCCAAGTGCCCAATGCTCCAGTAACCTAGATAACTTATACAGAGCTGATGCACAGGAGAGAAAAATCAGATTATCACTGCATTTACTACCAGATACAGCCTTAAATTTCATTGTATACAGGGCTGTGTTTTAGAGTGAGCCATCCTTAGCAGACACTTTTGGAAAATACACTTGGCACTTACAGAGTACAGTTTCAAAAGAGAGAGACAAAAAAAAAAGGAAGTAAGTTTAAAAACAAGAATTAATGAGTACATCTGTAATTCTGTAATTACGGCATCTGCTCTTAAGCCTTTGCATCTGCTTGTGTACAGCTGCTCAGCACTGTCAACAATAACCTTAAAACCACGACCACATATCATCTCACAGCTTCAAGCCAAGCAAAAAAAAAAAAAAAAATTAAGTTCACATAGTGGATATGAACACACTGATGTGACTAAGCTAATGATCCACTGGACAAAAGCTCAGTTTTAAAAGGGTGTGTGTAGGACTTTATGTTTTCAAATACCAAAAGGCTTGTGTGAAACTGAAGAGCTGCCTTCCAGGAATTAGCAAAAGGAATAATCTCCACGGGAGAGGCTTCATCATAAGAATTCATTGTCTGGCAATTGTGTTTTACACACAGGGACCTTAATAAAAATGTTCTGTTAAATGTATTTTAGTAAAAATCTCCTCAAAACAAAACGTCTGTGGTCAGGACAAGCAAAGCACCACATTTTAAAACAAAGAGAGCTCTCAGCATTAGCCCTCCCTGGTATTTTAGGAAGGTTTCTGAAGGTGTCACACAAATACTTAGCTCAGAACAAGCCTTGACCAGCTCCAGGGGGATCTCAGAAGGAGGGATGGATAAGCAAGTAATTTTAGTGGGAATTCAAAATGGGACATACCTCAAAGCTCAAAGCTACTGAATATCCTGAAAGCCTACAAAAAGTTTCAGAAAGATCCTTACAAACACAAGGTAAAATTTCAATATTTAATAGAGGCCACCTCTTTATTTCCTGATGCCAGCACCATGCAGAGCTGCATCCTCTGGGAGGGGCTGCTCCCTCTCCCAGTGTCCACTGAGATTATTCAGGCCTGGCAAACAAGGGCTGTTATCTCAGTTGCAGTCTCAGCTCTGCCAAATACATGAGAACCAAGTGGAGGAGGTCCAAGTATTTTTGTAGATGTTCAATTTGGTCTATGTGTGCTCTCTTGTCCTACTGAAGCAGAGGTGATACACACATTTGGTGTGCAACTTCTGCGTGGGAATGCATCCCATTTGTTGGAAAAGGCTGCGAGGTCTCTTTCATTGTTTGTAGCTCCACAATTATAAATGGGTTGAGTTACCATGATTATGGGTGTACTGATGAAAAATTATTAATTAAATATCACTAGTTTATGAAGAGCCTAAAATTACTTTCCTTGGCAGAGTATTCACCTAGTGGTGCTGTGGGATTTGAAAGGTCTGACACTTCCTTAGGGAAAGGAGAAGAACAGGTCATCTGAGTTATCATTCCCAACATCACCCACAGTTCATCCCCTCCTGTACTAGTTACTGGGGCAGTGGTGGTGCCACAGAAGGTACAGTTTTCCAAAATCCTGCTTATTTCCTTTTCTTAACCTTGCTACTGTGATTCCCCTGCCATCAATACCTGTCTCTCTCTGTATCTAAGTAGGAAAGCGTCCGTCTTCTAACTACTGAAAAATTAACTAACTCCCACAGGCTTTCTTCACTGGCCTTACTCTCTACCTGCAATCTTCTCACAGCTTTTACTGCTCTTCTGTGCATGCTTCAATATCCGTCCTGAGCAGGCAGGCAGCGCTGTGGGGCGACGCGCAGTCAATATATCCTCATGTTTTACAAGCAACCTTCCAACCCACGCTCCTGACAGGGGAGCCATGAGCTGTTTAATGTGTCCCTTCTGGTGAGCAGTCATGTCCCAGCATTGTATTCCACGTCCATGATCCCTCCTGAAGGAGAAGCGAGGGAGGTAAGGAGGAAAGATTACGTGCTCATTCCAAAGCCATTAGCAAAAGGTTTTGTGCACACTTTTTTTTCCTAGAGGAACACAAAAGGAGAGAGATACCACCGAGAGAGCCAAGGAAAGGGTTCAGAGGCACCTAGAAGGCAACAAGGAGATAAAAACCAGCCAACTGTGTACAGCAGACCTAATTTCCTGCAGCGAGGGAGCAACAAACACTTGCCACAGGGGAAAAGCCACAGATGTCACATCTCTCTGTGAGAGGGGGGTCTTCCCATCTGAACACGGGCCAGTAACGTGCCCCAGATGTAGGAAAGGCGAGCCACATGCCACGGCATCAACCAGGAGTGCCACGTGTATGGCATGGGAAAGAAGCCTTCTGTTCTGCTGTTCAGAGGCTCACCTTAGCTACAGCCCCTGGATCAAATTCCAGTGCAGGAATCCAGTAACTGTGTGGAACCAAGGGAAAACACTCAGAAAAAGAGGAGCAATGATGACCACAGTCATTGAACATGACCCACAAACTGATATTGAAAGAGATGAGATTCAGTCTCGAAAATGAACAGGGGAGAAATTATATTACAATAGCCTTACAGCACAGAGAAAGGTAATAAATTGTCTAAAAACCAACGGACTTACACAATAGTAAAAACAACTTAGGATAGCACCTAGGAGGAAATGCTGCAGCGCTGGGATGAAGGAGAGTCTAGAAAGAAGCAGGAAAAGTCACTGCCAGGAACACTGAAGGCACCTGAGGTCCTGCCTCTGTGCTGGAATATGTGCAGGTTCCTCCCAGCCTTCTCTCTGTTGATACCACAACAGTTTAGGAAGCAGTTTAGGTGAAGAGTGACTGCCAGTGGTTGGTGAGACCTGGGAGAGATCCCAGTGAGAAAACAGGACAACGAAAGTGAAGCTTCAGATGGCAGCTCAGCACCATCCGTGGTACGTGGGATACGTCCCTGCATCCCTTTTAAATGATCCCCATTGCAAGCCTTTTTCCAGGGATAGGAGAGTATCAGCACCACCTTGAGCACTATCACCAATAAAAGTCAAGCCTTCATACGAAAACCATCTGCATTTGATTTGCTCTTCCTGCTGCTCTGCACATCACCACCACAATTACAAACAGAAGTATTTGGCTCCACGCCTTGCCCTTTTATTGCTTTACTATGCTTCACTGCCAATCCTTATGGCAACAGAACTTGCAAAGTCATGGGCTCTTATAAAAATCTTATAATACTAAAACCCTCTACAGCAAGATTTCTCCTACTCTTGGACACCGTGGAGTTTCCAGGTATTGTTTTTGCTCTCATCTCATTTTATATTTAATATAATAGCCAGAAATATGAGTCAACAATAATAAGTTGAAGATTTTTCTTTTTTTTTTTTTCAATCTTAGGTATTTCCTTTCTGCTTTCCTCAGTGCACTCTGTTCTGATTTTATTTGTACTGCAAAACTCCTTGGGGCAGAGGTAGTCTGTACAGTATATTCTAAATCTGAAGAAGGTAGAAGACTGAATTGTGATCCTTGCTAGCAAAGATCCAAAGTTTCCTCATCATTTGACCTAAGTGTTGTCCAGGAGGTTGAGCCTACTGGAGTAAAATGTGTTCCTACAACCAAAGTCTGAAAATAAAGATTACTGTATTTATCAAAAGACAAGAGACTTTGCATTTCTGTTCCTGTTCCTGCAATCTTTCTTTGAATCAAAGGAACAACACAGAATCGGCAAGATAGGAAATCTATCGATTCAGCTTTTTCTCTCAGGCCAAAATGCCAATTATTACACTTGGTTTGGAATCTGAAAGCTAAAAGGTGTTCCCCCAGGTGTGTGCATTAGCAATACGGCAAAAGTTTGAACTGGAGTAAAATTAAACTCTGTGTTGTTCCACAAGGTGGAAATAATCAAGGTAGCTCGGCAAACCAACTGACCACTAGGTTTACAGCGGTGAAATATAAGTATTTTTGAGCACATGAGGAAGAAGTGGATCTGTGCAGCACTGGGATGCTATTTCTGATGGCTTATGATTATGGGATCCTGGGAGAAGGAAAGAGATCTGTTAATCTTCTGTAAGTTTCCCACAATCACACAAGTTTGGAGTGTTTGTCACAGCATTAGACACATCCCAGGAACTCACCTGCTCCCAAGTACATGAGCTGCTGCCTGTGAACCACCTGCAGTGGATTGATTAAGTGCAAGGTGATGGGAGGAATAATAATAATAGTTCAACAGATTATAAGCATGTTCAGAGTGGAGGGACAGACTAGATCAAAAGCAAAGAGCAACAAAATTTGAAAATTGTCCTTAACTTTACCCAGTGCTGCAAAATGAAAAAGGCTGCCTCATGCTGCATTCAAATTTTGTGCCATGCAGTGTTTACTTTCCAAAAACTGTATCTTATTTGTTCAAAAGCTGGACTTTATGGCAAGAGAGACTTTTTTTGTAATCCTTATGCACACAATTACTTAAAAAGGTTTTAAATAAATAAGAAAAATTCTACAGAGAGACATGTAAGAATTTATGTATTCCTCACATTTCTTATTCAAGTTAAACTTGAATAATGAGGAAGCAGCCATTTAGTAAAAAAAGGCAAATCTCATCTAGGCAAAAACAGTTTGGAGGGCACTCATAGAGATTTTTCACTGTGAAAAACAATGAGATTCAGATGAGACCCCAACAAATAGGAGTGCTGTTTCTGGGAAAGGAAAATCACCATTTCCAGTATGATGGTCCAGACGTAGGGTCCAAGGGCAGTGCTTCTCATCAGGACCCACCAACATCCAGCACTGCCTCTTTTTAGCCCAAATAGCCAACTTTTTTTCCTGGAAGACTATTTTTTGCAGCACTGAGAACCGATCATCCCCATCACCTGAAGTCTTTGAAGAGGAAAGCACAGTAGGTAAATGCTGCCATCTACACACGGCCAACTGAAGGCAGCTGTGCCAGGCTTGACGGCGAAAATGCAGGGAAACACTGCTCTGCTGCCCTCCACAAACAACTATCAGGGAGTTTAAACAGGCAAACCAGCATTACAGGCAGGAGGCACATCCTGGACAACTTAAGTCCCATAAGAAAAGTTAAATATTATCTAAATCTGTAAGCAAGAAGCACACGAAGTTTGGATTCGCAACTACTGTGTCAAAAGTTTCATCACTGAATTATCGCTTTCTTCTCCTGATCCACATGCACAGATTACATTCTGCAATATCTCAGCTGTCAATTAGACGTTTATATGACACACACAATATATTTTAAAATAACATTTCATACAGCAGCTGTGTTTACAGAAGGAAATATTTTTATAGGGCTCTTAATAACAAATGTCTCCCCTTTCTGCAAGGCTGTCCTTCATTCTAATTATCCCTTTCACTCTCTTGATGAATTCTGTCTCTGGTAGACAGATTATCATCTGTAAAGTTCAGAGAACATTAATCATCTATTTTGGCATGCCACCTGTAAAGGACATTAGGATTTCAAGCTTCAGTTACATCATGTGACAAAACATTCACAAAAATACAAATCATTACCTAGGACTGAAATCATTAACCTTATTTAGGTGACAGAGTACATGATGGAAGACAGCTTCTTCAACTTCTAATCAAAGAAACACACCAAAATACAATTTAAAAAGAATAACTAAGTAATATCTCAGGTTTGGTTGGGCTTTCTCCTTTTTGGGGTTAAAATCTATTTGCTGTCTTTCCCTAATATATGTATACATACCTGAAGGTATTTTCAAAATATATGCTTTAAAAGCAATATTAACAACTATGATCTACGCACTGGTCTGATATTCCTATACCAAAAAGACAGCAAAAGATGAAAGCTCTCCCAACCTTAGACTTCACAGATTTGA
Organism: Eulacestoma nigropectus; assembly: GCA_013397775.1. NCBI lineage: Eukaryota > Metazoa > Chordata > Aves > Passeriformes > Eulacestoma > Eulacestoma nigropectus. The sequence goes on from VZTE01005202.1 coordinate 706,597, forward strand.
TAAGAAACTTCACGCTACCTGAATAAAACCTATGGCTCACTCAGCCTTTATTCAAAGACAATGGCTTCTGAATGGGCATTATTTATTTATTTAACCCCACTTTGACTTCTTTGGGTGATGTATCCTCCTCCCTAGTGTTACGGTGGTACATGAATATTTTAACAACCCTTGGTGTCTTTTACACTCAAGAAGATGCTCTGAGAAAGGCAGCCAGCTAGCCAGCTTCTGCCCAGGTTTTTGAAACGATGAATTTTTGTTGTACCTCCCACAATGCTGTAAAAGTCAACCTCTTTTACCCATGCACACATGCAGCAGCTGCAGAACTGTAAATTAAAATAAAAAGAAATATTTGTATGAAACTTTCATTATTAACAGAAATGATGGCCAAAAAAAAAAAAAAATAAATTCA
>VZTE01005202.1:707058-749041 GCA_013397775.1 Eulacestoma nigropectus
AAAAAAAAAAAAAAAAAAAAATTCAGAAATGAACCCAGGGGCCGGAAAAACACTGCCCTTCCTGAGACTGTGAAACACATCCTCTTGACTGAAAAAGGGATGCACATCAAGAAAGCAGCGGTGAATAAGGAATGAACCTGAAATCTCCGTTCAGTATTGGTTTTGGCAGCCCTTGTTCTTGCCAGAACAATGCAATGCCCTGGGCTGCATGTGCCTTAACACACCACCAGAATATCCCAGGTAAGCATTTGCTAGAGAAGCACAAGCGGTTGGAAGCAAGCCATTCCTTCCAATCTATTGGAAAAGAGGAAAAAGGGTGAAAAACCTCCTTGTCTTTATTTGTTTAAACGTACCTAGAAGGTTTATAGGACTCACAGTTATTAGTAGGTAGAAAGGTTACCTACCACAGAAAAACCTCCTGCAATTGACAGCGATTGATTTGTAAACACCTTAATTGATTTTCCAGCTTAGAACACATTTGCTCCTATTTTAGGGCACTGCAGCTTGAATTGCAATTTATTAATTGTACTATACCATGGCTTGGCCTGAAATTTCAGTATGTCTGAGTTATTCAACCCTGCTAGGATTAGCAGTCCTCAAAGCAATGCCAAGGCTTTCTGTCCTGCATTACAAACACAAAAGAAGTAAGACTGGAAAAATCTGGAAATCAGCTAGCTGGTTCATCCCCATGCCCAAAGAGAGGATCAACTGTACCTGTGGTATCCCAGACAGGCACTTCTGTAAGCACTCTGAGAAATATATATGCTAAGAACTGTTTTACAAACTCCCTGGACATGCCTTTACAAAGCATCAGTAGCTTTGCCATTAAAAAGTTGTCCAAGTGACTAAGCAATCCCTCCCTCAATGCATCAAGCCCAAAATAACATTTATTTTGCTGTCCAATAAAGACATGGAGCTGCAGAAGCCATTCTTTCATTGCTTTTACTGCTATGCAGCAGCATGAGAATGCTCATACTTAGTCAGACCAAAGGTTCACCTGCTCAGGCCTTCACTAGGGCAGTAAGAAGAGCCCAACTTCAATTCCATACAGCTACCATTTGTGAAAGAATTTATGAAAAGCATGTATAGAAACATTTCTTAAGTAAAATATATCATATTGCTGGGGTTTGGGTTTGTTTGGACACGGCAGTGCTGGGTTAATGGTTGGACTCTGTGATCTTGGAGGTCCCTTTCACCCGAAATGATTCCCTGATTCTGTAATTCTGAGTGAAAAGGCAAGTGTAAAACCATGGAAATAAAAAAAAAAACCACTGGGACACACGTAAGAATAAATCCCCCTACACTTCCCAGCTCTCAGCCATTTTCAGTTCAAGGGTTTTTTGAGCAGGATGTGGTTTCTATACATTGTCCAATATTCCCTTCAACCCATCTTGACTTCCAGCACACACAATGCTTTTTGGCGGGGAGCTCTACTGTGCAGCTCCATCAATTGTGCAGAGAACCACCTCCTTCCAGCTCTTCTGGAGACAAAACAAGTTTCTAGCTTCTTATATCACTATTTTTTCTTTAAAATGGCACGATATGTGCTGTTTCAAGTACTGCTCTAATAGATCAAGTAGTCCTATGCTCAGCTTGATTTCCCTCAAGACCCAGGAAAATGATTTTGGAAACAGGATCAATGCCTCAGCAGAATTTACTAACCGAACACTGGATTAGGGTAAAGTAAACTCTCCCTGGATCTAAGGAAATGAACAAATGGATCTACCAGGTGTACAACTGTTCAGTTCTTCGCTGTTTCTTGCGATACGTCCCCTGCATCCACGGCCTTGACAGAGAGGCCAGCCTATCAGCACTTAACACCAGTAAGCAGCACCAGGAGGGACACTGCCAATCACTGCCCATGAGCAGAGTCAAACCCTGTTCCTCGGGGCAGAAAAAGAAAAATGAAAAGAAATGAGAAGTGACAAAGCCAATTGTCATTGCCTCGTTATTTACAGAGAGGTCTTTCAATGGCAAAAACGTCTGTGTAAATCCAGTCCCAAAGCTCAGAGGCTTTTTTTCACATCTGCACAGGTGGGTATGCTCATATAATGTTTTTTGCGCTGTCTACCTCAAAAAAATAACTTAAGACACAAATTACAATGGTTTTCTGTTGCAAATGGCCATTTTCCTCTCCCCACACAGGATATCGGTAAGACAGAAGCACATATGAGGAGAACTACCTTCACAGCTCACTCACACAAGAATGCCACAGATTAATCTCCAGCTTCTATATTAAACAAACAGGAAAGGTTAGAAACAAAACCAGCCAGTGCTGGAAGTTTATAGATGATGCTAGAATTTTGTTCTTTGGGTGCTACTTCTCTCACTTCTGAGCTCTCCTGCTGGTGAAACAAGATCAGCTCTTCAATAAAAAACAGCTGGCTAAAGCGAAACCAAGTCATGACAAATTACATTCATACAGCCAACATCATTATAAAGGAGAAAAATAAAATCCACCTCTCCAACATCAGCATCTAGAGGTTTTCCTTAAAACTACTGTGTTTAAGAGTATGATGAGTAAAGGACCAACACTGGGTGAAGTCACCTTTGTACCAATGGTTGGCAACAGCAAAGGCCATGGTGATGTCAATTTGTGGCTTCTGATCTTTAGTTTCCTGCTTCTGGTAAATGAAAGGGAGTCATGTAAAAACACAGACTATAACAGGTCACCATGTTTTGTAGCAGATATTCAATGTCAGAGGTCTTGCACTAGACTTTCAATGTTTTTATAAGTAGATTCTTCATGCAAACGAGTCTGTAACTGGATCTCCCCTTGTTCTAACCTATTATGAGACTGCCCATAAGGAAAACAACTGACATGAATAAAACCAGGCACGGTTTCCCTACTTGTGCTGGAGGTAAATAGCATTTTAGAAAAGATGAGATATCTCTGGGACTCATTTTAATAAGCAGAGGAGCCCTGTAGCCTGTGAAAGCGAGGGATCAGGCTGGATGTCACAGCGGTCTCTTTGGTCTTTCAGCCTCATGCTATTCATTTTCAGCCTCATGCTATTCATTTTCAGCCTCATGCTATTCATTGACTAATCTCGTCCTCATGGCCATGGGAGATGGGCTCCTGGGCAGCAGTAGACCACAGAAGACCAACCCTACATAAATTTGTGAAGAGCAGCTTACATGCTCAGAGCCCAGATGATCCTTGTGGAGATTCACAGGAGAACTATGAATGAGATACACCAGGGAAGCTTCTCCAAAACCTGAAAATCAGTACTTAGGAGAATAAACAGCCATTTCCAGAAGACATTTAAAAGCAGCTATCAAGCAAATTACACATTAAAAATCTATGGAGCTGGTAATTAATTTCATAGGTAATGAATACTATAAAGGCCACCATCTGTGCATCCAGCTTCTGAGCATTGTGCAACTGCGTGTTGGACAAGTGCTCCTGGAAAACAATGCCCTTGCTGCCTGACTTGCTCAGATAACCTGTGGACTCTTAGCAGCCCGTGCCTATCTCCAGTGGACAGGAAGCAGTGGCCTCAGAAACAAAGCAGACTGCTGAATAAAACAGCAAGGTGAAAAGGGTGGATTTCTCAAAGCACACCACTGCTTTTATTTTATCTGCACAGGGTCAGTTCTGTTCTCTGAGACCAAAAATGGGTCCTGCCCCCAGCGCTGTCAGGGCTTTTTGAAGTTACCGCTCTGGGTCTCCAGCCATCTATCTGTGCACGTTTCAGTAACCTTTACTTCTGCTGAATAATTCAACAAAGCAAAGATTTGCTATTGGCAATCTCTAATCTAAAGGAAAAAACTAAAGCTTGCATTTGGTTTATTAAAACTCCCAGGGGGGGAAAAAAAAATAATATATCTCTCCTCTTTGACCTTATTTGGGACTTTGCTTTGGGAACTGGCAGGAGGAAATCCAATGCTGTCCAAAGTTTTGATTATGGGGAAAACAACTGACAAAATTGCACGCCTAAGGGTTAAGACAACAGTGACAAATAAGAGTTGGTGACATTGCTGATGACAACCCACTCTGAAAGGCCTGGCAGGATGGCAAGGAATGCATGGACGAAGAGAGTCCACACTGCCCAGGTTTGAAAGGACACAATGAACTTCAAGGAAAAGATATTTATTTAATTTTTGTGCACGACTGTAAACTCAACGAAAATGAAGCTCTGCTTTAAATCCTGCCTGGAGGCCAGGCCAGGCCTTCAGTGTGCTGAAAGAACCTGACCAGCTCCTGGCTCTAATCTCACCCACCAAAGACAACTCAGCCAGTTTTTTGCCATGATCGTTTTCCTTTTCAATACCTAAAATTATTAATCTGCTGCTTCAGGTCTATCAGGAGAACCCCACGAGGCAGGACGGCACCACAGCCCTCCAAAACCACACAGCATCAATCTTCCCTTGGCTGCAGCCTGGCATGAAACTGCACTGACATCATGCAACCTGGAGCTTCACAGAGAGCATAAAACTTAAAACAGAAGCTGTAATAGGATACGTTTCCATTTGCAACCCCTCCACATTTAATAATGGGGATATTACCCTCCTATCCCATGGCAAACTCGCTAGGCTGGGGGTTTTTTTCATTCTTGATCTTCATCCATCGAGCAAAATGTCATCGGTGATGACAGTACAGCTCTTGGTAAAGGAATGATGTGTTAGCTTGTGCTCCCTCTGCTGCTCCTGCTGCAGCACAGCACAGCACAGCTGGATCCAACCTAAAGATCCCTGGGGGTTCTGCCCATCGCTTCAGTCCATTTCACTATTTTTTTCTGCACTTTTCTTTTTTAAAGGGGGGAGATCTGAAAACAGAGTACTGAAGTACGTAAACGTGTAGGGCTTTAAACAAAGTGATCTCTGAGATGACAGATCCAGGTGGGACTCTAAGTCCCTTGGGATCCCGAAGTCCTTCTGACCCTGCTGCACAGGCTTGAGGTATCTCCTCTCTGGGGGATGCAGAGCCAGTTGAAGGGTGCATGAAGGACCAGCACTCACAAACCCCTCATGCTCTGCAGGCTGCTGCCGTGCCACGGTGGCACATTCCTAATGTGGCAGTCACAGGCAGCCCGACTTTCTGCCTTTGCCAAGGACATGTTCCCTGCAGGGCCACTGCTTCTCGGGGGCAGAGGGGAGGGAAGAATGAGCATGAAACTTCAGACAAAGGGTAACCATAAAACTAACTACAGTTGTCCATTAAAATGTAAAGATCGGAAACAGAGTGTAAGGAAAGAAACATTTCTCCAGAATTACAGCTCACTCAACCCAGGTACAAAGCCGTGGAGGAGATGGTTTGGTCATTGATGGTTAAGCATGGCCTTGGTTTTTACAGCTTGACCACCACCAATTAAAACAAGTGGTTCTAACTAATACCACCAGCATCACTCAGACCCACAGGAAGACTAAGATCAGTAACATTTTTTTCCCTTTACTCACAGTATTTTATCTGGAAGTACCCAATTGCATCGACTGTCAAAAACAAACTAATTTTAGGAGAAACACTGAGAGGGAAACAGGAAGAATGTCCCCAATGAAGAAAGGCTGTGCAAGCACACATGCACACATTCATTTGCTTGAAAACCTACATCCTGACTGTCTTGGTGAGTTCAACAATATAAATAGTGTATGTCTAGTAAGTCTAGCAGCGAAGGACAAACTTTCTATACATTTATTTTTGCTTAGTGTGGGGAAAATACTTCCCTCAGTATCTAGGATTTTAGGATTGAAGGTTGGATAGCATTCATTTTTTCCGTGTTTGCTTGTATTTTTTAAAAAAGTAACTCTAACTCACAATTCTGACTAATAACTCACAAGGTGCTGTGATGATGGAGAAGGCAGCAGAAGACCTGTTTGTGCTTCAACGGAGCGAAGAATGACAACCAACCCTACTGTCATTGTCCCAATGAGCCCTCTTCAAGCAGAAGAAGCCAAAAAGCCATAAAAATGGTCAAAGTTACAGAGGTAAGGCAGACAACAGCAAGGAGTATCCACTGCAATCAATGCACATTAAAATAAGCAGGAAGAAACTGATATGCAAACTATCCACAATAAAATGTGAAATTCACTTTATCCATCTTCCCTTCCTGGAGAGAAATTGTGCTGACAGCAAAGGCTGGAGGTTGGTGCCTGAAGTTTCCTAATCTCCCGCTTTAAACTGGATGCTGAGCCCTTGCACTGACCCCGTGGTGCTTTATATTTTTTTAAATGGAAGTGTATATAAATAATTTTGTTAGAAATCTATTTAGCAGTCAAAAACAAGGGAAGGAAGCCTATCATTTACTGACCATAACTTTAAAAAAGAGAGGGTGTGTGAATGCATGCTTCTTTGATAAATCTTCCTCCCAAGTATACACCCATATCAGCACTTCCTCCTCCTGCCGATTTCAGAACAAAAATGTGCAGTCTAAGTGAACTTCTATTTTATGCCACAAAAACCTATCATTCAGTGGTTAACAAAGACCACTGGGAATTTGTTTTTCTAAAAGACAGCTAACCAATCCCTGTAATTCAAAAAGACTTTTTCTCATCAAAGCACCACAGGAACACCGAGGAAACATTTCAGAGCTCAGCATCCAAGATGTGGGCATTATGTGCGACACAAAAGTATTCTGGAAAACTCAAGGCTCTGGTATGACATTGTATGATTCAACTTTTTGGCACACTCCCCTTCCACCATCATCTGAAAACCATCTGAGATAACCTCTAAAGAAGATCTGGGCAACCGTCTCCTCTTCCTTTCCTTTGTCCCAACAGAGAACTGTAATCTGCTCTTTGATTTCTTTTATAAAACAGGACTACAAAGGAACAGCAAGGGAAAAAAAGCCCGTTTGAAAACAAGGCAGCCAGACATCCAGCAAGAGCTTCTCATCCAAGCTTGAGGGAGTCTCACAGCTGGCTGCTGCCACATCTCCCTCTGGATGGCCATGGCTTCCGTCTGCTTTTGCCATCACCTCCATCTTCTGGCTTAGACAATAGCAACAGGTGCAACAACACCAACACATGAACAGGACAGCCCAGGGAATGTGCATGTTTTCTGGTGTAAGGGTTTAAGTGATATCACAGAAGTAAGTGCCTGATGGCTATCGCAGCCCAGAGCCACAGGATGACGTGCAACCTCCCGACACAACAATCCCTACAGCTTTTTGAGCATGATATTTGGGAAATGCAGCCAAACTATCACACTTGACAGTAAACACAGGAAGAGTACTTGGGGTGTAGGAGCAGGCTGCCCCAGGGTGCCAAACAAAAACACAGTCTTCAGCTGTTCTCCTGTTTCCCACTTCAGGCTAACTACCAACCCCCGAGTAAAATATCACCTGTTGTCCCCACTCTTTTCCCACAGAAGCATCCCTGACAGAAAGACCAGACAGAGCAGAAGCTGGGGAGGAGCCCACAGCCTTTCACCTCTAGGTTACCACCTGGAGACACCAAACAGGTATCAGATCACTGGAAACTACCCCCTCTGACATATGGAGAGAGGGGTCAGCCACAGCACACCAGTCCATAAATTCTGGCAGGCATTACAGCTACAAGGAACTCTTTTGTACTTGGGAGAAGAGCAGAAGACAATGTGTGTTTGCATATTTTCCATAATTCGATCAGCTAGTTTCTGTAGGTCGTTTGTTGCCTCTTTCCATCATCCCTGATGTGGACTCAGCAGGAACATCTGCAATCCAGGCGGTGAGGGCTGAGAGACGAGAGAAGGGCTGGAAACACAAATATGAACTCATGCTTTGCAATTAAAAAGATAGATGATACCAACTTCACTCTTACATGAAAAAGACTGGTTATTACTAAAACTTTTTTCCCATCAATCTGAATTTATTACTTAATATTTACTTTTGAACTATCATATTTCCAAAGGATATCTCACAAAAAAACCTTGCCAAATATTTTCTGTCTTGAATTCTTGAAAGAACACATTTCTGTGCTTTCCAAACTATGGTCCCTCCTTAAAAAAAGTGGCCCATGCAGAAGGAGCAGAAGTGCCAAAAGCATACAGTGACCCAAAGACAGGAAAGGTGGTATTTTCCTTGAAAACGAAGACATGTGATGCAAAGCTCTGAGATCTAGAGGAGGAAAGGACAGGCACAACCATGAAGAGGACAGTAATTTATCATACTGTTGATTATAGAGCATCAGATGGAATAACGGCGCACGGCCCTGACCTCTCATTCCAAGCATACATCTTAACTTGGCAAGAGCAATTTGTGTCCGGTTGTATTGTCCTGGTGATGGAGCTCAGCTTTACATAGGAGCTCCCTGCATTTTTGGCAGCCGCTAGCAAGTCATCCTGATTTTTCATTTTCATAAGAGTGCTGTCAGGAAACAAAAACAAGCCAAAAAGCCCGAGTGTCAGACTCTGTGGAATAATGCATGAACATAGAGGGGTGCTGGGAAGCCGGCTCTGGTCAGACCACCACATCTCACTGTGGCCTTCCAGGACTTAAAGGGGACTTACAAAGAAATGGGGACAGACTTTTAGCAGGACCTACAAGGAAATGGGGACAGACTCTTAGCAGGGCCCATTGTGACGGGACAAGGAGCACTGGGTTTAAACTAAAGGAGGGTAGATTTAGACGAGGCATAAGGAAGAAGATTTTCATGATGAGGGGAGTGAGGCACTGGTAGAGGGTGCCCAGGGAGGTGGAAACATTCCATCCCTGGAAGCATTCACAGCCAGGTTCTACAGGGCTTTGAGCAACCTGGTGTACTGGAAGGTGTCCCTGTTCATCACAGGGCAGGTTGGCAAGATGACCTTCAAAAATCCTTTTAAACTCAAACCATTCTATGATTTTCTACGAGCTCATTTTGTGGGAATGGCTGAACTCCACTACACCCCCACCACGCTTACTTTACTTCTCTCCCAGGAACACATTTATACCTGTTATTGACTTTATAATCCAAGCTTTGTTTTCTTTTTTTTTTTTCTTTTTGAAGAAGAAGTAGCAGTTCTGACAGGCCTTTAGTTGCTTTTCATTGTAGCTCTCCTCAATTATCTATTTCCAGTAAACTTACATTTCTGTCTGTCTGAGCTACAGCTCACCCAGGCATCCAGCTGTCAGCAGGGCCCAGCTAACTAGGAGAGTCCTCAGCGATGCCAGAGTGACAGGGGTTAACTCCTGTGGTCAGATCTCTTTTTGTTAACCATCCGTCACAAGACTCCCTCTTGCCCACTGAGCTGCTTAAAATAACTTTTCTCAATTTATATGGGAGCAAAGATTAAATGACTTCAAAAGAAGCTAATACTGGCAGATGAAAAGAAATAATCTTATGGATACGTGAAGGAACTAGCTGTTTCTTTGATTACCACAGGGAAGGAGGTCCCCAGCTCCATCACTTCATTAACATCTGAGATTTAACAGTGTCTAAAGGCCCCCAAAGCCTATTCACACCCATCCCACAACAAACTCAGCAGTAAATGACAACTCCCCTAGGAGGAACGTACATGCCTTTCAAAACCCAAGATGCAAACAATATCCACAGGATATGAACCTGCCGTCTTCTACCATTTATATTTTATTTATCATGCTTCCAAATCCCAGCTGCAAAGCTGAAGAGAGAGAGATGTGGTTCCTCATTAGCGAAAGCAGTAAAACCTGCAAGAAGGAGCTGTAAAATAATGTCCTACATACCTGTGTGGAAAACCCCTGGGATACCACTTAAACTAGGATTGGCTGGTATTTTTCATTTTGCTAAATATGAATATGAGTTTTCCTGATCCATCTCAGTTGTACCCTTTTGTTTTACTATCCTAAATTCATTTCTGCCTCCAAATTCTTTCCCCCTGGGGAAAGGTTATAAACTTAATCCTGGAGTTTGCTTCACACATCATTTGCAGCTTGTCAATGGGCTTTTGAATGTCGCTGTGTGCAGAATAACATTAGCTGGGGGAAGGGTCTAGAGAGTTTATTTTGCTAATGGAAAGAAGAATGACAGGACTAACAACAAGTTTCATGTTTTGTTTTTTTAAATCAAGTTAATAAAAAAATTGTTTGATCACGTATTTTTTTCTGCAATATCAGTGAGTATAAAAATTGGATTTTGGTCCACATTTAGTCAATTTTTCTGTTACTACTTTCGACTTGTGGGACAGAATGAAAAGCCATTTGTTAAATTATAGTTTTTCCTCCATTTCTGACTCAGTTACACGGTCGGTTTTTCTTCTGAACAAATTACCTCATGGCTCAGTTCAAAACTGATAATGAGCAGTGCGGTCTGCAGATACAATCTGCCACGCTATGGAAAAAAAAACTTCCTCAGAGCTGTAGCTCTCAGGATGCTGCCACCTGGTAGCAGTTGCATGATATCCCTGACTACAGGCAAATTACTAGCTGGAAGTACTGGGCTTAAGAAACAAATTCTCGCCTAAATTGTCTGCTAGTTATGTGATTTGGGGTTTTTTTGTTCCTAAAATTGTCATTCCTGAGAGCATTTTGGTGCCTTAAAAGTTTATACTATTAAGAAACCTCCTCAAGAGCAAACTGTTCTCCACAGACACTGAATGCTTAAAGCTGTAATTTCTCTTAACATCACACACACTTCCTATCGAACAAATGGGAATTTTTTTGGCACTCTCTCAGGAAACACCTTCCTTTATGGGGAGATAAAAAAAAAAAAGAAGTTATCTTAATGCCCTTGCTACATGTAACTTAAGGAAGAGCACATCACATCACACAGACCAAAACCAGAGCGAGTGGCATTGGATAAAGCTTGAGGATTACACTGTCTTGTTAAACATCAGGCCTGCTTGTGACTTCAGGCTGACTCCCACCCTCAGGACCACAAGGAGCTGCTCAATTTACAGGAATTCCTCAGCGGGATTTGCCAAATTGCCCAGGGTCACTTGCTCCTCTCTGCTCCCAGTGCTCCCAGGCTGGGTACCAGCCTGAGGGATGCAGGGACACCACTGGTGGCCACCTCCAAGGCTGATGGGCAGGGGGGACAGGGCATCCCTTGCCCCTAGAAAGCCTTGCCCTGCACAAGGAAGGAGCTGTAAGCCACGCAAAGAATGCAAATGTGATCTGAAATCCCATTAAAATGGATCCTCTAGCTATCATCATTCCCTCCCCCAAAGCTGTGGCATTGCTAAAGATTACACATACAAGTTCTTGTCTGTTTTTCCCTCAAGCAAGGCCAAATTATCCAGTAATTGGTATTTCCAGTTCATTGCAGGATAAAACAGACAGGGAAGATCCAAGTTATGGAGAGGAGAGGGTACAGAAGCAGAACCACAGCGTGTGTCAGCAGGAGCACCACCACAGCACCCACCTCATCTCCCAGATAATTCAAAGAGAGAGACACTGGCAAGGAGGCTTTTTATCCACTTGAGGTCCACAGCACGCACCAAGGAGAGTGTGTGAGACACACCACAGACCAAAAACACAGCACGGTGCAAGTAGCCAGGCTGGTCCCCTCCGGATGCGACCACGTCAATCACAGGAAGCAGCTGTGGCGCAGGCAGCTCTTTGACAAAGCAGCCCGACTCTTGCCTGCTTGCCTGTGCCAATTTTAGACTGGTTTACCTTCACAGGAACAACGAGACATGAGAATTGTGCTGGACAAGACCTAAAAGCCGCTTTGATTTGTAAGCAAAGCCGCAGTGGGCCATCGCTCACAAAGCACAGCCGGGCCAGCCACCCTGAGCGCCTTTGGCACTGCCACGGCCAGACCTGCAGCATCCACCCAAAACACACAATACTTCAGCCTGCTCTGCACTGCTGTGTGCCTTCTAAAAGGCAATTTACACAACTGAGCCTTTCTGTGAAGGAAATTGGAGCAAGACATGGTTTGTTAGCTTTCCCTTGTCCATTTTTGAGAAAATGTATTTCCCATGGAATAAGCGGTTAAGGACAAGCTCTGCAACCACTGCATTAGGACCAAACATGGAATTATGTACAAGCCTGACAGCGATTCATTTTAGTCTTGAAAAGGAACAGTATACAATTAGAGCAACACTGTAGAACTACGAGGTGGCTCTTGCAGCTAGAACAGAAATTCCCCTGTCCATACTGGACCACACTCCACTGGTCCGCAAGCGCTATCAGTAAAAAAGTCAGGAGGAATTTAAAATGATCCAAAGCTAGGGAAGAGCACTGGAGTGAGACTCAGAAGACTCACTTTGGTGTGCCTGTGTCCTCCCATGCTGGTGGTCATCTTGTCTTGTGAATGGTAAGGATTTCTGAATCATAACCTGCACTGTTTTCCATAGGTGGAAAGATCTACCCCTGCTGGCAAGCCAGCACTGCCAGTTTGCTTCCCCAGGATGGCAACAAAGCTCAGTCACTCACATAAACAGGCTGTCCCATGCTAACTAACACTGCCAGGGAGAGTTTGTCTCTTCTTCTTGAAGAGATAACACTAACAACTTAATCCAATTAACACAGCACAAAGCAAGAGTCTGTAATTCCAGGGTGGATGTGCTCTAACGCCTCCTATGGTTTTAGCAAAAGGAAAGTTTGCACTAGCTTAAAGAAAATACTCAACATTCATTTTTGCTTATCGTGGAGCAAAGCAGCATACAGGAATGCATGAGCCAGCAGAGGCCAAAAGCAGGGATGATGTCTATCCCTCGTGCATAACATCTTTGCCTGCTTTGAAAGAATGTTATGTTTCTCAATGATATCACTAAATTACTGGCTTGTTTTCCATTTGAAAGATACTGCGGAGCTGCGGTCCTTAAGCAATCATTCTGACCAGCTGCCAAGCCACTTAATCACTTACATGCATTCAAAATAAAAGCTGTCTAACTTACAAGAACTACATCAGCTCAGTTGCCTAGCCCAAATTGCAAGGAGCAACGTGTGCCTTTATTCTAATAATGCACAGAGGAAAAAAGTTGAGAAACTACACAGAGAACCAGCTTGTTCACCATCATCCTGAAATCCGAATTGCAACCAACAGCAATGGGATTTTTACTGACTTCAGAAAAACTACATTTCTGCAATATCCAACCACACAACCACTGAAAAAAAAAAGTGCTAAGAATCTTGGGAATAACATTAGTACAAAAGCTGAAGATAGAGAATAGATCTACTTGAGGTCTAGCATAATACAAACAATGGGAGTGATAAATCAGAGATTCCACCCTTTCAGTATGCAAGACGTTAGAAAAGGGTAGAAATACAAAATACCCAGGAATTCTAAAAAGTCAGAAAGTGTGGGGTGCAGAAAGGCCAGCAGTGAGGTCCGGAGCCTGGGGGCTGGCAATGAAAACGCTCTCACTTTTTGTAGTGGGACAGAAATGAAGGTGTGACAAATAATTGAAGTCATGTTAACTAGGAACGTCTAGGAATTACCTTCCACCCCAACTGTCCTGTTGTAATAATTTCACTAAATATACACAATGAGTTGGATCAGAAATTTTTCATTCTACTTCAGACAAAAGGGCTACAACTTAAGCAACACTGGGTAACAGCCACAATGTTACAAAACAGCTTGTTATGAAAATGGCAGTTGCCTGAAGAAATACAAAATCTGAAAGAATTAATTTTTCATTTTTTGTGCCTTCAGTTCTTTTCAGCTATTACTGTATTTAATGCAGCATCACGGCATCCCATTTGTCTATCTACAGCATGGAGCACCACAATTTGTCATCTTAATACATTAGCTCTGAACTCAACAAAAGCAGATTTTCTTTTTTTTTTCCTTGAATGAGCAGCAACAATACACAGCTTTCTCTGAACACTAAAACATCATCTTCTCCTGACCTGATGTTCCTTTTTGAGGCAATTCTTCTCGTGAGTTTAGAGAGGCACTGAACTGCCAGAAAGCAAGGAGGCAGCTATAGGAACGCTGCAAGGAGAGGGAGTGACCTGAGAGCAACACTTTGCCAGGACATGTAGGTTGCTGGCCCACAAATCAGCTAAAAATGGATAATCTGCCGGACGAGGTGATAAGATTACAGATCAGACCAAGTGCAGCTGGAAGCTGCTTCCCAGGACTAATTGATTAAGGCACCTTAGGTCTATGCTGAGGACAGCATTTGATCTGTGGGTGCTACAGAGAGCACACAGGACCCAGAGAGCTTTCCTTGTGGGATCCAGATTTGCTCCTGGATCTTCCAGCTGGAAGACACTCAGTGAGAGGTACAGCAGGCAGAAGGCACTCGCTGCCAGAGTCCTGTTCCTGTGGTGCCCACACAGTCGCCTTGAGCTTCCAGTGCACCAGGGCCTCCAGATACCTGATCCTTCTCCTTCCTTTACATCCTTTCACCCCCACTGCATCCCAAGCACAGAGAGACCCCCACTCCCACCCAGACTGAGGAGCTCACAAGGCCCAGCAATGTTCCAGCACTCACGACTGCCACTCTGTGAAACACAGAATGTTCATTAAAGCTCCGGAACGCACGTTTCTGTTTGATTTTAATGATGCCACTTATGCCTATTAAATTATCCATAAAGCACTTTAATTTAGCCAAACCAATTCCCTACCTCTGCTGCTTGCCTTTTTTTGGATTTTTTTTTAACCTCCATTAAAACAATCTGAAATAAGTGTTTTTCCACAGCACCATCCACAAAGCAATTATTTTGCTGCAGAGATGCAGTCAGGAAGAATAACCTCCCCGCGGTCTCTTTGGGAAGGCAGGAACTGAGCGAGTCCCTCAGAAAGCCAATCTTTCAGCTCCCATTCTTCCCACACACATCTCAAATCATCTACTGCATTTCTTCTGCTCATTTGACTTCTAAAGCTCAAGCAAAGCGGGGATTCAGATAAAAGACAGCGCTAGAAAAGAAAAAAGAAACAACTCAGCCACTTCCTATAGTGATCTTTGTGCAGCACTAACCCCAGGGTTTTTTGGATGCTGGGCAGTGCGGGTCGGTTCGCTTTCAGCCAGCATCAAAAACCGTGGACTTTGCCTTGGATTGCTGTTCTGTGCCTCTGCAGAGAACAGTCCCAATTCAGAGCAACTGTGTAAATTAAGGGCTGCATGTGTGAATAGGAACTCCAGCTCTCTAAAAAGGGAAATTCAGCTGATGGACCTCACAAGAGTTTAAAAAAATGAAAAATTTGAAGAATACTTCCACAAGACCAGCTGAGCAATTAATGACAAAACAGATTTTTAAAAAAAGCCCAAAAATATACAGTAATAAATATTGCATATTAAAGGAGGTAGCACTTCCCAGAGGAACATCATACACACATCCAAATAAAACAAACAGCTTTCAGATCTTTGCTTATCTTGATACATATTCACAAGTCCGCTATGGGCAATTCAAAATAATTAATGAAAATTTGGCTGTAAGATCAGGCTATGAATATGTACTTAACTGTATTGTCATCTAGGAAGTCATACTCACTGAAACCGCGCTAAATTGTCTGAAAAACACAGAGGAATCGAAAAAAAATTCCAGTTATTTGTTTGCTAGTCAGACAAAAGCTTCAGGCAGACAGTTTCGACCTGCCTTTCCTTTGGCCTCAGAGACTGGAAGGAAAAACCCAGGCATCACCTCTTGTCACCCTGCTCTCCAGGAGCACACAGCTTGCAGATCTCATTTCCTCACAGTTTCTTCATTATTTTTGGGTAAGGAAATTATTATTTCTCAGTTTATTCCAGCTTCCAATCAGTTTCCCAGTTCTAAATGACCTGAATTAGTTGGATGAATTGAAGAAACTTCTGATGGAGCAAACAAGGCTTTTGCTGCCAGAACTGGGTTAAGTGGTTAAAATTAAAAAAAAAAAAAAAAGGAAATAGTTCTGACCTTTTAGGTGGTGATTTTTCTGTATGCAGTGGTGAAAGCTTTACAGCTGGGTCACACAACCAGGTGTGGGACCCTGAGCAAGGAGAGGGGTTTGCTCGGCTGCTCCAAAGAGTATTGGCTTTTTGGTGCCCAAAATAAAGCCTGGGTGCCAAGGTAAAAGCCTAAGAGAGTGAAGAAAGTCCTCTCTTAGGAAGCATTTAAGGGCCAAACTTGTTTATTTTGGCTTTTTCCATGCTTCCTTTACCTGCAGAATCACACAAAATTTTAATTTGCCTTCAAGTTATTTTAATAGGTCATGAGGTCAGGCTTTAATGAATTGCAACTTCACTTGAAGTGTGGACTTCTTAAGAGAAAAAAAATATTTACTTAGAATAACAATCTTGTATCCTGCCTGTGATGCTCAAAAGGCACAAAAACCTTCCTGGGTAAAAAGTTGGAAAAACCATTGCGTCAAGAGGGAAACTTGGCTGGCAATAGAGCTGCTGGCACCCAGTGAGGGTGGGAAATAATGGCAGAGGTAGAGGGAGGGATGAGAAAGACACGGGATTAATCGGATAAAAGGAGACAAATGACGACTCAAGGTCTTGCGGGCTGTGACCGTTTTGGGAATGAGCACGCACGAGCAAAGGGAGGAGGAAGGAAAAGTCTGGCATGCGCTGGCAGAGGCGGGAGGGTCGCACAGCGAGCAGAGGATGGGACGTGCACTTTTCCCTCAGAGGAGTGGGGATGAATATCCATGTGTCAACATCCAGGATCCGGGAAGGGGGAATAGATGGACTGGGGTATTTACATGAGCACACCTCAGCGTCCAGATTATTTTTAATCCCAGAGTACAGGCGTCAGAAGAAAGAAATCTTGGAAATAATAATTAATAGAACACCTTTAGTTATTTTTCCTAGCCTGTAGAACTTACTAGGAAATTTTGGCAAAACACACCTGGATTCCCAGATTTCTTTGCCATGAGCTGCTCTTCAGCAGCGAGAAGGTCTGAAAGGGCTGACTGAGCATCCCCAGTACCTTTCCACACTATGCATGGAGGGACATGGCACAACTTCTTCAGCTCCTTTCACAGCAGACTATTTCTCACTTAAGGGCAGCCCCTTTCATTACACTGATATTTCTCTACCACAGCTCACGGAGTCCAAGCACAACACATATCCACCACCACGGAGCGGCGGCCCCTCAGCCTGGGACACTGCAGCTACTGTTCCCTCTCTCTGGGCTTTGTTTTCCATCTCCCCTTGTTTTTCCCCAACAAGCCATGGCACAATCCCTGCTCCCCTAGGCCCCCCGCCCCAAACCCCAGCTGTCAATACCCCCTCGCTCCGCTCCTGGATATGCGAGCGCTCCGGAGTCAATCTTCCCATGAAAATCAAGTCAATGACCTGCCCTTCCCTGTTCCTTAAGAACCAAAATAAAATAAAAGGGAAAAAAAAGGCCATAATTTTTCTTCCCCTCAGTTCTCACGTGTTGTTAGTGTCCACTCGAGTTGTTAGGCAATACAAAATGCATTAATTCCTCCAAAGTGAGTTCCCCATGAAAGATTTAATTGTTGCTGATTAGGCATAGTTTTCTCCTTCGCCACCCTCCCTTTTTTTTTGGGTTGGTGAAAAAAGAAGAGCAGAATGCAAAGATATTTTTCACTCAAAGACCACGTTAGCCTTATTATCTAATCAAGTGGAAAGTCCTTTGTCTGTCCTGGCCCTGCCAAAAAAACAAGTGAGGCAATAAAAACCTTTAAGATTTTTCTCTATCCTTTGTTATCCCAAAAGACCCAAGTTTAGTCAATTGCTGTCACATCACTAGAAAGAAAGAGAGGAGGAAAACAGAAAAGAAAGAGAAAAGACACTGCTGTAGCTGTTTAAAAAAAAAAAGGGGGGGGGGGTTTCTGTAACCCATGAAGAAGCCTGGTACACAAAATTGCACAGTAACTTTTAAAAGATTTGCATTTAAAAGACTGAATACAGGTCGCTTCCCTGTGACCATAGAAACATTAGAAAAGGTGGAAAATTCAGTCTACTGAACTTCAAATGACTTTATTAAAGTGTCACTAATCAGAACCCAAGGACACAAGGTTTTAGTGTTTGGGCTAACAACGTGAACAACCCTCAAAAGTCAAATGACCTTCTAAGAGCATTACTTTTAAAAAAGCCACTTGTCGACAGCAAGTTAAGTAAGAAAAACTTGATTGCCTCAAAGAAATGAGCAATCCCACGCAACTCACAAGAACAAAACTGAACTATGTCTCTAAAACCAGGCTCATATAAGACAAAAATCTCCAAAGCTTTTAAAAATTACACTTTGTGAACAACCAAGCATTTGGTTTCATTTGGGACAGTTTAAGACAAACTTTGAATGAAATATATGAAATATTAATTTGAAGTTAATGTCTACATGCCATGAAACAGGGATGAGGACAAATACCTAACAAGCTTCATTAGGAAATGTTGTTTATCCATATCAGCAGTGCCAAAATACAGGTAGACACTGAAAAAACACTGGAAGCAAGTTACATCCACAGGACATCTTCTGTCATTAATCAGAAGGCTACCTGAATCACAGCTCAATTAATGTATTTATTCATCCAAGGCACCATCACTTCTATCAGACAGGCATCACCTCCAATTCGCTTCTGTCTCCAGAGTTACACCAGGTGTTCTGTGCCCAAAACTTGCTGCTCCTCCCAATACAACCCCCTGCAGCTCTGGGCAGCTCTCCTGGTTCATGTAGCAAGGATTTCTCTCATAGACATCGTCCTTTTGAATCTTAACTCCTGCATCTCCATTCCCTTTTGATTGTTCAGATTTTTGCTGTGTCTTTTATACCAGTTTAAAATCCTTTGGGTGTAGGAACCACGCTAGAAACAATCACTAGTAATAGGAAAATATCGTGTAATACGGATTGAACAGTTTTAGAAGTCAACATTATGCATCAGAGCCAAGCAGGTAGCTTTCAGAACTGAGGAAGATCATCTAGAAGGCAGCAAAAATTTAGTCTGCTTATTGTAGTGTCTTCATTATGCTTCAAAACAGTGCAGTGCAAACATTACCCACGCAGATTGTTCTTTTCCAGTAGCGAGGTTATATTCTAGTGATGTGGGCTCTTTAACTACACCGAGCAGCAAAGCAGCGCAACATTTAACTGACAGAGTGCCAATCTTTAGGGATCCTTTAGTTAAAAGTAGTATTTCAAAGCCAAATGGATAGAAAACTTCCTTTAGACATGACCATGGGCAACATTGGGGCTCTCTTTAGTGACCAGGTCCCAGCAAATAAGGCAGATGCAGGGGTTTCAAGTGCTGGTATAGATAACTTCCCCACAGGGTGTGCTTCTAGGTGACTTCTCAAAAACTACATGGAAAAAAGTTGGCAGCATCTATTCCACACCTGTCAAACACAAAACTGCAAAGCTCATTAATCTAAACTAACAGGTGACTAATATTTCCGACACATTTTGGGTGAGCTGTCACGGCACAGACTGAGTAAATCCCCTTAGCGTGAGAGCCCGGGTTGGGACTCATGCCCAGCATTGTAGATCTGGACCAGAAGTTTATCCTTCCCTACAGTGGCCTTTTTCTGCTTCCTTGGTAATTTTCCTGGGCTATGACACAAAGCTGTGAGGAGCACATCATAAGGAATATTCAAGAGTTATCCATACGCTATCCTTAGGAAGATAAATCATCTTTTTCAGGGGCACAGCAGCAACACAAACTCCAGTAGCAGACGTACGAATATTTCAAAGGTGATGATGCGACAGTAATACCCATTTCTTCTATTTCCTCTACATAACACATAATGTAAGCTCTTCCACACTTGATACTACCATTTGGATTGAGATGTTTATCAACATAAAAATGATGTCTCAAAAAGTAATCTGTCAACATGAAAATTCTGTTGAAGCCTTTAAGGAGAGGTAAAATTCTTTCTCCTCTACATATTTTTTTAGCTGACACAGGGGCGCACATACATGACAGACCCAAATGCAATGCTGTCATAAAGGTTCAGCTCTCACAAATGCATGAAACAGCTTTTAAGTTTCTTTTTCCACCCAACATGCATATTCCTATCCTGGCAGGAATGCCCATCAAACCCTGGTGAAGGGAGCAGTTTAATTAAAAACAAACACAAAAAAACCCCTCTTAATACATTAATCCAAACGCAGACAATTCCATGCACTCTGTCCTGCATTATACTTGAGTGGCTGGATTCAGTGTCTGCCCAGGTCTCAGAGAGCTCCATTTCCTTGCAGGCAAAACTTGGTAGGTGCACAAACTTTTCATAAGATATTATACCATATTAATAAAGGTAATTGATGCAGTTTTATTATTATTATTAATAATTGGCATAGCAATTCTTTTAAAGTTTCATTGTTAGTAATCCTTTACCCTAGCAATCAAGGAAGTCTTAAATATCAAATTAGCTATCATACATAACTTCTCCAGAATTACTCCTCTGTATTATAGACAAAATAATTGGTAGTTAAACAAGTGTTAAATAACCACAATGTAACAAGTAGCTCCAAGCTACTTATTTCTTAAATGTCAGTGTACAAATGGGAATGTTTTTCAACTGACTCATGCAAGTAATCTCACTGGAGATGAAAGCTCTTTAAACATTATTTTTTTTATTAGATCACTTCTTTCATGGGTTTACTTGATGAATATCCTTAATTTGAAGTATTTGGTAATTAGCCTGGTCAAGCACAGTGCTGCATTCATTACTACCCCTTACTCAACAGGAGCTATTTTTAGTCTAAAAAAGTTTAGATTAAAATAAAGAAATAAATAAATACTTGCTCTGAAAGGGTAGTGTTTATCCCATAAAGTCTCAAAGTAGAATAAATAGATATTAAAACAGTTTAATGCTACAAGTGCTAATTCTAAATCCAGACCAAAGTAGCACGTCAGTTAAGGGATTAAAAATTACAGGAATGAAACAATAAAAATACAGTGTTATCACAGGAAAAACAATGTACTTGTTATTGCAACTCGACTGCGTCTTTGATTAATGTAGAGAAGCTCCACAGTCCCAAGAGATTTACAGCATAGGAACAAACCCTTATTCGTGCCACTGAAAGATCAGGCAGAACTTTCGGGAGCAACACATTATCTCCCTGCTTGCAGTGGAGGCCAGACGTGACACCAAAGCTGGGAGATGTCTGCCTGAGACCAGCAAATGGACAAGAAAAAAATAAATGCTGAACTGATTTGGATTTGGCCGGGCTGGATGGGGCTCTGAGCAACCTGGTCTAGTGGAAGGTGCCCTTGTCCATGACGGGGGAGTTGGAACTAGACGGTCTTTAGCGTCCCTTGCGAACCAAACCCCTCTACGGTTCGAATCCATAAAAATCTTTGGTTAATTACTTGTCCTGGCAGTAGCCAAACACTCAGCTCTTTTTTTGCCCATGCTCTTTTCGTGTCAGCAGGACAGTCCCACCCTGGTCACACAGGCCCCGAGCAGCACAGTTATGAATGTAGCACATAAAGGGATAACAGCTAATGCCCATAATCCCTGGGTAACAAAATCGGCCGGGTAAAGGAGACCTTTCTGCTCTGCCTGTAAGAAACCGCAGGGATGCCCTGCGCCGCTCGCTTACCAAAGAGATGCCAGGGAAGTTTTCCTAAGAAAAGAACTCTGGTTCTTAAAAAATTGCACTGCTTCAGCAGTAAACTCACAATAAAAAGAGAATTCTCATTTGCATCAGCTTTAAACATCCATGTTCTGGCACTACAAAGCCTATGGCTGATAAAGTACTCTTTCTCCTTAGCAATAATTGTAGTGAAAATGCAAAGATCTGGCAAGATATTTGCTTCTGAAATACTTCTCTATTACCATGGAGAATTTGGAATATCCACCACTGCACTGGAACAAAATGAAGATAAAGGAGCTTGAATGCTACTATTATTGTTAGGATTTCTTTCTTCTTTTTTTAAAGGCTCCGTGGATTTCAAAGGGGCAAGAATTAATCACAGAAATAAATCAAATACTGCTGCCAGTAACAGAGCAGGAAGAAGTGTTAAAAAAAACCCCAATAAATACAAATGGTTACTCACTCACATAAACACATACATAGATAACTAACAGTTGGAAATTAACAGAGGAGTGTAAGTCCCATGGGTGCCACCAAAGACAGAGAAAACAGAGTACAATTTCAAGAAAAAGATCAGTACCTGTCTTCTAGAGTAAAGGTGGTTAAATGGATCAGAGGGTCCACCTCTTTCCCTGAGCAAGGTGACACATCCCATTTTCTTGCCCTGACCTCATCTCCCCAGCTCTCCTACATGAGGGTCTCTACACTCTGTAATTGGATATGGGTGTTTACCTGCTCTGCTGCTACAGCTCTCAACCAGGAGCCCCCCACACCTGGGGAAAAGCCCTTTGCAGTCAGCCAAGTGCTCATCCTCAGTGACCACTCAGGCTGTGGACAACCTTGACTTGTCCTGGAGCCCTGGGGTGCAGCTACATTCCTTTATTCCACTCATTCCTGGACTCCATTATCCACCTAGGCAGGTCTGTAATGAGGGAGCTGTTTCACCCCTAACTAAATCTTTAGATTTTTTTTTTTTTTTTGGCATATTTGTTGCGAGACACAGTTAAAACCCAACCACTTACAACCTTTCTGGCTTCAAAATAATAGCTACTAAACACAGACGTTACGTTGTTAAAAATTAAGTGCATGAGTTTCTGTTTGAGTAAAGAAAAATGTTGAGTAACTATGAAAAAAGATGTAAGAACGGACAACAGAATTTTACAGACAAAAAAAAGAATAGATGAAGCCTCAGTATAGAGAGCATTCTAAAGAAAATGGGGTTATTCTGTGGCTCCAGTTATGTCAAGGATACAGAATGGCCCTTCCCACCCCAAAACAGGCACACAGGAAAGGAACCAAGTCCTAGGAGATTGTCCAGATGCTCCAAACCTCTTGAATGCTTTTATACCAATGTCCAGTGCAGGCCATTTTCAGAAGATAAAGCCACTGTCACCAAAAAAATTAATGCAAACCAGCCTGGAGCAGAATTTACATTCCTCAAAAGACAGTAAATCCTCAAGATGAGAGACCACCAGACCATCCCATCAGCATGTCACCATCCCACCAATGTTTTCAAAATCCAAGGGAGCCAGACAAAGCCTATCAGCCTGTAACACAAACAATCCCTCAGAAGTATACCTTAGGCTCGGACTTGAAGCCGTAAATCTTTCTGACGAGATATTCACACACTGTAAGAGACCTAATTCCGTCCTCTGTCATGATAAAGCTAAATTTCAAATGCTTAGGTGGGCACAAGCTGGCACTTGGGAAACTATCACTGGCTGAGCTTAATAACTTAGAGGGAAAATGACTTTTAGGGGACTCATTAGATGAGAATGTTGAGCTGGAAGCTACTGATGGGCATTGACTGTGTAAACCTACAATGGCATATTTATAAAGCAGTTCAACATAGGATATATCCTTCAAAACACATAAATTAAAGTCATCCTATTGAAGCTAGCCTGGTATAACTTTCAACGTAAGTCTATACATAACATCTGTTAAATGGATTCAAGACTGCCACTACATTACGTAAACTTTTGTACTTGTAAAGCTGTGGTGAATCACACAGCTATATCCTACTATTCTCCTTCACATGACTGGGGGGAAAGAAAGAAAGAAAATATCACAGCAATTTAAGTGCTATCAGCTAATATAAGGACAATTCTTCTCCCAAAGAGCAAAGTTTCCCAAAAATAACCTCTCTCGAGACTCCTGGTTTAAGAGCAGAGAATTGCAACTAATGCCATCGAACAGGAGGAAAAATTGTGGTGTCCCACACATCAGGGTATCTGCAAAACACTGGATTTGTGTAGGATCCATTCAAGAGCTATGTAATTACACCTTTCAGCAAGCTTCAATCATTGCTGGTGGTAACCAGCAACATGGAATTACAAGTGGAATATGATAGCCATTGTCAACTGTGTTGGACAAGGTTACAATTCCCTTACTTATGGGACAAAGTTCTCATCTCCCCAGGTGACAAAAAAATCTCACATTAGAAAGGGCACCTCTCAAGCCTCATTACTTTTCACCAAGCACTTAGAAATGTCAAGCCAGAGCAATGCCATTTGGCTTAGAACTGGTAAAAACTTATCAAACTCCTGGTTTGCAATTTCAGTGATGCAAAACAGAAAGTGTTGGTAAATCGTTCAATGTAGGTGTTACTTAACCTAAAATCCACAGATTGTGACAGCTTTTCTCTCCCGAAACCACCAAATGACCTGGAGCACACATGATTATATTAAGATCTTGATAGCTATCACATGGAAATTAATGTTTCTGGCTACATTTAGTATATTGTGAAATATTTGCCTGTGTTTTTATTGTGCACAACAACAACTCCAACTGTGCCTCTTCTAAATTCTTTTATAACCATTTTATATGCTCAGTGGGGGGACAGAAAAAGAATTTAGTTAATCATTAAGCTTTTTCTTTCCAAAAGCAAGCCACGCTGACTGTCCCAATTAATCAATGTCTGTGGAAGTTGCAAAGGAAATTTAACACAGTTTCTGTTTCAGAATCCTTTATTCTAAATACCATCCTTCTGGTTTTCAAATGAAGAAATACACAGATAGATATTTGCTATAATCACATTAAAATTCATTTTGGAGTGGTGGTGAAAGTTGTATTTCAGCCTACTAAAAGCAACGCTTTCATTCCAATACAACTTTCTCAAATGAAAATTTAAAAAACTACCACAAATTGCCACAAATATCATTAAGTATTTATGAACCACCGAATTTCACACAGTCTATTTTGTATCCCTTCCATCCTCAGCTGAAGCTGGAGCCACAAAAAGGTGGACCTGTCAGTACCAACCTGCTCTCAAGCACTGCAGAAGGATTTGCTGGTTGCTGTTCCCAGTATAAACAAAAACCTGCATCTACTACGGGATCCACTACTGAAATTTAGCCAAATCCCAAATCCAGTGGCTTACTTTAAGCAAGGCACGCAGGTCCCAGCATGGACAGCAAGTACCTACCCCAACATTAGTCAGACAAAGCAGCTAATTTTTGTCTTTTTCAAAGTATGCCACAACAGAAAGCCTCCAAATTAATACTAAATTATTTTTAACTACATGAGCAGGGAGCAGTGTGTTTGTTTACAAATTAATTTCTACAGTTTGACTCCTCGACCAAGGCTCCCACAAAATTGTTCCCCATTAAGCTGCCCTGTAGCCCACTTCACAATAAAATTTATCCCTAGTTCTTTTCCTTGGAGTACTGTGCTAATACCATTGTCTTCTATTTCTTTTTACAGACCTACAGCCATGTAAAGTGCCTAATTATAGACTCCAGAATGTCTTGATTTCCTTATTTCCTTGGCAAAGGGCAAGCTTTTTGTTAGATGTTTAGTGTTTACCCCGTGTCACTTTCAATATAGATTTTAATTTACACAAATAGGAGGTCCTTCTCATGTACTCAGGGCCTTATTTTCTGCTTGGTTATACCAATGTAAATTAAGAGCAATTTAATTAAATAAAATAGAATTACAGTGAAGGAAAATTAGCATAACTCAAAGGAAAGCCAGTCCACTGTTTAGTAATAATTTCTTTCATATCCTCCAGATTCTCCTGCTCATCCATCCTCCAGAGAGCCAAAGCTGTAATAACAATGTTATATTTTCACAGAAAAAAAAGTAGCATTTTCCTACTCACACAAAGGGGCTATTTTTTTTTTTTTTTTTTTTTAAGAAAAGGGAATGTAGCTGGGCTGCATTTATTTTTCTATTTGTATAGTGGTAGCCACAATTAATAATCATAATATTATGGTGTATTTTTAGAAGAGACTGTTTGCACATGTGAGACCTCATGGCATCAGAAAAGCACATTCATTTTTATAGCACTAAATCTCAGAATGAAAGACTGTCTCCCCCCATCAGTTGCGGGCAGCTTTACTGATGTAAATTGTATTTCCCTGGGTGTTTTGAAAACAGATACATGTGAGATGGCCAAGGAAGGACAAAAAGAATATCTAGAAGACAACAGACCAAAATAGCCCTGATTTGGATGAAGCTTAGTTACACCATTAGGAGTATGACTTTGTAATTAGATTTTTAATATCTTCATTTCTATGAAAAACAACTGCAATATTTCAACTTAATGACTGAAAATTGAAAAAAGATATTCAAAATGAAATTTATTTGCCCTAATGTGAAGTCTCACGTACCATTTTTCTTCCATGCTCGCCGGGAAGAACATCCTGCAGATTTCCAGCTGTCACAAGCAGGAGAACATTACCACCATCATTTACAAGACAAGAATCTTAGGGCCCTCTAAAGAAATCGCCTCTTTAAGACTTTGCTTTAAATAGATGGAGGGAAAAAAGGTCTTCCTTCCACTCCCTTCTCCTCAGCCTTGCCCTGATGGATGGTGTTGCTCACGGGTGGAACAGCTCTGACAGACTTGGAACAGCCACCATGTCTGGTGGCAGTGATTTATTTCTGCAAGCAGCTTTAAAGTTCAGACATGACATTTCCAGATAGCAGTGACCAGTTAATTTCTAGAACAATAAATAACAAATGCTAAGAAGAACTGGGCTTTGCCCAGATTAAGAGTCTGTAGGACTTGCTCTTCCTTAACACATTCCTGTCCTGCGGTGGCTTGGCCTCCTCCTCCAAGCAAACTGGAGGCAGAGCTGGGCACCACCTTATTGGAGGAGAAGACATTATTTGTACATGTGTGTCTTTTGCATATACACCTATGTATCTGATGTTTATACTCAGACATCATAAAGTGTGGCAATAAACAAATAACCACGGTAATAAATCACCTGGGGGTCCAGGAGACACGAAGGGGCCACGTGAGAGGAGAGCTGGTTATGAGCAGAGGCAGCCATGTGCTTTCAAGGCTTCTCAGTCCAATTTTTAGGAGCTACTTTCAGCAGTGGATGGGGATTTTTCTATTAGCAGATAAGAACTGAAGGTTGGACAGCATGACATAAATCCCTGAAGATCCATTATTGTTCATTTGTTACAGAAACCTAAAAGGAGGGCTTAGCTCCAGCCTTTGGCGTCTTACCGAGAAGGAGTATTGAATTTACACAACTCCTTTCCTACGCTGTAAAATGTATCAAAATAAACATATTATACAATGTAGTTGTCTTCCTCCCCTCTTACCCGTCCCTCACACACAAACTCAAAACAGTGCTGAGGAGAAAAAAAAAAAAAAAAAAAAAAAAAAAAAAAAAAAAAAAAAAACCACAGCACAATAAGAGACACCTTTATCAGCCTCAGCCATCTGTGTTCCTTTAGTCTGATCCAAGCATTTTGGCAGGCATGTGTGCAGCTTGCTCCTACCCCATATCATCCTGCCCTGCAAGAAAAAGTCCCCTCCCTCTTCCTCCCCTCTCTGCTGGTGCGGGTCAGGCAGACTTCTGAGTCTGTTAATTCCAGGACTTGCAATAACAAGGCATTGGTTCATATGTTTAATTAATTACGATCTCAACACAATCACTTAACCTCATTCTGAGGAACTGCAACCCCACTTGGTAGCTTGGCCCAAAAAACAAAACAGATGTCAAAAAACCCGCACAACTTTCAGTGCTGACCATAGGAATTATCTGGAGTTTAGAAATTTATAGGTAAAGAAAAAATAAAACAGGCTAATTCCTCAAAAGTTTGAAGTGCAAGACTTACGGGCACTGTTAGAGAAAGAAAACAATGGTAAGAAAATCACCACCGCCATAAATCAGTTTCCAGGCAATCTGACATGACCCTACTGGGGTTAAAAATCTGGATTTTCATTAATTTGTTCACGGAAAGCATAAAGGTTCAAATTCTTTCCTCAAAGCAGATGGGCATAAAAACTTTATAAGGCAACTTTCAAAGGGAATAGAATCACGCTCAGAAAAAAAAGCCATTTAAATACACACAGAAATGCAGGTCTCCAAAGAATAAGACTGCAATAAACTACTGAGTTTGCCTTCTGTTTCTAAACAGCCTTGTAATTGCAACACGTCTTCGATATTTCAGGAAGCATGACATTTTGATAAATTAAAAAGAAATGTTGTATTGAAAAGAATAAAGAATGAAAATGGGGAAAACACCAGGAAACCTCAAGTGTGATATTAGAGAAGAAAACCCCTATGGAAAATTCAAGCTTTAAACACATATACTACAGATGTGCAGCACAGCTCTGGCATCTTATTTATCCCTCTGAACTATTTCAGGAGAATTCTCTTAATTTATCAAAAATTATCCAGAAAGGAGTTGACATGAAAAGCACTCAGCCCTGCTCTCTCTCCAGCTCTCCAAGGAACAATTTATCTCCTAGCACACTGCAAGGGAAATAGAATCACGTATTTCCCCATACACAGTGCCCATGGCAAACACACCCCTCCAGCTTAAAGCAGTGGTTTTTCTGTCTTAATACACATTTATGCCTTGTGATGTGAACTTGGTTTTTTCCTCTCCCCAGCTGCTTTGGGATGCTACACATCAAATTCTTGTTTTTGAAAGCCAGTTAGCATGGCTCTGTGTAATTCAGCGCTATCTAGTGTTGGATGCTACTTAAATTAATTTGGTACAAGTAGGATATAAATTCTGTTCCACAGATTAGAAAAAGTACTACACATCTGGGTAGGTGAAACATCATGTACATGTTCTTAGAACTAATAGTCTTCTCTTGGATTATATTTCAGGAAATACTGCAGCTACCAAAAATAAAATATTTGCCTTAAAACCCAAAGACGACTAGATATGAAGCACTTGCTTAGAATCTTAAATTAATGTTGTTCTCATTTATATTTTAGACAAAAAAAAAATCTTGAAAAGGCTTCAGAAGCATTAAAATTCAAATATCTCCAAAGAAATCCTTAAGGAAAAAAACTTAAATGATTTTATAATCAAAACTAACACTCATTAGCATAACTCATTCAGTAGAAAGTTGTCCTTTGTTATTTTTTGCTTCAATAGTAGATGATAAACTTGCATCAGCAGCAGTATCAGAGCAGAGTTATGAACCAGCCCAGAGCAGCTCCACATGTGACGCCTGGCAGAAAGCCCCTGGCAGGATTGCACACCCTGCTCCCAAAGGCAGGACACGCACACGGGTGCTGCTGGTCCAGCTCTGCTCTCCAGGAAAGAGCACAGGAATGAGTTGTGATGCTCCATCTGGTGATGGAGACCTCCAAAAGCGGCTGCTGTCATAACCCAGCTCATAAATCCCCTCTTCGTTCCCATCAGCGAGAGAGACAGTCATGCTCTGTACTCTTAAGATGCCCCATAAAAGAGAGATCCCACTAAGGGCCTGGAAAGGACTCAAAATTAACTTGTAAAACATGAAGTCTCCAGGTCATCAGTTTTATCAGTGCCTTTCATACAGAATTAAATAAGAAGTAGATGCCATGAGGGCTGGAGCACCTCTTCTGTCAAGACAAGCTGACAGAGCTGGTGTGGTTCAGCCTGGAGAAGAGTCCAGGGAGACTTTAGAACACCTTCCAGTGTCTAAAGGGGCTACCAGAGAGCTGGAGAGGGACTGTTTACAATGGCATGGAGTGACAGGGACCTTCATCACTGATCTGGGATACCTGATTTCAATATATGTGATAACATGTACTATGGAAGAAACAAGTGGGTTCTTTGTACTTCCTTCCCAAATCCCCTAAAAAACTAACTTGAAGAGTCACCCTGCCACACTTCCCTCACCTTTGCACACTTCTTTGCCTGTAATGGCAAGCTGGGGCTCCTGCTTGGGAATACTCCATATAGGTACCTGATGAGAACCAGAAACGGTACAGGCAGATCCTACAGAGAAAACTACAACACTGCTTGGCACAGTTTGGTCACTTTGCAAGCACAACCAAGTGGCTGGAGAGAGAATTATTTCAACATGTGCATGTACATGCCTATTTAGAAGAGCATAGCTAGGCATGAGGCTGGAAAATGCCCGTGTATGAAACCAAGAGAGTTACAATTTCCCGTTAATGCTGATGATACTTTCCATACTGGCCATATGGCCCATCGCAAACCTACTCCCATTCGTTTCACTCAACAATCTGTGAAAAAAACCTGTCTTCATGTTTCAGCTCTATTAGAGAATCCAAATCAGCTTCACAGGGCTCTTAGGAGTTATCCTCCCTCACATGGCTACTGCAGGGAACCCAAACTTGCCCATGGGATGATGCCACCTCTGGGACAGAGCGTAGAGGGGCAGGAAGGTGGCACACTGCAAGAAGATGCTCTTCTCCAAAAGGAGCCCCCGGAGCTCCTTCCACCTGTCTGAGCCTCAGAGCTGCTGAATGCCCTTCTGGCTGTAGGTCTGGATGGCTGCATTAATTGCAGCAGAACCCCTGCACACTTACTTTAAGATCACTGTGCCAATACAAGCCACAGCCTACCAACAGTGTGCGTGTGTGACAGCTGCAGGGCATGAAATGCTAAGGCAAACTCTTGTTTTCCTTACTTTTTGCGTAGCTGTTGGCACATAAATTACCACTTCATAACAGGCCCTTCGAAATTCTTTTGCATTAACTAATGCAACTCTCCGTATTTTTACAGTGCGATCATGGCTATCAGCTTCCATCTGTTCTACTGTCCTTTTGGAATGTTTTCGCTGCGAGGAAGTAAACAAAAATAGATCGCTGTAAAAACAAACCTGCCTGACAGTCTAGACTGAGGGTCTAATTAAAAATAAGATTTATTAGAATAGAGAGAAACGTCGCAGTAAAACAAAGACACAGTTTCTCTAACATATCTGGTATTATTCTTGGCAAAGCCGAGTCAGGCTATAAATTCACTGAAACAAATCAGTATGGCACTGATGCACCATTCTGATCCAGCATGGCTTTTCCAGACTTTGGGAACGCATGAGGAAAACTCTTTGTTTCACTTCACTTTTAGTCACCCTAAATTCCTTTTTTAATTGGAACACGAGTGTGTCAGGGCTTGTCTCCACACAAGGTCTTGCACAGAGTAAGAAACCAAACTGAATTAACAGTAATGCTACTACCCTAGTCTAGACACAGTTAAAACAAACTGCACCAGCAGAACTATGTCATGCCAAGGGCTTGCTTTGATATAAATTAAATGGACACCTTGCTCCTGGAGGGGTGGGAAGTGGCAATTCCAGTTTGAAAAGACTCAGAACGTGGAAACTTCTGCCAGTCAAAAGGGAACGAGCATCCTTTGGTGAGGTGCAGTCTCAGAGAAACAGCACAGGAAACAGGACAAAACAACAGCAACGATCCCAGACACCACCACCACCACAGACTTGCCCCAGTAAAGATATAGGTGGGGGCTGGGGACACCAAGAGGGCAAGCAAGCTTTGGTGACCAGTTTCTGGAGCAATTGAGCAGCCACTGATTGCTTCACCCAACACATGGAAAGAACCCTGCACTCCCTCAGCCCTGGGGGTATCATTTTACATGGAAAAGGACTCGCTTATTAACATCGATAGAACCCAAGAACCATTTGGAGATTTGTACGAAGAATTTAACACTTAGCAAAAATAAGCACATGAAAATTTTGCCCTCTTTTTTTTGGCTATTATTTCTACTGTTTGCATTAGAGATGCATGAAAAATAATATTTTCCGTAATAAAGAATGTTGTTTTAAGAAGTCTAGTGATTTTTACCATAAAAATTATGAAGTGACCTCACAGGCAAAAATGCCCAAAGGCTGCTAAAATAGCAAAGAAATGAGAAATTCTAGATATTAAGAACACGTAGCAAGGCAGAATCATTAAAGAAATTAGAGAGAATGAAAAAAGGCCCAACTTTGAACCAAAACACACAAATTGGTTTTGAATAGTTTTCCACATAAGGAACATTCATCTCCCACTCTAGTTCAAGGACAGCTCAGAGATCCTTTTTCAGATCGTGCAAATGACAGCAGTAACTTAAATAATTACACGTTTCTTAGAATCAGCAATATCAGCTCTAGGAAGAAAAAAAAAGTGTCTTTGGAGCTGGGACGAGGCAGCAGATTTTCATTGTTTACTCCAACATTTCATAAGCAGTTTCCTTTGTCAGGCAACAATTGATGTGCCATGTATCATTAAAGAATGAACCGATTTATAAATAGCATGAATACAAGGAGAACCCCATTGTTTTTATTCGTGCTGGTAAACACGAGACACGCCAGATAAGACTTCTCTGAAGCGGGTTTCAAATTCCCTTACTAAATTTAAAGCCTTCCACTAGCCAGCTTGGCTAGAGAAATAGCACCTTCAGTGTCTGGCCCCACCAGGCCACCCCTTTTCCCCTCTCAGTCGGATGATGAGTGACACCACACCCCTGAAGCAGTACCCAGCCCAAGGAATGCAGGGGTGACACAGAGCTACCTCGGCCGCAGGACATAGCCTGGGCTGAGACAAAAAGCTCCACATCAGCTATTTACACCACGCAATCCTGGGTTTGTGGCCATGGCTGCAGTTCATATGGAGCCAAGGCAAAATGTCCTGTGATTCTCTTTCCAGGAGGCCAGGGCCATTCATTCTGCCTGTCTTCATTAATTTACAGATCTTTACTAAGCCAGCAGCAAGCATTGTCTGAAATCCCCACATCTTGCCTGAATAAAGAACAAACAATTCCCCAGCTTGGAAGTCCAAGATTCCCAACAGTGTCAGTCATGAAGTACTCACAAGATGAAGCTACAAATGCACAAGTGCAAAAGAAAACCCAGTGTCTCGTTTCCCCCTGACTGCAAATGAAGACAATCCCCCCTCTTTTGAGAGGATATTAACATTCCCAGGTAAAAAGCACTAACAGGACCACTGGTCTGCCTCTCCAAGTATTTCCATTTTCAAATCAATACCATCACTAAATCTTTCATTCGAAGTCTATACACTTTCCTCATTTACAGCCTTCTCCTCCCTTCCTTGGAAACTATGAACCTATTTAAAGTATATGAAAGATGTTGAACTGAACAAGGAGTTCACCTCCCAAAGTGTTACCCCCTCTCAACTGGCACAGATGATATATACATCACTATATATGATATATATAGGGACTATTTGGTCCTAGCAAAGCCACAGCTCCCTTCAAGGAAGCCACCCACTGAAGGGTTAAACATGCAAACTGGAGATCCTGTCTAATTCCTCTTAATCCCTGGTAACACAGCACAGAAGATGAGGAATTGTCCCTGGGTTCCTATTATTGCTGCCAGACTCAAACCAGGGTACAACACACGGCCACCCAAAACATCCCGCAGCACACGGTCATTCTTCGGGGAGGCAGGACTGAGGGGAGTCCTGTGGTGTGCCTGGCATCAGCAGGCATTAGTCATTCTACATTAAATATAAAATCATGACGGTGAAACCCTCAGCCCTGCCCAAAAGGTTAAAAGAGAACTTATGTTGGAAAGGCAAGAGAAAGGAGTTTAGCAATTGCTGAGGGGTGATGTCCTAGCAGGAACAATTAAAAAGGTATAGAATGGCGAACTGAAGGGGTCCCTTCAGGACACCTACATTGATCTTTTTCACATGAGATCAACAGTGATGACTGTATTAACCTAATGATTAATACAACAGGGGGAAAAGCTAAGACTGATCACAAAACGCATTCACACAACGTCAAATATTATCTGGTTTGTCATTGTAGATTACAAATAGGATAAAAGTCCAAAATAAAATTAAAAAGCAAGCTTTCCAATTCAGTAGCTGCCACCCAAAATTACACCATCTAGCTGTAAAAGACACTGGAACAAGCACTTGGGTTTTCTTTACAAATCTCAAATATTTGGTATTTGAAGAAAACTTTACCTCACTACTTGCACTTTCCTGACACACACCCCACCACCACCACTCTTCTCTCCATATAGTAATAACGAACACAGAAACATACACAACATAAAAGCTAATGCTAAAAAAAATAAGCCACAAATTGTAAATAAACCTTTTTGTTTCCTAAACTTTTTGCTGTTACTTCACTGAAAATAACAGAACCCTTCAGTTTCAAGGCATGTCAGCTGCTTTGGGTTCAGCAAGGGATTCCCCACAGTCCTGTCACTGCAAAGTTCTGCCCTTGAACACTTGGTTCACAAAACATTTACATACAACCCTGGGAGCTGTGCAGTCAGTGGGTCTTTAGTCTGATCCCATAGGGGAAACCCCAGGGATGGACGAGAAATATTGAAAAGATACTTTATTCTTCAGAGCACTAGGTGGATCTTTGCCATATATTTGATATTATTTTAAAAAAGAAATAAAATAAATTAGTGATAGAATTTAGGGAAAAAATAATCACCCCATTTCCCAAGGACAAGGATTAATTCACTTTTAGAGCAAGTGTTTTCACGCAAGCCTGCTCTTCTTTTATCCTGCTGCTGGCAAGACAAAGCCTGGTCACTGTTTCGAAACTGTAAATATCTCTATTTCACACCAGGTATCTGTCACCCAAACCCATTGCTGGAGTCTGTACCAGACAAAAGATCTATTAACTTCTTTACTCCCGCTGCTCTCCTCACCAATCTCAGACAGCACTTTTAGCACTGGGCAGCTCCCCATGCTCAGTGGATCACTCACATGCCACGGTACAATTCAGATGATTTCTGGCACCAGGGCAGAGAGCGTATCAGGCAATGAAGAATAATCATGTAGACATTGTTAAGAATATCCTATTACCGTTTTTCCCTTTTCTTTAGCCATAGGGAGACACAAAACCCAACATATTCTTCGTAAGAGAAGGAAGAAAGAAAATACACAATATTCATGCTTTTCCCCATGAAAAAAAAGAAAAAGTCAATCCAAAACAAAACCAAACAGAAAATAAACAAAACTTATATCCAGGTTATGTGTGCAAAGAGCTGTCAGATATAGTGACATCAGACCTACTGAGCTGTGTCTGCACACCTGCATCGATGCTTTACAACTTTTCTTGGGGGAATCTAAAGTTAGCCAGTCTTCATCTCACTATCTATATGCCATAAAAAAGTTGAAGGCATTATAAACCAAAGAACACCAGTTTAGTGGCTGTAAATATTCCACAGGTTCCCACACAATTTTCATCTCTCGTCAGTGTTCCGGTTACACCACCAGTCAAATCATCACCTTATAACCCAGGACTGAAATAAAACACTAAACCTCCTGGATTACACATTTGATGCACAGGTGACACAGAGCAGGAGTGTGCTTTAAGGTAGGTTGTTCATGTACTTGGGCACACATAATTTTTTACGAAGTAAGACTGACAGCAAACCCTAAGACCAAAACATGCGCACTGCATACGTCAGACCAAACCCCAAAAACGTTGCCATGCAAAAGAAATGTGGAAAAAAAGCTGCGTTGCTTATTCAGCACCCACTGACAGGCAGCTTGCACGCAGAATGTAACTGTAGTAGCTCTTGTGTTGGACAGCAAAAGCCTTCCAGAGAAATCCCACCAGCTAAGAGAAAGACTGCATATGGTTATGTTTTTGAAAGTTGAAAGCTGATTATAATTTATAATACATTTATAAAGAAGCACTGTAAGCTAATTACATATGAGAGAAGACACGTTTTAGAGGCTACAAAGATACAACCAGTAATAGGAAATCCTAACTCCCAATTATGCCTCTCAAAGTTCTTTACAGAATAAAACATTTGCTTGTGATTTCAGAAGCGGTTTGTATTCAACAATGTAGAAGTTGTTTGAAGTTTCAATGGTTGTTCTCTTCCCTGCTCCAGCAAATGCTCATGTTAAATGCTCTTACAACATATAAGAATACTGCAGCCATAGGGTTGGGTCTCCTATGAGTCCTTCCCTAGTCAAGAAACTCTTTGCTCAGACTCGGAGTTGAAGGGTTATGATCTAAATACCCAATGACAAAGGCCTGACCCTGAAAACAACTGTCTGTCGAGACAAAATATGACATAATAATAAGGAAAAAATTATAAAGGTCTATCTTTTACAAATTGCTAGCAGGGGTACAAAGACATGAACAACAGGAATATTCTCATAAACATAGCATGAATTATTTAAACCAGCAGCACTACTGAAACAGGTCATTTTCCAATACACTATTGTTTGTCAAAATATGACCATCAGCAGCTCATTGCACACACACCAGGACGAGATCACATCTCTGAGATGGAACAGTGCTCAGATTCCCTGACAATCACTTCAGAGAGGATCTGTCACTGCCAGTGTAGGAGAGCGAGGTTACACACCTACACAGATCATACTTAACCGGCAGAAGAAACAACAAAAAAGCAGCTATGAAGAGAAAAAATCCACAGCTGCCAAGTTAAGAATTGGAAATACCACTTTTGCTAAAATCAAACAAAAAAACCACCCAAACCTGCAAATTACCACAGTATCAAAACTGAGACTTAATTTCCAGGAGAAAATATAGCTGGGGGATCTACAGGGCTGTGCAGTGCTGAGAGAGTATGTTCAGCTGGAGAGGGAAATGGTTGAACCACTACACACTACCAGCATCCTCTGCTGGCTGACCCACTTAGCAGTGTCAGCCCCAAATTTCCAAGGCATGGCAAGTCAAAGGCTCATGGTGAAGTACAGAAGGCAGCTCCTGGAGATGCTGCAACTTAAAGCAAACACAGGACTCCTTTTCACACCTGGCTTCTCAGTATTCCCACAGAAGACAGCAGGAATGGTGTGAATGATCAGCTCTGTGACTCAAGACAGAGCAAATAAAACGTGTACTTCACAGATGAGGTTCCAAACCTGTTTTCCACTCTTTCTTTGCATTTCAAGCTAGTCAGGCAGAAAACCTCTAAAGACCCTTCAGTCAAGGCAAATGGCTTTGTGATAAGGAAGGTTTCCAACTAAAATGTTACACTTTCACCACCTGTCACATCCAAGAACAGAAACAAAACCCTTTTCATACTCCTCAGAGTTAGGTAAAAAAGTAACCTAAATTGAAGGTGTGTGAGGAGACCTATCATCCCAGTGACTTAGCCAGGCAGGGATGGCAAGAACTTCCATGACTGGAGACACGAGATGAGCTGCTCAGAGCCAGTTCTCATGCCCAACACCGACACCATGACTTCAGTGAAAGACCAATCATAATTCTGGAATTACACAGGAGTAAAAAGACAGGGAAATAATTACTGAATAAACCTTTACCTCTGCTCGTTGCGTGCGGGGCAAAACAGAAGACTTTTCAATGGCATAAACATCCACCAAGTAGAGTCGGGCTCCTTGCTCCCTGTCCAGAATGGCAGCGGTCTGGATGACCCCGGTGTGGCGCCCGATGGTGAAGAGGCGCCCGAGACTCTTGTCATCGCACCGAACGGACACGATGTAATATTCCACCTGCGCCTCGGAGCCCCGTGGGCTCGCCGCTTCCAGGGATATCACGTTTGTCCCAATGGGCTCGCCCTCTTTCAGGATGGTGATGTATTTCGGCTGAGTGAAAACAGGCCCGTCAACCCCTTGCAGAATTATAGTCATCTCAGTGGTGGATTTTCTCCTTTCGGGGCCAAGGTCGGTGGCAGAAACTATAAGATTGTAGATGAGCTGAGAAGGTACCAATGCTGAGGCTACTCTTAAATCTCCGCTGTAGCGATCCACAATGAAGGTTTCGGTATCTCCATTGACTATCTCATATTCCACCTCCCCATTGGCACCCTCATCAGGATCTGCAGCGATAATTGTGGTTAGGATGGAACCGATCACAACCGAGGGGTCGGCTGCGAGGGCGTTTTGTGATACGAACACGGGGACATTGTCATTTTGATCTGTCACCAGAATGGTCACGTTCTTGAGAGCAAATCGCCTGGACTCCACAGGAACGGCCTGATCGGTGGCTTTGACTGTTAACTCAAAGAGATTGGCAAACTCCCGATCGATTTCAGCACTGGTAAATATTGTCCCTCTCACTTCATCTATACGGAAGTGATTCCCCCTTGGCATCTGCTGGATGATTGCATACGTTAGCTGCCCGTTAATATCCGCGTCTGGATCGTGAGCAGTCACAGAAATGACAGAGCTACCCACAGGAACATTCTCAACAATTGATTTAAAGATGTCTCCCGGAGGAAAGTGAGGAGGGTTATCATTGAAATCCCTAACGTGTATTACCACTGACATCGTAGAGGACCGCGGGGGCCTTCCTTGGTCTTTTGCCGTTATGTTTAGCTTATACAGAGATTGTGTCTCAAAGTCCAGTTTCTTGGCAAGAAAAATACTCCCGGTGTTGGGACTGATGCTAAAGGTCCCGTGATTGTTTGTCCCCGTAATGCTATAGTGGAGGTCAGCGTTGTCACCTGAATCGGAATCCGTGGCAGTGACAGATGACACCAGTTCACCAACCCTCATATTTTCCAAGACATCCACTAACAAGGTTGATTTAGGGAAGGAAGGGCTGTTGTCATTTTCATCCAATACATCAATGCTCAACATGCAAGTTGAACTTAAGGAAATGGCTCCAGAGTCTACTGCTTGGATGACAAGGGAATACGATGCAGTAGCCTCATGATCTAGTTTGCCTACTAAGGTCACTTGGCCTGTGCTGCTATCTATTGCAAACTGATTTTCTTCATTTCCCTTGATTACAGAGTAGTGAATCAACCCATTAACCCCTTCATCAACATCTGAGGCAGAAACTCGCAGCACCTGTGTCAGATTTGCTGCCGATTCTGATATAGTAGCTTGGTAAAGATCTTTCAAAAATTTGGGAGCATTATCATTAATGTCTTTCATGTAGATCTGTACAGTTGCCTGATCCTTTAGGGGCTTTGGCAACCCCTGATCTGTTGCTACTACTGTGAGACTAAATACTGCAGCTCCCCTCTGTCTCATAAGAGCTTCTCTGTCAAACTGATGAGTGCTTCTGATTTCCCCAGTTACTGTGTTCAGCTCAAAATCTGGCTGCATATGCTCAAACGAATACCTGACCTCACCATTGGGCCCAAAGTCTTTATCTACA
This sequence comes from Eulacestoma nigropectus, assembly GCA_013397775.1. Lineage (NCBI taxonomy): Eukaryota > Metazoa > Chordata > Aves > Passeriformes > Eulacestoma > Eulacestoma nigropectus. The sequence continues at coordinate 745,563 of VZTE01005202.1, forward strand.
GCATTTATTTTACCCACATACGACCCACCTCTCTGCTCCTCTTCAAAATAAAACACGTAGTTGGTACTGTTGAACAGCGGCCTGTTATCATTTACATCCTCCAGAATCACGGTAACGTTCACAGTAGCATTGAGTGGTTCTACTGCTCTATCAGAGGCAACAACCAGTAAAACATATCTTTCCTGAAGTTCACGGTCCAGTTCACTTTTTATATACAGCTGACCATCTGGGAATATGCCAAAGGCATCCCCAGCATTTCCTTCAATTATACTGTAAGCTATTTCACCATTCACTCCCGAGTCTTTGTCAGAAGCCTGTACCTTAAAGAACCTGGAATTCACAGGCTCTGACTCCAAAATAGTAATTTCATAGGAAAGCTGGTCAAAAACAGGTGGGTTATCATTTACATCATGGACAGAGACAGTCAGGATAAAGTTGGAGGACAGCTGAGGCACCCCCATATCCGAGGCCAGGATTTCAACCTGGTAAGATCCAGCATTTATGTCAAGTGGCCCCATTAAGCTTATAGCACCAGTTTGTTCATTGATTGAGAACAAGCTCTTTGGGTTTTGCTTAAGGCTGTAAAGGACCATGCCATTAACACCTTCATCAGGATCAAGAGCTTTGGCCTGGAATATGGTATGCCCAGCTTTCCAGTTCTCAACCACATTTACACTTTCCACCACATGAATGAAGTGTGGGGAATTGTCATTTAAATCTTTCACAGTTATATTGACCACGGCTTCACCCGTTATCGCCCCACCTCTAGCAACCACCTTCAGCTGGTAAAACGCTTGCTCCTCCCTGTCAATAATACTGGCTGTGGTGATGTGCCCCGTCACCCTGTTGATGGCAAACACGCCCCTCTGGTCACCTGTCGTAATGAGGTAACTGATGTTGGTGTTGAGGTCCATGGTGGAAGCAAAAACAGTACCCACGTGGTAACCCAGGGCAACATTTTCAAAGACAACAAAACTGTATATGCCCTGGCTGAAAACAGGGGGGTTGTCCTGGGTGTCCAAGACAGTGATGGTGACAATGGCTTGGTTCTGCGACTGAAGATGGCCACCATCAGTGGCCACGATCTGCAACTGATAAGCAGTTTTCTCCTCCCTGTCAAGGGCTATTTTTGTTGTGATGACCCCTGTCTGGCCATGGACCTGAAACCTGGAGGTATCTCCAGCTGAGATGCTGTACTTGACTGTCCCATTGGGTCCCAGATCGGGGTCCGTGGCAGACACGGTGGTCACATAGGTCCCAGCTGGCTCATTCTCTTGGATATGGGCAAAATACTGAACGGGGTAAAACACAGGGCTATTGTCATTCACATCCAGGATGGTCACGTTAACTCGGGCTATCGAAGAAAGGGGAGGAGACCCCAAATCAGTAGCCAAGAGCTGTAGGGAGAAGTGAGACTGCTCCTCCCGGTCCAGCTGCGAGATGGTGCTGAGCTTGCCCGAAACCGGGTCTAAGCGAAATATCTGGCGAGGGGTCACAGAAGAGGGACCAACTGCTGCCAGCGCTGGCTCAGCTTCCTGCAGGGAGAAGCGGACAGTCCCATTGTTCCCCAGGTCCCCATCAGTGGCACTTAGGACAAGCAGCTCAGTTCCTGATGGAGAGTTTTCAGCCAAGGACACCTGGTAGCCCTCAGGTTGACCGAAGCGAGGCTTGTTATCATTGACATCCAGGATGGTCACCACCAGCTGTGCGTAGGAGAATTTGGGCTGCACCCCCTGGTCACGGGCACTGATGTTGAGCACCACCTGAGAAGCAGTCTCCCGGTCCAGCCTGCTGGAGCTGGATGTGCCTGCAGTGTGCCCGGCAGTGCCACCCTCAGGGCCGGCTGTGGTGACCAGCCCGCTGTGCTCGCTGATGCGGAACCAGCCCAGCTCGTTGCCCGAGACAATGCTGTACTTGAGGTTGGCGTTGAGGCCCGAGTCACGGTCTGTGGCACTGAGGCCCCGCACGTAGCTGCCCAGGGGCACGTCCTCACTGATGTTCACCCTGTACACCGACTGCCCAAAGACAGGCGGGTGGTCATTGATGTCATTCACGAAGATCACCAGGCTGGCTACCGAGGAGCGGCTCACGGGAGCTGCCACCGCTCCGTCGGGGGAAAAGACAGAAGTGGGGGAGCCTGGAGGTGGCGGTGGGGCCCCGTAGTTATCCGCCACTGCCACGGTAAGGTTATAGGCCGGGATGCGTTCCCGGTCCAGCGCGGCTGCTACCTTGATAAGGCTGAGGTTGGGTACCTTACTGCTGTGCACCTCAAAGTGCCGCTGCTCGTTTCCTGCCAGGATTGACACGGAGATGTTCCCGTTGGCCGCGGGAGAGTCGGCATCGCTCACCGTCAGCAAGGCCACCACCGTGCCAGGGGCTGCGTTCTCATCCACAGAGGCAAACCGGGAGGTGGCGGGGAAGTAGCGGAACTTCACCCGGGGCTCGTTGTCGTTGACGTCGAGCAGGCGGATGAGGGCCTCGGCCCGGCCGCTCAGCGCCGGCACCCCGCGGTCCATGGCCTGGACCGTCAGCGAGTACTGCTGCCGCATCTCGTAGTCCAAGCGCTCACGGATGCGGATCACCCCGCTCTCAGGGTCCACCTCAAAGGGGAGGCTGCCAGCCCCGTCCCCAGCACCGCTGCCATCGCCTCCTTCCAGGCGGTAGCGGATGTCAGCATTGGTGCCCTCATCAGCATCAGCTGCAGTGACCTGGAGAACGCTGGCCCCGACAGGCGCATCCTCAGGCACTCGTGCCTGGTAAAGTGTCTGGCTGAAGATGGGTGGGTTATCATTGATGTCCTGGACGGTGACGTTGACCTGAAGATACCCCCGCCGACGGGGCTCGCCCTTGTCCTCCACCTGCACCAACAGCTGGTAGGTGGGGGTGGCCTCCCGGTCCAGCCCTCCACGGGAAACCAGGTGCAAGAAAGCTCCCTCACCGCTGGGGTTGAGGGTGATGTTGAGGCGGAAGCGGCCCTCCTCGTTGCCGGCCACAATCCGATAGGAGCCGTGGTCCACACCATTGGTGCCACTGTCGGCGTCGGTGGCAGTGTCCAGGATGAGCTGGCGCCCGCTGCCCGTGTCCTCCTTGAAAGTCACCACGATGGAGGGGTCGGGGAAGACGGGCGCGTTGTCGTTGAGGTCGAGCACCAGGACGCGCACCTCGCTGGGGTAGGTGGGCTGGCTGGAGAGCACCACCAGGTCCACCACGTCGCTGGCCAGGCTCTCGCGGTCGATGGTGGCGCGGGTGTGCAGGGCGCCCGAGGTGGCGTTGATGGCGAAGAGCTCGTGGTGCTCGCTCAGGCGGTAGGTGAAGCCGGGCCGGGTGGCGATGGTGCCCACCCAGGTGCCGGGCGGCTGCTCCTCCAGCACCCGGAACACCTGGCGCGGCTCCGCGGCGGCGGCGGCGCTCCCCAGCGGCGGCAGCAGCGGCAGCAGCAGCGACAGCAGCAGCGGCGGCGGCGGCCCGCGGGCGGCGGG
>VZTE01005202.1:749540-779820 GCA_013397775.1 Eulacestoma nigropectus
CACCTGAGGGGCCGCCCCGGCGGGACCGGGACCGGCGGGCAGGGACGGGGAGCCCGCCCGGCAGCACCGGGAGCGGGGCGCGGGCCCCCGGGACGGACCCGCCTGGAGCGGGGAGCCAGCCGGGACCCCTGCGGGCTGGGCTGGGCGGAGCGGGTCGGGCTGCCCCGCGCACCCGGGGACGGTGCCGCCGCTTACTTTGGAGGCAGTTCTGGAGGAAACTTGCGGGACCCGTTATCCCGGGAAGATGCGGCGCTGGCCGCGCCTCCCGCGGGCTGGCAGCGCCCTCTGCCGCCCGGCCGCGGCTCTCGGCACCGGGGGAGCATCACCGGGCTGCCGGAGCATCCCACCGGAACCGTATCCTCGGTCCAGCGAGCGCCCCGCCGGACCGAAAGCCCCTACCTTCCTCCATCCCAAAAAGCCTGTAAAAAACTGAGGAAGCCCCTTTTCCCTGCGGTGCCGCTGGAAGCAAAAGGTTTAATTTTGTACGTGTTGACCGTTAAATACAAGCAGGGGTCGAGAACACAAATCTGTAGACAGCAATTGAAGTGACAAGGTAAATCCAGCATAGCCACGTAACGCATCAGCAAATTACAGAGTTTATTTATTTCTGTGAGGGAGTTAATGAACCTGGTAGTGTATTTTCCAGCATGGAAAAATGAGAAAAGAAGTAAAAAAAAGGTAGGACAGTGTAGAAGGATAAGGTGTCAAAGGTAGTTTGTTCCCCTCTAGTCCTCTGGATATGATGGGGAAAAAAAAAGAAAAGGGAAATCAAATAAATATTAGCGGCAATCTTAACTGGAAGCAGTTAGTAACAAAGAAGAGGTGGTTCCTCCCCCGGGATGGTGCTGTCAGCTACCGCAAAGAGATACCTAGGGTCAATCAATAACTCCTACAAATCCCCGTTTCCTCTGGGGATGGAGCCCCCCACCCGCTATCAGCCCCGACCCTGTGGACACTGCAGCCAGCTGTGAGGGACAGTGAGGTTGGAAGCCTGGTGCCCAGCCCCTCTCCCTGCATGTGACCCCGTGCCAGTGCTGTTGTCGCAGGGAATCTTTCCTCTGGCACACTGCTGCCCTCAGCCTGTGTTTAGTTTTGCACTTTTCGGCGTCTGCTACCGACCTGGAGACGGGCTTCTGTGCCTCGAAGTGCTCTGCTTTTCCTGGCTGCACTAGCTCAGCAGGAGATAAGTTACCCACAAACTCTTCCTGGTGCAAACACCTCCTCTTCGCTTGCCAGGAGCTGGGCAATAGATCGATGGGACAACTGAGAACGGTCCGTGCTGTCGCCCGCCTGCATCCACAGCGCTGCCGTGGTCTGCAGCAGTTCTTTGTTATTCGACTCCACCTACAGGCGTGCATCGACCCTTGCCTGCAGCCAGCAATCCGCTGCGTCTTCTCCAAAGGTGCTTTCTCTGCTTGTGTTACAAAAATGCCCGCAGTTTAGATGAGCCAGAAGAAGCCAGCAGTGATACTGTATTCACAAAGAAATAAGATTATATGGGCTGGAGGGGGAGGATTACCCACGTAAGTTAACATCAGCCTTCACTAGAATAGATGTCCAAGCATTCACCATATCTTAATCACTGGAGTTTTTTCCTCCCTACATGGGATTTCTCACATCTGCCAGGTAAATTTGACCTCCGAGTCACAAACACAGCGCTGAGAAACATTCTGACACCCCCTGAAAGGGACTTTGCTTCTTTCCCTAATGACTAGGCCAGAATGAATCGCTAGCCAACTATTTTATGTGTGGAACTGGCACAATCTTGTTCTGACATTGTTCAAGCTTTTCTGTGCCCACAGTTTGTGCTCCTCTCTGGGCTCTTCTATCAAATGTCAAAATAAGAAATGCTGCTACAAAAGCATGAAAATTCAAATATATGAAAGCAAAACACCAGCTTTTTAAATACTATACATCAGAGGTAAGAAAAATGGCTAAAATTCTGGGGAAAAAAGAATATCCAGAAAACAGGAGAATATCTAAACAGCAAGTTTTAAAGCACCATTTTTCTGCTGCTGTAGAAACTCACAAGTAGTATCTATCAATATTAGATAACAGAATTATGATGTGTGCTGCTTCCATTATATCAACAGAAAAATGATACATTGCAAAATCTTGCAACACACATGAGAATGAATCAAACAATATCTATTTGCCAGTTTACAGGCCGTGTAATTTAATATTTGCAATTATATCAATGATCTGATATGATAAATGTAAATATCTCTGAGTTTCTTCAAAAACATAATTTGTTTAAGCCTTTTGTACATGGAGATGTAAAAATGTTTTTCTAGATATGAGTCATTCCCAAAAGAAAAAAGAACACCCTTTAGATTTCTGAAATGTATCAATATATCAAAATTCCATTTTGTAAGATTCAGAAAGTGCTTTTTTAAATGCAAATGTTTATAAAAAGTTATACAAAACTTAGCAGACAATTTTCAGTTACCAAAACAATTACAGGCAATTTTTTTTAAAATAACTTTCACGTTGCAACTGTATTATATTTTTATTGTGAGCTATTTTAAATGTAGCCAAACTTAGAAGATGTTTTAAAAACAATTGTACTTTTTAAAAAGTTATTTTAATGGCTAAGAGAAAGCCCATTGAATTTGAAGCAGGTTTGGTAGGTATTAAGCAATACCTTTATTATAAAGTCTGCTCATGTCAATGGAATTACTCTGGGGGTTCATCAGCATAAGTGGGTTGAGTTTTTCCCCCTTTTAGATTAACACATTTAGACAGAGTTATGACTGTGCTAAGAAGCACTCTACCACTCACAACTTGCAGGAATGGAAATAAAGTGAAGAAAAGGTCGTTTTTGCACTTTTTGTCTTGCCTCCAGCTCTGTTGATAACACTTCCCAACACTTCATCAGGCTTTCACCTCCAGATATGGAAGAAGCAATCTAATCCCAATACTGTCCAGCTCGCACTCCACTGCAAAGTCTTAATAACAACCTCAGTGTCCACTGTCAGCAGATCAACACATCTGGCTGTCACATTTAATGTGCTTCCAATGCTGTTTTGCCTAAAGTGGGCCATGATGCTGCTGAAATGTTGTGCTGGGAGGCACAGACAGCACAGAAGCAGAGAGCTGATGAATGAAATGAAAAGCATTATGGGGAAGAAAAAAATTTTAATCATTTTTTTTTTCCTTGGGTAAGTCAAATGAAAATTGAATGGATACCTTTTATCTCACACAGCCCTCAGAGGTCCCAGGGTTGCAACTGGATATCACAACAGGGAGAGAATTTTATTCTGCAGCCAGAACAGGAACTGGTTATGAATTCAGCAGATCTGGCAGGTACGTTTCTGTGTTTTGTATTTGATGAGCTGAAGGTAAGGGCACAAAAGCTCTGTTTGATGCACTGTACTCCTAAGTGATGCAAGACTTGGCACTGGGCGTTCTCATTAGTCCTTGAAGGCAGCTGGAATCCTGCCCACACTTGCATCATTACAGTTTAGTCAATGATCTTAAAGGTCTTTTCCAATCTGAATGTTTCTATGATCATCTACAGACCCCAGCTTCATTGAAGTCTTCATTGATGTGAGACATTTCTTTCTTGAGAGGGTGCAGCGTCTGTTCAATGAATGAGTAAATCTATTTTTCTTTGGTTCTCTTATTGAACTTTTTCTCTGTTGGCTCCTTTTACTAACTGCATTTGAATTTTTAACACCACTTTGTATTTCAGTTAGGGACAGACAGAGTGGAAAACACCTTTGCTCCACCACTTTCTCCTTTGATGCTCCAGGAATAAAATATTACTATAGCATTTTTCTCAGGATGCAGTTTAGCAGTCACTGAGGCAGAACAATGTTGATCTAAATCAATAGGTATTGAACCCTACCTTTTCATTATTAGATAGATAATGCACCATGAGTCCTGCTGTTGTTATGAGGACTGAACATGCCATAACATTCAAGTTTCACTTTCTCTGACACTAAACAATTCAGACTGGGGTAGTCATAATGTGTCACTGAGAATTACATCCTCCCAGACAAGGACAGCAGCATCTGACTTACAGAGCCTGATTCAATTCTCAGTTGCCTTCCCAGTCACACTAATGAGACCTGAATTGGCCTTTTGATATTTATCACTTAATAGACTCACTCTGCTTGGAAAAAGAACATTGAAGTGTTTTTCCAGCCATGTTTTATAGCCTAGAAATATACTGGTCTGAACTCAGGAGTTAATTTTTCAACACCTGCTCTGCAACAGCATGTTTTCTTTTTCCTTTAACAGCTAGAGCACTCCACAGTGCTCTTAACCGTGTATTGTGTCTGTGGCTTTTTTTTTTTTTAATTAAAGTTTTGGGGGATTTTTTGGTAACTCATGGCCTGGCTGCTGCTGAAGTCAGCAGCTGCCACATTTTTAAAGGTTTTGAAAAATATCTTCTACAGTTCAAGTGTTAAATTCAGCATTATTCCACTCAAAGTCAGATTCCCATCAAATAAACGGATGAATCCCATCACTCCTGAAGAGAAAAAGAAAGTAAAAATCCAATAAAAAATCCCTACCACATAAAAAGTGGGAATCCTGCAATTCAAAGCCAAAACTACTGATCTCTGGCACTTAAGGATAACTTAAATGACCAGAAGAAAGAAAGGGAATCTCAAAGCAATGGCTCACGTTTAATTTTGGTTCACTTTTACTTTAAGTGCTCTGATTTCCTTGTCACAAGATGTAAAAGCCTAAATTGCAACACAGGGCTTGTATAATTCTCTTTTCTATTGCCACAGTAAAACTTGCATGGATCAAATCAGGAGTTTGTAAAGTAACTGGGAAATACTGTAATATGTGGAATGCATGTATATTGCTATGGCTTGGAAAGCCACAAATTGAAAGAGCAAATTAAAAAAAAAAAAGAAAAGCTTTAATAGTATTTTGTCCATAATATGCTATTTAGTAATAAACAAAAATTTTTAAAAGCAGTGCCTTCAGCTGTTTTAGACTGACAAACTTATTAAGACAATTTTGATACTGAAACTGTAATTTCCTGGGAACCCACAAGGTGGTAGAGTTCAGCTGAGTAGAGAAACTATGCTGAATCTTTTGCCTGGACCATGAGCACATAGTTACTAACTAGTTAAATATGCTAATTTTGCTTCCCAGAAACTTTTTGTTTCCCAGAAACTTGAACAATTTTGACTTTTTTTTTTTTTTTTAATAATCTGTTTAAACATTTGGAGAACTTTTCTCTTCTGGCTTAGTCTTTGTTTTCTTTTTGAAGGAATGCACCTGGTTTGCTCCCTCAAGCATCTGTATTCCATATTCTTGATGGAGTTTAGTAACAGGATGCAATTATTGACAGGGAGACACTGGGAAAATAGACTATTTGTCTGGAATCCAGAAAATCTATAACACAGTGCAACTGTACACAGTCACTGTGACTCTGCTGGGCACTTACTCAGTCTTCATTAAACTCAAGCAACCTAAAATCTCTAAAACCTAAATTTCTTAAAGCCTCTAAATCAGAAATACCACCTACTCTCCAGTAAAACAGCTCAGCAGATCCACAAACCTGGAAGTTAAATCTGTTCGTTGGCGCCCAATAGCTTTACTGGTAGTCTCCCGGATGCTAAGTGGGGCTTTACTGACTCTTGTCATGATGCCATTTGCTCAAGGAAGAGAAATAAAGTTCCTATAACATCTCAAATGCAGTTTTTGAAGAGGTAAGGCAGTGAATGTCCAAATCACTTGGACCTCGGAAGAATAAAATTTTGGTATGAACTTGATTACAATGGCAGCTTAGTTCAGCATGGCTAGAATTAGAGGCTAAAGCAAGAAAAGCTAGGGAAGAGTGCATGTAGAAAGAATTTAAGTAAGAGACAGTATCTGCATAATATCCAGAAATGTGTACTCTCTATAGAGGAAAAAAACCCCAACAACCTCTCTCAAGTTTTTTAAAAAATATTGAGAAAAATTATGAAACATTCAAGGGCAAACAGCACTCAGGCTCTGTACTGAGTAGTGAGAGATGTAAGTAGGCCTTAAACTACACAACCTTAAAGTAAATTGTTCTATTTCCTGCTTGATAAAAGAAATAAAGATCTCAACTTAAATCAGGCTCAGAATAACACAGAACAAGTCTATTATGTCTTTACTTTTAGTAGCATATGCTGATTTATTAAGAAGACTTTTTGATACACCAAGAAAAAACCTTGGAGCCTTTAGGCTGTGCAGAAGGTGAAATACATCATGTTTTAAGTAAATTAAACATTTAGTCTTTCACTGATTAAGGAACTAAGGTAGAACTTTATTTTTACAAAAATTGCTAGTAATATTAAAATTCTGACACATTATGAAGGGACTCTAGGGGTAAGTCACAGTCACATTATATCACTATTTAATGTCATCCTGAAAAGTACTTTCACTACTCTAAGGTGAAATACAGCACACTAAGTGCTGAATGGGAGTTGTCAGTGAAAGCTGGGACTTGCATCAGGTGATAATAAATGAGGAATGATTACTTGTGGCTGGAGAAGCAGCTGTAATGCCCCGTGGAGGGGTGGCTGAGTCCTGAGCAAAGGGTGATTGAGAGCCACTTTCTTCTGCAAACCCTGCCCTGGTTGCAGCAGAAGCCTTACATGTTAAATGCTTTGGGAACAGACGTCTGGGAAGAAATAAGTAAACTCTGAGTAGCAGAATATTGCTCTAATTTTTCTGTACAGAGCTGCCCCTGAAAGCAGAAGAGGAATCTGAAAATACCTAAATGACATGTTAACCCAGAGTTGGGCCAAATAAGAGCTTTCTCTTGAGATTTATTCAAAATGTTTATCATGGAGGTGGTCAGAGGGCTGGAGCAACCTGGGTCAAATGCAGCAAGAGTCGAACCCTCCCTTAAATAGAGAGCAAAGTCCCCTCCAAAGCTCTTTGATGTCCCAGGTTTCGGGTTGTTAGAAACTTTAATAATAAACCTCTCTGGTATGCATCATTTCACACAGATATTTATGTGTGTGTGTCTGTCTGGGAATGAAATAGCAATAGGAACAGAGAACCAGAAAAGGGAGAATAAGCCCAGCAAGTATTTCTTTTACACTTCAATATTTGGAATGGTCTTTGAGTGGGAATTACTAAAACTTCCGCCATGATTTTCCTTAGGGAATACCTCATTTACAGACTGCAGTGTACACTCTGCCTTATTTCAGAATAGAATCCTAGAATATGCTGAGTTGGAAGGGATCCATCAGGATAATCGGGGCCAATAAATGCTATCTTGAATTTTTTGCTGTAGTACATGATCACTTATATTAGTAAGGGTGGGGGGTTTATTTTTTTGTATGCAAGCTGCATTGGAGGCTACGCTGCTTCACTTTCTTGAGGAATCACTAGCCATATGGAAAAGCCACTGTCCATTCCATTTGACCCATTCTTCTCTTTTACAGCTGACTGCTTCCATTTAATTTTGAGGTAATGAGGATTTGCCACCCTCCCTCCCCACTTAAAATGTTTCTGTCAATGTTTCTGGTTTTGTGACCCTAATGAAAAGCTGAAAGCTGTTCGCTAGTCACCATTCCAGGGCGAGGCAGGAAAGAGGCACAACATGTTTCAGCCCCTTCATGAAAACATAACAAAAACAAACATAACCAATATAACTACACAAACTAACATAACTAATTCCTTCATACACAATGCACCGAATGCAGAGGATCCCAGAGCAGGGAGAACGCCTGCTTGGCCATGGGGAGGCACTGCAGGTTTCTGGAACGGACTATTTCTGCTTTGGCAGGAGTGTTCTTTCATCTTGTGAGCACTTAGAGACGAACACTCACAATTACCTGTTCTATAAATCCTGTTATGAAGTTAATCCAGTGTGAAACCTTAACTAAACAATTATTTGCTTTTAAAATGCTTATCTTTATAATCCAAGCCACATTTTGAAAACAATATTTAAAGACACACTAAATATTAAGAAGGCTTTTACACATTGAAATAAACATTTCCATCGCTCCAGTTCTGGCGTCTCTTGAAACCATCACAGTTTATATCACAGTGTTATTGTGCACCAGGCTGGTCTGGAGGTATATGCAGCATAATCATGCTTTCAGAAAGGCAGGTTTATCTGTGTGTTTATAACCAAACCTTTCCTCCTCTCTGGACTTCTGTTCTGCTGGGGGTGCCCCTGCCAGCCCAGCTCAGGTTTGCAGACAACGAGGTTGGTACCCCAGTGAGGCTGGTACCCCAGGTGACAGTGCAGGCGACATGGGGGGCATATCCAAACATTAATTGCCTTATCTTCTACCTACAATTTTACTTTATAATTTCCCTGACAGAGCACTGACCTTAAAATAGGAGGCAAAACCTGCAAGGGATGCAGAAGACCCGTGAAGGCAGAGAAGCTTTTGGTTTAGCACAGCTTCCTTGCCCTTGCCAAGGAGGAGAAAGGCATTCTGCACACCTGGTGGCCTTGCTGCAGCATGACCCAGGCCTTGACCGGGGAACAGTCCAGATTCTGCCCCAGATTTCTGAACTGTGGAACTGTGGGTGTTGGGGAGAGGGAGAGTTTCTCAGCATTGAACTCTTCCTGCTGCAGGTCATGTTTCCTTAAAATTCACAAAAACTAGCTTGACTTCTCTTAATGTCTGTCGTTTTCCATGTTCCATCGGGAGTGTGCAGCAGTAATTGTGCTTGGTTGGTGTTAAGGGAGCTGCTGTGTTCATGTTTAGGGTGTCTCGGGGTAGATGGGTTTGGCAAGCCACTGCTCAGGGCGTGGGAGGTGAACTGTTCTTGTGTGTAGTCTGTGCCCACGGAGTTTCTCAGGCTGCTACAAACCTGGACTTGTGTGTAGAGAGTTGTACTGGGTTTGACAGCTTAGAAATGATGTAAAACTCATTTCCTAATATTGTGCTATTAATACGGGGCTATTTTCTTTGTCTTTTGTTGTTTTTTTTTTTTTTTTTTTTTTTAGTACATGCCAAGGGGTTAAATCTTGGCAGGTTAGATTTTCTCTGTGACAAGAAGTGACACATGCTGTCATCTCGAATTGAAGATGGTACATATTTCCCACAGCACACTTCTCCGCAGTGTTGCCTCTACACATCACAGCCATCCAAAGCACTGCCAAACTCCCCGGCTGAAAAGCACCCACCTGTTCTTTGGCACTCCCTCCTGCAGCATAAGGCAGGGCACAGGCCAGCAGGATGGATGCAGGGAAGGAGAAGCACAGCTAATCTGTCTGTTTGCCTGGAAACCTGAAATTGTTGGTGGGAATTTTCCAGGGGGAAAAAAAAAAGTAATTTGATAGATGTATGGACGTCTGTTTCTGTGGAATGATATATGAACTAGGAAGCACATACAGCAGTAAGTGCTAAGAGCTGTTAATACACAGCTCTGGGTCAGAATAATTTCAACAGAAGGATTATTTTTTCAGCAGAAAGTTCTTATAAAAAGGTGTCTGCAATTGAATCTTTTAAATTTGTCTTCCTTTGTCTTTCCCCTCTCACTGCTTACCTTGTGCATTGAGATTTTAAGCCATGAAGAGCAGGGACTGAACTGACTCCACATTTCAACCCCCATACCACAGTGGCATCCCTCCTTGCCGGAAGTCCTTCACTTAAGTACAATCCCAGGTTAAAAAAAAGCCCTTAATTACTGAAAATACCTTGCAAAAATATTCTGCCCCACTTGCCCAACTCCAGCTAAACAACAGGAAAAAAAGACGAAAACCAGAATGATGTATAATGAGCTCTTGGGGTCATATCATTGTGCATCAAGTTTTGATAAGTCATTTTCTGTGAAATTTGAAGAATAAAACCCAAGGACTTATTCAGCTTCTTATTCTGTTGTCTTAGATCTGGCTTCCTACCAAAAGAGGTTTACAACAAAGATGTTAGTGCTGTATTTCAGATCCAAGTGCCAATATCAGTATTTTCCAGAAAATAAAACTTCATTGTTAACCAAATTTATTTAAAAACAAGTCAGCAGGACCTCTTTGTAATTATGTATATGCCTAGCTATTTGCAAAATCTTTTCTTTATCTGTAATCCTTCAGAGGATGTAGTAGAAAAAGGCCAGTTCCTCTGAGTTCCCCCCCTGCTCGGAGTCTAAAAGGGTTTAATTGTCTGCACAGATGTTGGTCTCAGCAGGGTACAGTAGCTCTCTGTTATTTTTTAAAAGGAGGAAGAAAAAAGTTAAAGATTTTGCGAAAACTAATACCCTAAGTATTTTCTTGGAGCATCTATGTATATCCCTTTTGGCTGTCTCTGAGCATATGAAAAGATGGACTATATTTCCAAACAGCTCTGGACACAAAGCCAGCTTTCTCTGTCCCCTGTGTCCCCCCGTCCTGCCTGCCCTGCCCAGCCCTGCGCCGGCAGCTGGCCTGACCCCCAGCCCCAGCCGGCGTGCCCGTGACTGCCCAGTGCCTGGGGATGCTGGAAACAGCTCTGGGATGCTTTGCCTTTGTGCAGGTGTAGTCTCCCTTCTCCAAGAGGGAGCTGCATTATGTGGATTTGCATGATATTTGCATACCTTTCCTAAGAGAAGCTGTGGATGCCCCATCCCTGGCAGTGTTCAAGGTCAGGCTGGATGAGGCTCTGAGCAACCTGGTCTAGTGGGAGGTGTCCCTGCCCAAGGGGTTTGGAGCTAGATGGTCTTTTATGTCCCTTCCAAACCAAACTGTTCTATAACTCTGATCATCTTAAAAAATGCAAATTGTACTGTAAGGAAGTCTCTTATTTCTGTTACACGTGTAGGAAAAAGCCCTGAGCAAAGTGAGAATGATTACCTCTCAAATGAGAAGGAATGAAAACTGTTAATGAAATGGTTCTATGAATTTGTCCTACCTAATATAACACATTTTTAAAATTTAATTTTCAACATTTTATAAATATCATTTTGCTTTCATGCTTTCTCTTAAATTTAATACATATTGTGACTGGAAGTCATCTGCTATTATGTTTTGATAGTACCAAAAATGAACGCTCTTGTTAGTTTTACCACAGTTATCTGAACCTCATTTGCCACAATCTCCTTGTTTTTCAAAATAATTGCATCCCCAGAAAGCTATTAATTGCATTTAAAAGCACTACCATTAGCCAAGGTGTTAATTATGCAAACATATTCAGCGTCCCCACAACGCTTGGATAATCAAGGTGGTACTGTCTAGAAACAGCAGCCCTGTGCTTAGGTCTTTCTGCCCTTGACTGAATAATCTTTCCTGCACCTGTTGTGCACCACAAAAATAATGGCTTCTGAAAAAATAAAAAACCCTTAAATGATGAGTCTGACTCCAGTTCACTGCCTGAAATAATATTCAATTTTTTCCATCAGCAAAGGACATGATCCAAGGTATCGATCGATTATTAGTAGGCTTTTTAACAGCAGAATTTTTAAAGATGAAAGCTCTCCTCACCTCGTCTGTTTTCTTTCAAATGTCTGTTTGTAGATCAATGATTTTAAAAAAAAGAAAAAAAAGGTCCTCCAGTTATATGGATCAATATCCAACAAATCATTGACAGAAGGGAATCCCCATAAGGCACAATTAAATTCTGCAGCAGGCAAATTCCGTGCACACTGGCTTTCTGACCACTGTCAGCTGGGATATTCTGGAGGATATGCTGACTAAATGTAGAAAAATAATAATTCATAACTACTAGAACAATTGCTACCATCCTTGATTAGGATCCTCCCATTATCTTTGGATTGTAGCAGTTTGCTGTAGAGCAAACTGACTCCCTTTTCACAAGGAATTGCTGCCTTAGTCCACATGCATTGCTTTATCCCCAAATAAATTTGTGGATGAAAATAAACATGAAATGCTGCAAATTGAGCTGGTATTTTGCTCTGGGATGGTTGCTGCAGATGGATTGGTGTGTATGAGGTGGACAAGGCATCCCCTGCACTGAAGCAGGTGCCCATATTTTCGGGAATGCTGCTGAGGCTTGCCCTGCCCTGCTATCACAGGAGGTACCGCTGGGACCCCATGCTGCCTGGCTGGTCCTGCATCCCTTTGTTCCTGAACAAAGGAGCCTCAAGGTAGAAACAGCACAGATCCTTGCTGTGTTATCAGCATTGATTACAAAATCAGTTCATGCTACTGAGCAAATGCTCTATAAATTGCTTTCACTGAGGTGCCTCCTGCTTATTGTCCACCTGCGCTATTCCCTCATTTCCTACGGTGTTCGTAAAGGCGATGCTCAGTACCCTCAATGCATCTTGATTTCTTTCAGTTTCCTTAAAGACTTGCTGATGCCACCTGATAAGCCTGCTCTTTGAAAAAAACCCAGACATCAGTGATCACCACGTGCCCTGTGGACTGTGTGTTGGATCTGTGGAGCA
Organism: Eulacestoma nigropectus; assembly: GCA_013397775.1. Taxonomy (NCBI): domain Eukaryota; kingdom Metazoa; phylum Chordata; class Aves; order Passeriformes; genus Eulacestoma; species Eulacestoma nigropectus. The sequence continues at coordinate 761,823 of VZTE01005202.1, forward strand.
GCACCCTGCTCATGTGCCCCATCCTTCCCGGCTTCAGTTCAGTGCCAGCAGCACAGCCACACTTTTATTCTTTTACAGAGCTCTCCTCTCTCTGTTTCTGCTAACTGGACATCAGTGCCTTGCTTTCCCATTCAAGGCTAACCCCATAGAGCCAAATTTCATCTTGGATTCTGTTACTCTTTAGAATTCTGCACCACAGAAATGAAAAGCCCTGTTATACTCACTGCTAGCTCTATGTTACTCAGTATTTTACAGCAGAGCTTTGTCATCATTCCTCTTAGAGCCTAAAATGATGTCTGAAAGCTTGATGTGTGTCCACTTCAGACAACATCACAGCCTGCAGAGCATCTCTATCCTTGTTCAGTGGATACCTGGCAAAACGGATTTTCTTTCTATCCTCTAAAGAACATCATCTTTTACATTCTTATTACAAACGTGATTCAGATAATGAGAGAAAGATCTCACCGTTGTTAATATTGACAGTGTTTTCTCCATCCTTGGGCAAACCTGATTTTCCTAATTAGCAAAATGTTGTCAGTGCTGCATGGAAACATGGGAACCTATGAAAAATTTTATGGAATTGGCTGTTATACACAGAAATATCAAGTGCTTTTCAAGATAATAGCATCTGGTACCAGAACCTGGAAAGCAAATTATACTTGGTAATAGAGGAGGTAAGGATAAAATAAGATCAATGTCTCTACTGTGAACAGAGAGGAATGGGAGCGTTCCATTTTTTTAATGTAGTAGCATACCAGAGATTATTTGAGCATGAATTTCACTGGCATATTTACTATCATTTTTTAAGTGGAAAAAAATCTGATCTTATGCAAATTCATCTACTTCCAAGTATTTCCATGTATCCAGTTATTGTAAATCAGAAAAAAAAATTATAGATAAGATTAATCAAGCCAGGATCTTACCATAAAATGTTGTATATATACATATGTGAAATATACATGCAAGAGTTTCAAAATACTGAAAAATGCTTGAGGAGCTAAAATGTTCATCTCACTTTTACTGGATCAAAGTCAGTCTTGGCTTGATTTAAATTATTGGAAAAATTCCCAGGATTTCACCTTGCGAGTGTGTCCAGTAGGTTCTTGTGACAGCTAAAACATATTTGTAAGCCAGTAAATCAGCTAGTATTAAATTTCCATGTTAATTAATCAGCAAGAAGCACGCTTTACCCTGTTTGATGCAAATACTGGACAAAATTTTCATTGTTTTACTTCATATGCCATAGGTAGAAATGAGATGTAGCCTGGAATATGTCTTGCTCCACCTCCACAGCAGGGGCACTGAAAGAATTATCTTTGGATGGGATCAAGCACTTGTAATCAGAGTTGCCCTGATCCTTTGAGCTGTCCATATCATCCAAAACCTTCAGTGATTATTCTGCAATGATTTTCACACTCTCCATGATGAGTTAGTGAGTGCTAATGATAAAATTAAGCCAATTTTATCAGTTTTGCAGAGACTGAAGCATTAAATTTATTGATGGCCGGTGAAGATAGGCAAAAGCCATCATCAAAGATCACAGAATCATAGAGCCATTAAGGTTAAAAAATACCTCTAAGATCTTCAAGTTGAGCCATTAGCCCAGCAGTATCATGTACACCACTAAATCACATCCCCAGGTGCTACATCCACTCTCCTTTTGAACAATTCCAGGAATGGTGATTTCACCACTTCCCTAGCCAGCCTGTTCCAATGCCTGACCACCTTTCAGTGAAGAAATTGTTCTTATTATCTAATCTAAACCTCCCCTGGCACAACTGGAGGCCATTTGGGAAACCCTGGGCCTGACAAAAGCCTCTCGCCAATCTCCTGGGTGCATTCTCTGTGTCCATAGCAGCGATGGTGAAGGCACTGCTTTTGGATTCAGGCAGGAGTTGGACGTGGAAATGAAAGGAGTTGGCGGCTGTCACAGCAGTTTCAGCTGGGTAATGTCTCTCCTACAGCCAGAGACTGCAGCAGCATGTGTTTACCCAGAGAACTCTTCAATAATGTATGGTCGGCTGAGGAGCACATCATAATTCTGTCAAGATGGAAAGAGCAGCAGACAGGGGCTGCTTTAACATCCAAATTGGCTCAGGAACCTCTGCTGCGAGTGCTTCCCAGTGTGGCATTACTGTCACAGCAATCCTTCCATTTTGTACCCATTAACACTCCCCAAGAAGGAATAAAAGAAGATAAAAGCTGAATTTTCATAAAAAAGAAGCACAGTTCGTCTGCAGCAGTCCATAAAACTCCATAATAAATAGAATGGAAACTGCAGGAATGCAAAAAAATATGCTTTTGCCAGACATAGCTCTAGCTGTCCCTGGCTGCAGTTTGGCTGCTCTGGCTGGCTTGGTAGGGCAGGGACACAGCCTGTGCTCTGTCACTGCAGAGGAAAATGCCCACCCTGGGCAGCACAGGCAGTGCCACTCGCCAGCCAGGAACTGAAAAGTTCCATCTCAGATACAAACTTCTTCTTTAAATAATGTATTCTGTGTCCCAGGGATCGGATTAAAAGTAGAGGACGCGATTAAAGGATTTCCTCTCTGTTTTCTCTTTTTGCTGTTTCTCCATTCAGAAACTGCCATTGAAAAAATCCCTCAGGGACAGAGAGGAAAGAATTGCCTAAATATCATAATACCTTTTCTCCTTCACTTCTTTTTTTTGGTCATAAAACCATAACAACATATAACTTACTTCCATCTCTCTGTTTCTCAAGTGTCAAGCACACTGGAGCTACTGAGGTGCAAGTGGTGGCCAGCAAGGGTTTTTTCCCAGCTATGTATTCATTTATTTAAGACAAGGAAAAATATGCATGGCTGTAAAATTTGTAATTTTAAAACTAAAAGTGATGTTGGTTCCACAAAGGCAATGAACTGTCTTCATCCTGCAATTTGAAACTTGAAGAAGCTTCCTGTGACTTCTTTCATTTTTGTCTTCTCATTTTTGGCCATAACATGTGTCCATGGGTGCATGTAAGAGAGTGAGATGGAGGGATTCTGGGAGAGGGGTCTTGAAGGAAAGGGGAGAAAGAGTGGGGAAAAGGAGTTATGACAAATATGGACATAATACTGGATATTAGGCAAGTGCAGGATATGTCCCAAAGAACATGGTCTCCCTTGTAGCACTTAAAAGAATAATTATTGATAAAACTGAAGGACTTGAGATCTTTCTTCTTGGCTTGCAGATCTCTCAGACTCTGCTTTTAAGATTTAAAATAAAGAGCTCTCGGGTAGAGACTATCTGTGTGTCTGTATATTGGAGGCACTTGTCTGTATAACAAACACTGTTCATTCAGCTGTAGGTAGATTTTTTTTAAATGGCTTTATTTTGTGCTCATAAATTTTGAAGAATTTGAGAGGTATAGGGTGATGAGGAGATTTCAAAGGAGTGTTTTCATTTAAACCTAAACAAAAATATTTAAAAGTGAAAGAGCACCACAGTATTCTGCATTACAGTCATTGCTGAAAAATATTCCTACTGCTCTGCTCCCATGAGTGCTGATATTTGCCTAGTCACACATCTACCAGAGGAGAGGGGATACCTCAAAGAGAATCTCTGGCACTCATATTAACACTTTCAGCATAACCCTGTTCTACCTACAGACAGAGGGAGCTTTGCTGAATCTGTTGACTCTTTTTGGAGGGGAAGGAGAACAGATTCCTGATTTATTCTTTTCCCTAGACTGTAACAGTGAGTTAAATAGATTTTTGTTTGCAGATGCCAATGACTTCTAAACAATGCCACTGTTGTGAAGGCCTGCCCTCCGCACTGCAGCGCCAGGAGTGGCTCTCCTTTCGAGGAAACCGCTCCCAATTATCTGTCCCCCTAATGAGCATTCCTTATTTCTGAGAAGCTGTAACCTAGAGGCTGAGGTTGCATTGTTATGACAGCACAACCGTGTATTGATGTCGAGCTTGTAGGTCCCTTATCAGCTGTCTGCCCCAGCGCACTCAGTCTAGGACAAACATCGTTGAGGCGACTTCATTTACAAGAAGTCCCTGCAGTGCTCAGAAATCCCAGATGCTATCAGGGAGTATCGATAGACAGGGGTATAGCGTGACAAGCTGAAACCTCATAGCCCCATGTGACTCTGTAAGGCTGAGGCCGGAGCTCCCCTCCGTGCAGCACGGCAGGGCCTGCCGGCCATGGAAGTTCTGTGCCGAGGGCTTTCCCACCGCCCACCGACAGCCTGTGAGTAAAACTTCCCATCGTTCCCTAACTAAATTAACCCTCTTCTTGAAAGACGAGTTTCCAGCTTTAAACTGTGCTTGGCTATTGTGGCAAAGATGGGTTCTTTGGGGTCTTTAAGGCCCCTTCCAACCCCAACCATCCTGTGGCCAAGGTCCACTCACCCAGACCTCGTTGGTTACCATCCTGTATCCAGCACGCAGATGCAACTCTACAAATACGACCGTGTTGAATACTGCATTGAAAGTATATTTTTACATTTCCCCAGAATATTTTTTTCATTACCAGTGAGAGAAACAGGTTAAAGCTCCCAGGCATTTTGTGAAATAGTGTTGCAAAATTTTATTTGTTCAGTCTTTTTTTAAAAAAAATTTGATTTAAAGGGGTTTATGGTATAAATCCCTTTAAATATAGCATAAAAAGACATTTCAAAATGAAAAGTGACTTTGAAAGAGAATTTCAGAATCATCTGAAGCCATCTGAAAAAAATTACTTGTGACATCTTGAAAAGAAGGTATTTCTACTTTTTTATTCTAAATATAGGACCGTTGTAGCTAATAGTTTCAGGCAGAAAAAACCTTGACTCTGAATGACATCGAGGTATCCTCTGTTCCTGACAGAGGACTAAAACATATTTTCCTCACTGCCTTTAGGTGCATGAATTTACATACATCATACGCTGTACTACACTGGGTTTATAAGGCTGATAAAAATGATGTATGAGGGTCACATTACATTTTGAAAAGGCTGCATGTGGAAAAAAAAGCACACAGAAGGAGAAGGAGACAAAAAAGAAGTCATTATCTGTGAATACAGGCCCAGATTTGGCAAACAAAGCTCGGCCCAGAAAAAACATGTACTGCTGCCTATACAGAAGCATGTGGCTTAATGGGGCTCATGTGGGCATTAGGCTGGCTTGGCAAGGAACGCTGCCAGAAGATTGAAACTGGAGCAAAACAGGAGGCAGATATAAATCAACTTCAAAAGTGGAGTTGAAAGAAATACTAAAGAAAGAAGTGTTTGTTACATACAGAATTAAAACCTAGCACCGGGGAAGTGGTCCCTTTTATCGCTGGTACATGTCACTCTACACTCACAAGTGTTTCAGAGGGCTTGAAAAACCCCAGAATCGCACGTAAAAGTCAAATATTCCATCCCAAGTGAGGAGCAAAAAAGTAATTAATTAACTTAGTTTGCTACCAGATATTCATTCAGCTATTACACAGGTTTTCTTCACTGCTGGGCTGGGATGTGCCAGCTGGAGTACCTGAACTCACATCCTGCGGGGATGTCCGTCCATTCCCACCTCTCCGAGCGGTCCCCAGGAGGTCCCTGAGGGACAGCCTGGAGTCAGTGCTTCTCTCTGAGAGCCCTCTCAGCAGGGTACTGGCGTTGACTGTTTGCATCTGTGCCTGTGTGGGTGTGAGACGGAACACGCGGGGTTCCCGATGCTGTGAGGCGGGATGCTGTCCAGTGCTCCCCTGACAGTTTCTGGGCTGGGAACAATAGTGCTTTATGCATGCAAGCACTGACACGGGACACGGGGAGAGGTAGCCAGGAGGAGAGCAGCTGCAGCTCCTGTTGTCCAGCTCAATTCCTCCCTCTCTCCTCTGTAGCCCGGTGCAGGCAAATGGAGCCTCCAAGCCACCCCTAGAGCTGGGTGGGCTTTGTTCGTGCCCCTCACCAGCAGCATGTGAAGGACAGGGCTGCGTGTTCCCTCCCATATATTGGCATTCGCTGCATCCCATTTTCTCCCTGCCACCTTGTGCTATTGGGATGGCAGCAGAGGGAGGTGATTCGCGAGCACACGAGACTCCGAGCGCCCTGCAGTGTTTTAGCACTGTGCCCTATTGCCTCTGCTTTGCTGGCTATAACCCGCCAGTGACAGCTGCCTTTAAATGTAAATCAACAGGGCTTTTCTTTATGATAGTCACAGCTGGCATGTTTTTCTCCTCTAGGCTTTTTCTGGCATTAAAAAGAAACGTGTCGCTACCTGAGAACTAATAAGTGCCTGCAGTCCCATCTTTCCAAGAGGAAGAGGACGTGCTAAAGGGATATTTCCCAGCAAAACCCTCGTGAAGGTCTCGTTTTCCTTCCAGGCACACGACTCCAGTGGAACTTCATGCTAACCATGAAGATTCAACTTCTCTCATTCTTTTCTAACATTTGTGTGTTTTGGCTGCTCTGAAAACCTTAGAAACTGCAATCAAAGGTGTTGCAAAATCTGCCTGTGCTTCCCTGCCCCAATGGGAGCATGCAAGAAGGAACATGACTGCCTGCCCTCATGGCTGCAGCGCTGCCTGGCAGGTGGAGACTTGTGGCCTCACCTCCATCTCCCAGGTTCTTGTGTGGCTCAGGCTCCAGACTGAGGCGTTTCTCCTTCTCTTCTGAGAAGTGTAACAGCTACCACAGGAGCTGGGAAAAGCAGCTTGTGTGGAAAGATGCTGATGACTCATTTTTTGAGAATATTACCTAGCTAGCCTGCCTTTCACAGCCCTGAGCATCTCTGGAATTGACTCCTCTAGCCACGCTTCCCGAAGGTCCCTCTGAGGCTGCTCTGGCTGGACTCTCTGAGGTGGGGCACTGCTGAACCTGTCTCTCTGGTTTGAAACAAGGGATGACAGGGCAAGGTGCAGGAAACACAGCAAGTTCAGGCATAGATGGCAAAGAATAAATAAACAGGGAGGTGTGAAATCTGTCTTAGTCTGAAAAAAACCCTGAAGAGTAGCCCTCATAAACATGGTGGTAAACCCACATTTACTCAGGTGTCACTTAACTGTCACCATTTCACTCCTTCTTACACAAAATCCTTCTTCTTTCTTTTTTTTCCTATATATATCCAGCATAGCAGCAGCTCTCAGCTGCAATTCCCTGAAGTCCGTGTGGGCTGCCGGGGGCAGGTCTCGGGATGGAGGGAATTGAGCGCCACTGATTCAATTAGCCTCCTGTGACTCATGGCTCAGAGAAGTGCCAGGAATTGATGGGCTTGGGAAAGTACTTATTTTTTTTCTAATCAGGAAGGAGCAAATCCCAGGAAGTCCAGCAGAGCATATGAACTTCAAAGAATCCAAGACAGCCAGGCCAGCCAGATCCCAGCACTGTGGAGGCGAGCCCAAGCTGCCTAGCAGGATGCAGTGGAACCAAGAAATCCTCATGTTATTTTCAACATCTGCATAATCCAGTAAGACAATAAATTATTTGTCACCTAGTTGCAGAGAGTTGATTTGAAGGTGGAGGTCTGCAAAGCTGCTGGCAAACTTACAGCTTTCCAATTTGCTTTTGTTTTTTTTAAGGATGTGGCTTCAAATATTGAAGGAACATGTGAAAAACAAAAGCATCTGAATAAATACAGCTCTTATTTTTCTTATTATAACACAACTGTTTTGTTTTGCAAGTCACAGACAAAGCATCAATTATTTGTCTGTTGTCAGAGTAATGTTTAGTTGAATTGCAGTAGATTTTATTATTTCCAGGCTAAGAATATTCTTTTCTTTGCCTATCAACAAACACCTCTCTTATTCAACAGGAGCTATGGGTCTTGTATTCATGCTGCAGAAGACAAGATAATGAAGTCGTCATTACCAGAAATTATATTTTTTGTAGCTGCAGCTATTTTCTCATAATTAGGTTCACCACTATCTGTAGTTCCCCCAGAGAAGCAAAATCAACTGTTGTAGGCCTGAGAAAGAAGGAAGGGAACAAATCACAGTAAGACTGATTTCTAGAGATGAGTAGCATAGAAAAATAAATACTGCCAGGGTATATTACAGAGCCAGAAGTTTTGATGTGGTGGTGATGATGAATTTCTTTCTTCCTAAGTGTTTTAGCTGAGGTCAAAGGTAGGACAGAAGATATTAAGTCAGCACAAAAAAGTGAGCTCCCAAGTGGTTTGCCCCACTCTTTGGCTTCATCACGTGCATTAGTTGGTTTAGAAGGCGACAGCTGGAGAGAATCAGAATCTATGACTACAGTAATAGTCAAAATAGTAAAGACACCACCAGCAACAATTTCACCCAGCAGCACTGTAATTCCAGAGCATTCATTTTCCCCAGGTATTCCAACAACTTGTTTTGAGATCATTAAGAGGTAAAACTGAGGTTATCTGTGGTAATGAATGAATCTGAGGGAAAAAGTAAATACAATAAACCCAACAGACTGGAACAGCAAAGCTGTCTCACTGAGAAAGAGAGCAGCAGCTGTGAAGGTAAAAAGTGTTCATTTCTCTTTGGTTTAAATTGATTTTTTTCTGGTTAAGAATTAGAATATGATCTTATTTGTCTGTGTCCTCATGAAAGTTCCAGAATAATTAGGACTGTGAAAAGGAGACCCGTCAATCTTGAGATGATTTCTCTATCAAATAACTACAGTATGAAATTGATGAGCATAAAAAACAATGATTGTCACCCAGAATGGAGCTGAGAGCAGTTCTGTTCAGCTCAGTGGTCTTCAACAGCACTGGTGTAAAAATGATACCCAGGCTGAGCCAGGCAGATGCTTCTTCCTCGTCTTCCCCTCTCTATCAGATCCAGAAACATCCACCTGCATTCCTGCTTTTACAACTGCTATTTCCCTGATAGACACGCTCCTTGTCATAGTCTATTGCTGGCAGGCCTCACTTGTGGGTGTTTTCATTAACATCAGGCCAAACATAGGTCAAATATCTGTCAGTTCAAAACCAGTTTTAAGCCGATTTTTGTTGTAGCAGTTGCAGCTATTCAATTATTCTTCTGCACTTCCCAAAGATTAGCAGTACATCTTAGCATCTGCAGCTGTATTTTTAGCCGCTGTGAAGACCAGTGGGTTTACCAGTGGAAAACATTAATAAAACAGGTTGGGTTTGACCTCATTCAGAAGCCAGAATGGGCCCTTGCTGTCTCTGCTGCTTGATTTGTTGCGCGCTCAGTCACAGGCTCGAGCCCGAGTCCTTGGATGACTCCAAACGCAGCGGCTCGCGTTTGACAAATTTGGATATATCAAACGAGACACGAGTAAATGAGACAATGAGACAGCTACATCTGCACGGATGGAAAACCACTGCGGTGGTGATCGCGCTGAAGGGCACGGCAGACATCAGTGCACAGTGGGTTCTGCACGGCGCGCACTGCAGGGCCGTCCCTCAGCCACCACAGCCACACCGAAGAGGGGACACGTGGAGGCTTTGATGGGCTGCCAGCAGCCGAGCGGGGCATTCTCCATCCAGCAGACGTGGAAGCTGGCATCTCACGTCATCCTGGTGCCATATCAGGTTCTGACTACTGACCTGCTACTGCTTAACCCTACTGTTTATTATGTGGGACAAACAGAAGCCAGGAGTGTAAACCGAGAGAGTGGCGAAAGGCCGAGACATGAGTGGAAGCAAATATTCTTCAAAAGGCTCTTAGACATTGCTAGATTTATTAACTTACTCCGTAAGTTTTCCTGCCAGAATAATATTTGGCTAAAAAGGATTGTTCTTTAAGCTACTGAATGAAGGCAGCATGGCAATATTGGTTTTGAAAAGACTTTTGAAGAGCAGCCCACTATTTTTTCAGTTGTGCTGCCTTGGCTTTCTTGTTTATTTTCTGCCGCCAGGCTGCACTTGATCGGTTTGGTTTGGGTCTTTCAGCTTTATGACATAATGATTAGTATTGCTTGCTAACAAAACACATTATTAGGGGGAAGTGGGATCAAAAGGATGATACAAAATTAGTAGCCTGGAGAACAGCACCATCTTCCTTGCAGGGATGATAACAGAGCCTGATCACATCACCTCTATTGACCACCGTGCCCACATCTGATTTTTCTGCTTAACTTTCCACTTTTCACACCTCAGAGACCATGAGCAATGCCTGAAATGGGCCCCAGCTTGAGCTGGAGTTTTCTGAGTCTCTGCTCTTAATGCAACCCCGAGAGCATCCTTGTCCCAGTTTTAAAGGTGGACAGCAGAGTCACGGCTCAGAAGTCACGCAAAGGCAGGACTAAAAGTTCTGAAGTACAAAGAATAACAAATTAAATTATATGACTGCTTGGCCCAGAAGCTGTTAATTAAGACAAGGCTATGCAGACTGTTTAGCAAATTTAGGTATGTGGGAAATAAATCAAACGGAACAAGATGATTAAGCCTGAAGGAGCTGAGCAATCTGGAAGAGTAGAGGAAATAATCAGACCTATACTGAAGGCATGTACTCTTGAAGGTAAAAGGAAATAACAAAAAGGCTCTTCTGGTGATCCTTAAAGAATGTTTTTAAGATTTCAATTAAACAAGCTAAAAAAAGAAGAAAAAAAACCACAAACAACAAGAAAAGCCATCGTAGCCTTAAAAAAAAAAAAAAAAAAAGGAAAACCCATAGAATTGCTGGAATTCGAGTTAAAGTGCAGTGACAGGAGCCTTAAATTCTCTAGAAACCACTAAAATTCTTTCAGTGTGATCTAGGAAGGAGAAAATTTCCTTTACAAGTGGAACAAAGATTCATTTCCTGAAGGAAGGAGACCTTATAACACGCAAGGAGAATTAGAGTGGCTCCAAGGAAGAGAAATCATGCATTTCTGCTTGTGATAACAAAGTTGAGTAGAATACTGAGTAGCAACCAATGCTTTTCATGAGGTTAAAACGTTTTTGCAATGTCATTCTGTCTCAAAAGTAATTTGGAAGCAGCTCATTATTTGTACTATTGTTCAGTTTTTCAAAGTATTAGTAAAATTGTGAAAAAAAAATTGTCATGTTTTAGACGTATATAAGAACAAAAGAATGAGATGGAAAGAAAGGCAACATTTCACTCATGCCAAAAACTGCCAGCAAAAATAGAGGATACTTGAGACTCTAATTATCCTTGTTCTTCTAAATTCCAAATCATTTTGATACGGATGCAGAATGATGAATGACTTTTGAAGCCATATTTAAAAAGAAAGTCTAACAAAAGTAAACCAGCAGAGCCAGATAAACCTCAAGTTAGCTGAAGGAGTGCTGGGGGTTGCAAAACATAACCTGCCCAGGCTGGTGGCTATGGGTCTCCTCCCTCCAGGCTGCTCCTCCAGATCCTGTGTGGGCTGTAGTCTGTGGGAGTCTCACACATGGCAGTGCACCACGGGCATCTGTGATTTCATGATGTGTTTTTATCATTGAAAACATGGATGTTTCAGCCTTTACTTGGATGCCATCATCTTATTTTGGCTTTACAGAAAGCACTTAATAGCACAAATTTAATGCCTAGGTTTCTTTTTTTTTTGCTTAAAAATAATATATAATTAGGTGGTTTCTTCAAATTTTCCTTCCAACCTTCTTTTGGACGTATTTAACCCCTATTTTACCATCCGCTGACTAGTGTAGTGTACATAATAGGAGTTGGCAGATTTTTGACTGATATTTTCCAACTGAATTCCGTCTTTCACAGCAGGAAGAGTGTTGGTACTTTTGGAACAGGCAAAGGACAGCAGGTAAGATGTAGGGACTGCCAGCAGAAGGGTTTCCTGCCAGACAGAGCAGGGAGAAGGACGGGAATGAAGAGAATCGCGTTTGCTAGCAATGATCCTTTTATTTCCAACCGCAGATAAACTGGGCCACAGTCTTCAAACCTTTATGAGGTCAGTGCCAGGGTCAGCAGGGTGGCTGAGGGACTGATCTCCCTCACCTTCATCCCACCCAGCATCTTTTTTCCTCGGCATCTGCAACTAGAGAATCATTAAGGTCTGAAAAGACCTCTACGACCATCCAGTCCAGGTGGTGTTTGCTCACAAATTCTGCAGCAGCAGAGCACAGGCAAAGAATCCAAGAGCTTGGAGCTCTCCCTGTTTGCTACAGTGAGTACCCATGGATGGCATGAGTTAGTTTTATACTCTTTGGGTATACAATGAGATATTTTTCACTTTGTAGATAACATCTGGGGCTACAGTAAAATCTGTCAATTGTCGTAGGTTCACATGCTCACAAGGTGGCTGGCTTGCTTCCCTCCTGGAGACTGCTGCCTCATCCAAGGTCACTGCAGCTCCCTCAAAACACCTCCTCTGCCTACTTAATTATATCATTTTTGTACCCTCTTTTCAGAAAGGAGTTGCTTCATTGTGGCTCTTTGGCTTCACAGGGAAATGACACTTCAATAATGGATAAGTCCCAAGATAAAAAGCACGGAGAGTTTTTATTTCTGACCGTAAATTCAGGCAGATATGCAAATCTCCACTCAGAAGAATATTTAGCATTCTTCAATGCAACAATGGTTCTGGTAGAAGAATTCCTCAGATGTGAAAAGCCACATAGTAACAACAACTTTCTGTTATGACTTTCCTTAATGGAAAGCTGTAGCAAAGGGCTTTTCTAACCTCTACATATCTATATCTATTTATTTAGAGCTTAACTCTAAACAGAAGAGAAGCTGCAAATCAGAAAAAACCCATGTGATACTAACCCATACATACACTACTCAACTGAATGAAGACAAATATTTAATTTGAAAAGGATTCTTTCTTAAAATGGATGCATTAGCAGATAGAAATTCCAACACACTGCTGCCCAGAATTCAGGCTGGGTAATGTGCTTTAAAGTGTCTTCACTGACAGCCTTCCTGAAAAGTTTTATGCTGTCAGAGTATTGTGATAGCTGTTCCAGGTTTCTCCAGAGACCTGATGATATAAAAAAAAAAGCCAGCAGGTAAAGAAAGCCACTTGAGGTAGCGTGAAGTTGGTGTGGTGTTTTCTTCAGAAAGTAAGTATTTCTGCAAACAAAGGGAGTAAAATAAACACGCAACTTCCAGGCAGTCTCATTGCTTTGTGGAGCCTAAAAAAGCTTGCTTGAGGGAAGCACCTTCTGCTGCAGACAAAAGAGTTAATTCATCAAAGCTATGGGAAGAACTCTCTCCCCACAAAGAAAAGATCTAATGACCCCTATAAAGAGAGCCATATTGTGATGCTGTAACCTGATTAGAGGGAAAGAGGGTCTTTGTGTCTTTTAGCCTCACAGGAAAACAAGGTGTTCTGCAATAAATAGGAAACCTTTTTCTAAAGCTTTATGGTCTTCTGTGCTATGTCACAAAGTACCCTATATACTACTCACCTCAAAAATCCATAATTGAAGTGAAGCGATTCTCCTCTTTTCAGAAGTCAGGCTGGCTGGGAGAGCGGGGCTAGGAAGGAGAAAGCCAAGAGGCTGCTGCTTTGAAGCAAGCAAATGCGATACTCTCATTTTAGAATAATTGGTGTATGTTTGGGGCACAAGGAGATGGGAAAGTACCTTGCAGCAGGATGAGTGCCTTCAGGTCAGCCCACAAAAAGCCCTTTTGTGAGCACACAGGGGCAGGGATGACTGCTCTGAGTGACTGAGATGGGCCCCTTTATTTATGGAGATTACTGAAAGTAAACACGCAACCAAGCAGAAAAAAGGGGGGAATAAAGGAGGCGAGCTAGGCTTGCCATTCTTATAAACACAAAAATTCATAGAATGGTTTGAGTTGGAAAGAATCTTGAAGATCATTTAGTTCCAACCCCTCTGCCATGGGCAGGGACACCTTCACCAGACCAGGTTGCTCAGAGATCCATCCAACGTGGCCTTGAACACTTCCAGGGATGCGGCATCCACAACTTCTCTAGGCACCCTCTTCTAGTGCCTCACCACCCTCACAGTAAAGAATTTTCCACTAATATCTAATCTAAATCTACTCACCTTCAGGAAAGGCAAGGGCCACTCAGTGGACAGGGGTTTTCTGTTTGCCATGTTTTAAGGCAAACACATGTTCACTTAATGAATGGTGGAACTTGCCCTGAGACATTTTGAGAAGTTTAGCATGACTTAAAAAATAGCATGTATTTTTATCAAAAGAAAAAAATCAAAACTTAAACCACAAACAAACAAAAAACCAAACATCCCCCTACTTAAGAAAATAGGTACAGAAGGGAGCTGTTGCATTTAAGAGTGCATACGTAGGAAAAATATTGTCCTTTGGGAGAGCAGTTCAAGCAAGCAGCCTGTGTAATGCAGGTTTCTTAACTTCCTCCTCTAATGCAGTTCCTACCAACCACTTTTAAAGAAAATTAGAGCTGATGGACTATTATGTTTAGTCTGTATGACTCCTGGGAGCCAATTTGTGTTATACTATCCAAGCTCCTTTGCAATTACGGACGGCAGCAATGCTGTACCTGGTAGCTGCCTGTTGTTTAAATGGAGGTGAGTGAGATCTGTTAGAGATGTGGTTTGATTTCATAAAGAGGTGGTATATTTGCCTGAAATATAAGAATTCCCTATATCCTGCCTTTTTCAATTGCTTTAAGGTTAAAAGGGAAAATAGGAGACTGTAAGGAAAGAGCTGAAAATCTGGGACAACGCTCGGCTAAGCCGTGGTTTGGAGGGACTTACATAACAGGAGCTCTGAGTTTCCCTGTGAAGGGCTTTCCTATATGAGCATTTGAACACAAAGGCTGGGCTGGGCAGGTGACTTGAGAGGGTGGGGACAGAAAGAGCAGGAGCCAGGGCAAGGTGTTGGAGAGACCTCGATGCTCTTCCTTTGCAGGTGGCTTAAGGGTGAAAAATCTTGAAGGACACCTTGAGCTTGTGGGTGCGGCTTTTAAAAATACAAGTTATCCCTATAGATGCTTTCTCTCCAAGCACTGCCTAAGGGTGGCACATGATCCAGGATAAACAGGGGAAGGTTTATAAACATGTGAATCCCTGCTCCTTGCTGCCAGAATCCAGCTCTGTGCACGGAGGCAGGACAGGGAGCCCTGCAACGAGAGGGGATGACGCACAATTCCTCGCAGAGGTTTCCGTTTGGAAACTCACTTCAGATTTGGCAGAAGAAGAATGTCCTTTAGGTCAGTTAGACTTTCCCTTAGTGATGAACAAAGCAGAAATGCAGTAAGTGCCTTTTCTGGTGAAATTTCTAGCAGTAAAGTGGTCGTTCAGAGGACAGGCTTGTCTGGTGGTATGACAATATGACCCTGCCTGCATTTGCAGAGGTGGATATTTTCCTACCACCTAGACATCTAAGCTAGCAATCCACCTATTTCCAGCTGGTGAGAGGGAAGTGGAAAGAACAAGGTTTGGGAGACAGGTAGCTTCTGCTGGTTTTTAAGTTCTTGAAATGATGTAATAACTATGTGATTCATGAGGGTGAGTAAAGGGGTTCACTGGAATGAGATGCCTACCATGAATATTTGTCTCTGATAATCCTTTGTAACAGACCCCACTAAACCTCTGGATATGACAATAAACACAAATACTAAAGTTATGTATTCTCTGCTTAGGCTGCATGAGATTTGTCAAGTATTCCAGCATGTTCATATACATACTATAAATAAATAATATAAAAAAAGCCCTCAAGCTCATGCCATCCTCATTCAATCCCTCCAAAGCATGTTCGGGGGGAAGCAGATAGCAAGCAGTAAGGGAATTCAGGTAATACCAGAAGGGAATAGCTTGAAGAAAATAAGGCTATTGAACAGTACCTAGTAAAATGGATGTCGATTGTTTTGTGAGTGTTCTCCACAGATAATGAACAAAGAAATTTTGACACAAAGTTAATTACAAAAAACAGGGCTGAACTCTAATGGCTAATTACTACCCGTGTAGGCTGACAAATGGCAAGGCCTCCCAGTTTCACTATTAATAAGCTGCGTCTAAGATCCTGAATTATGACAGCAGCTAGAGAATGAAGCACATGCAAATACCTTATCACTTTGAGAAACCCTCTCTGCACTCAGATTTAGCCAGTTAATTTTGCCCTTGTGCCTAATCTACCCACTCATCCCCACGTCAACAGGCAGCTCATTAATCATATCTCCTGCTTTGTTTTCTTCTCATTTGATATCACAGCAGGGCATTTTTCTCAGTGAAATAATCTGAGTAAACAAGAATATTTCCTGGGCTGGAAATCTCTGCCTTTGGAAGGAGCTTCTGTCAAGCACATCAGATGTAAAGCAAACCCAAAAAAAGGGGGTGGAAATGGATGAGCATGGCACCTCCTGCTTATGTGGAAGTGCCCTTGCTTGGAAATGCAGAAGGAGTTGCAAAATGCTCACCATAAACACCCATAAATATTTATTCCAGACCTAAAGTAAGAATCAACCTTTCTTAAACACATTGTTGGGCATGTGAATGTAAAACCACTAAAGCATTTACTCTCAAGGAAAGGTAATGTTTGCCATTTTAGGCTCTGCATCTCTTCTCAGCAGTCAAAGGGGTAGGAAGATCAGCTGCCCTTGCTATTGTGTTGCCTTAAGAAATCCTTGATAATACTACAAATGTATGAACTATAGCAAAAAGCACAAATTGCTGCCAGTATCATCAGGATCATCTCTTTTTCTCTGTGAACATTGTTTCTCATTTGCTCTCTCACCTGTTCCTTCTGCTTTCCAGACACAATCAACAAATACGCGTTGTGCACAGTGAGACTGAGGGGATGAACACAAGACGTAAACCCACCCGTATTAATCCATTCTGCTTCAGTCACACAAGTGCCTCAGACACGTGTGTCCTCCAAAAAGTAAAAATCCCACCCCAGCTGGTTCATTGAAGGTCATTGCCACATCCTTCACCAGCTGAGACTGGTGTATAAGCTACTTGACACCTCTGGAAACTGCCAGCAGGCAGAAAGGGCAGCTCCTATCAGGCATCGCTGACACACAGCAGCAATCCTAATCTAACAGCTCATGGCTGCAATTTGGATTAAATCATGAGAAACATTTCTCCCCCTGCTCAGGCAATGCAGGCATTGTAACTGGCCCTTAAAGCTCTGTAAATGGGCATCACAGCCCTTCTCAGCAGTAGAAACCAACAATTTTCCCTCCAGTGTAGGAATTCCCCATGTCCAGTATAGCTTTTAGACTGAGAGAGACGTTTTTGGCTCTGAGCAGCATTAGCTGCTTGAAATCCCACTTTTGCTCTGGCTTGCAAAAATTTGATTTTGTTAATAGGAGGGAAATGCTGGGCAATGAAAGGAGGAGAAAGCAAAAGACTGCACTAATAATTTCTGGGTAATTAAACTGGCATGGTGGAGAACTGAAGCACAAAGCAGGTGAGGGCTAATTCTAACTCTGAACCATTACCAAAACCTATTTTCCACAGCAGCAGGAAGTCAATGATGTAAGTGGAATTTCCTACAGCCTAAGAAACAGGATAATGTAGGTTGGCATGTGAGTATCTGGAATTGCCTCAACAGCAAACAAGAACTTTCTTAGGTTTAGCCATGGGTTTATAAGTAGGATTCTTATCCTTTTTTTAAATGTTTTTCCTATTATAAGTAGAGCTATTATGTTATCTTGGAAGCTATAAAGCCTTTTATATCACATTTTGGTTTACAATAACCATTAATGTTGCTATTTGATCTGGTTGGAACTCAGCATGTTGATTTTGTAAAGGCTTTTGTGAACTGAGACTGAAGCAACAAGGCAAAAAGAAGCCATAGCATTTCTTGCTATTAAGTACAACACATTCTATGTCTCTTTTAGCATCTAAAAGTGGCCCGTCCAGCTTCCATCAGTCTGACAGACTGAATTTTTTTACCCTGTTTTCCATCTTCCATTGTACACACACATCTCAAAATATCAGAGTTTTGTATGGTGACTTGAGGGCATTAAGCTCCACGATATTCAAAACGTGTATCACAGCCCAAGTGTTTTATGTATAGGCTTTAATACTATCAGACAGCTCTCCTTGGGAATGGCTATGACATATGGAGGCAAATTCATTTTGGAAGAAGGAGTAAAACTTTCAGAAAGAAAATTTGTTAAAAACAGAAGGAGGGTGGGCTTTTTTAAACACCACAATTTAAAACATCTTCTCCAGCCACATTAAAAAAAAAAAAAAAAAAAAAAAAAGCAAAAAGTTTAATTGCCATGACCCCAT
>VZTE01005202.1:779837-807185 GCA_013397775.1 Eulacestoma nigropectus
AAAAAAAAAAAAAAAGAAGTCACAAGCTTAATTGCCATGACTCCATTTTACACAGACTGCATTTATATATAACTGTTGTGATTGCTTCCTGATGATGAATTAGGCTTTGCTAAAGCTCTGCTTCTTAATTTTTTTCGTATTTTTAAGCCTTGCAGCTGCCTCTGCAAGTTCTTCTCATGCTGACCTGTCTTACTCTGTGCCTGTAGTCCATCAGCCAGTGAAACCCTGACGCTGGGTGAAGTCTCTGCAACATGAAGCAAACAAATCCTCTGTCCCACAGAGGTTTTATACCTTAAGGTTTTCGTCACTAGAATGTTCTGGACTTGCACCCCAGAGGAAATGATGACTTCCAAGGGCTGGAGTTGAAATGGTCATTTGTATTTCGAGGGAGAGAAAGCAACTCCAGAAACATCCCCCTACCCCCAAGTACCAAGAAGAAAGATGAGCTTTATGAGATGTTCTGTAGCCATCTGGGATGTGGTGCAGCTGATCTTCATCACAGAGAGGTGCTGATGCAGTACAGGGAATGCACTGGACAGCATGTAGTCCAACAGGAGATATTCTATCAAATTCAGCCTGCATCTGCTAAAGGAGAACACTGCAAACATGACCCTGTCTGGGCTTTATGTATCAGCAGGAAGTAAGTGTGAATTCAGTGTTTACCTGACTTTGACATTTTGCGTTTTTTTGTAGTACAGCTGTTCTTTCAGATGGGGAAAACAATATTTGCCCTGTAACTTCCTCTGTTTCTCTTGCTACCACTTTCCCTCTACCACAACCAACTAGGATCTCTTGCTGTTTCCCACATCTATATCTTACAGATACCACCAACACAAGTCATAAGACTCCTTATGCACGTGACCTTTCCTCAGCTATTTTTTTAATCTGTCCCTGCATACACACAGTGCGCTAGGATGCATTCCCAGAAAGAGCCATCAGATGCGTCTTGCAAGATCATTTAAGTGCATCAGCTCGAAATAAGAACTTGCACAAAGTACCACTTATCTGAGCTCAGGAGCATGGTTTGAATATGTATATACAAATACCTTGAAAAAATGATACAAGAACTAGGGTTTGAAGTTTCAGCTTGCCATATAAAGCGTTAGCAAGAACACTTGGTTATATACCAAGCTGCATTCTGCAGGTTTTTCTTCTGGATGCTGTTCCCTGTTTCATTAAGGATCACTAAGAAGCCGTGGCCACAGCCCATATTTAGTGTGCCTGACCTATCATAAGAATACAGTGCTGCACTTATGCATTTCAAAGACCTTACAACTTTAAAACAAATTATTGCAGAAATTTAACTGTCCCCGGTATAGTTGTTCTCCTCTTCTTTTAAGGGACACAACTTCCACACAGTGTATTGTAGAATGACAGAAAATAAAGACACAAGCCAAGAGATCACCATTTTGCCTCTTCTCAGAAACATAACACCTATAAAGTGTAATTCTCTTTAGCACCATGCTGGGGCATTGGCTGGAGATTAGTACAGAAACATGGAAGTTCCACCTCTTAAATCACCAAAGTCACTCATTTTAGCACTTAAATTTTCCTTGGAAGTTTCCCAAAGGCAGACCAGCCCTGAAAGCCTCATTGCTTTAAGATGTGGCAAGATCACAGCCTGAGACACGATGGCTGTCACCCTCCTTAGGTGACACACGCCACAGCACGTGGGAGTGCAGAGGGCCATTCTCTGAATGTCTTTCCTGTTGGTTCAGCCAGGTTTAAAACAAAAGCTGTTCTTTGACTGCAGATTCCTCCTCCAATCTGAATACCATGAACTTCCGAGCTGTTTCCTAGGATGCTTTTTTCATAGGGTTAATGCACCAACTATTCTTAAAGCAAGGGGAGCTGCAAGGAATGAAATTTTACAAGTTCTAGTCAAACCAGGATCTTAACAGGATTAATGCTCTGTGCTTGACCAGCCTTTAGAAGACTTTTAAGTTAAAGTTAGCAAAGAAACCGAAGTTCCAAGTGCAAGACAGGAAACCAGAAAGGGCAGTGTAAATGGAGAAGCTCATGCTCAGAGCAGAAAAAGCTAGGATGAATTTTTTCCGCGGGATAAAGTACAGACGTGCCAGCAATGTCATCATAAAGCAAAACAAAACTCTGGAAGTTTATTGCACTGAAAACAAACAAACCAGCAAACACAATGTGCTTTATTTCATAATCTCTGGTATCCTCCTCCTCCTCCAGGGATCGAATCCACATCTGGTATAAGATATAATTTGATTATCACAACTGAGCTACACGAATTTATTGAAATTTTGCATCTGTCCTTTTATGCTCAGGAATGTTTTCAGGGTATGCTACCCAAGATCTGATGCAATCCTCACTGGCACCCACACCTGGATCACCACAGGCTGTATGAATTCAGAGCAACACGGCAAACAACAAAACCATTTTCTCTATCTTCCAGTGTTTGGCCTTTTTAAGAGACTTTCATAGCACAACTCCTCTATTTGGGGTCTGGCAGGAAAACAGCTCTGGGCAGGTGTAAAGGAAGCTTGGACTGGCTCAGGAGAAATATGGCCAAGAAAGGAAATGAGTTCAGTCTGGAAAAGAAATTAGGACAAGGACATAGGGATCAGTAGGCCCAGAAGTGAGGCTGCAGCCGAAAACAAATGAAAGGGGAAACTCAGAAAGGATGCAGCAGAGATGATGGGGGGGTGAAGAGGAAACACACATGTACAGGGAGTAATTAGGTGACCGTGGTAATGAAAAGGAAACAAAAAGAATCCAAAACAACATGAGAAAGATGTAAAACTTTTTTTTTTCCCCTCTCCGGCATAAGCTAAAAGCTCTTTTTTACAAAGAAAAGGAATAAACTGCATCTGAGCCAGACTATCTGAAACTTCCTGCGCACATGAACATTTTTATAAAATTGCCCTCATTTGCTGCCTCTGGTCTGAGGCATTTCATCTTTGGTGACACAAATGTAAGAATCATTTAAATCACAGATCACTAAAATCACAGAATATTCTGAGCTGGAAGGGACCCACCAGGATCATGAAGTCCAGCTCTTAAGGCAATGGGGCCATACAGGGATCAAACCCAAAACCTTGGTGCTGTCAGCACCATGCTCCAACCAGCCGAGCTGAGCTCATCACACAGGATTTAGACTTCTAATCTATTGTTAATAAGTACCTCAACACCGGTTAGATGCTGCTCCCCTGGGTGAAGAACTGAAACATTGTTCCCCAAGCACCTAGGGAAAGGCTTGTTTTTAATTTGAAAATAAGCTTCTTCACTGGAGTATTCTTCATGCTTCTGAGTGGTAGATTTGACAATGAAATACCTCCCTGCAAGAACCATTAGAATGTACTAAAAGTGATCACCTCACAAGCTTTTGTTCATAAAAATGAGGAGGCATTGGGGGAAAAAAATGACAATTTGAAAAAGAAAAGACCAGAATTTAAACTCAATTCACAGTTTTATAAAGCGACTCTTAGTTTCTCAAGAACAAAGATTGTCTCGAGTTTCCAATTTCATCTCTAAGTGAGCTTCAAAATGAAGTTAATACAGTCATCCTCCTGGTTCTGATCAATTGTACCCTGGCTCTGATGGGAGGCAGAGGTGTAGGAAAATCTAAAACAGGCAATTACAAAACGCCTGCAAGGCAGCCTCTGGTTTAGAGGGAGTTCCTGAAGCAAAATACTCACTGCATTGAAACTCTGCTTTTATATATTTTATTTTTTTAAAATCCTTGTTATTGTTGCGCTGTTAACAATCTGCATAGGGAAGAAGGGGGCTGAAAACCTAATCTGAGGTTGGAATGGAAAAAGTTGTGTTTGAAGCTGTGCCTTACAACAAGGAGTTATTTCCAACTTATGATTCTTACATGCCCTGTTGCCTGGTGTCTCTTTGTTCAGAAGGGGATGAAACAGGAAAAGAGAATCTGAATGGAAATGAGGTAATACCATTTACTGTGTCATGTCACAAGACAAAAGTTTACCATGTCAGGAACTCTTGTACCGAGATCATTCCCTTCTCAAATATAAATGTTCTGCCTCAAAATGAGAACAGTTAGGGGGAAAAAAAAAAAAAAAACAGTAACAGAAAACCCCCCAAAAATTCAACATAATAATACTGAGAGGATCACCAGAATTATTTAATAAGGAAAAATACTCTATTTTCTCCTGTTCAGAATTAATAAACTGTTTCTGGAATAAGCAGTAAATAAACCCACCACAAAGCTGACTTCCATCAAGGAAAATTTCAGCTTGGTATTTAGGTTTGGTATTTGTAGAAGAAATGAAAACCACAAGCGCAGAGGCACTTGGCAAGTGCAAGAAGAGTCGGTCCAGCCACCAGCCATCATTTTCTGCCCTGCCTGGAGCTGCCTCTCAAGACACAGTTTCCAATTACATCAGTTCACAGCCTCACTGGTGAGAGGGGACGTAACTGCCCCGGGGACAAGAGGCTACACACATTTTTACACATAGCAGAGAGATGTTTGTTTAATTTTAGTGATATTGGGACGCAACTATGTATTTGTGAGGGGTTCTGCAGCGAAAGCTACAGCTGCTTTCTAATACAGGTTGTTTTATCAGAGTATCTTCCTGATGATTACCTGCCTCCAAAAGTGCTGTTTTATCCAGGTATTCTCCCTGAACAAGGCTGCCATTATTCCCAGAGAGCACTCATAGGAAGTCGGCAGATGATTATCTTGTACACAGAAGTATTTTGACGTTTTATCAGATTAACTGGATATGTCTACTTGAGGTTTGTTGGTTTTTTTTTAAATTAGGGCTCTGAGACATAACCATAAATAGGGTAACTTGAGCACCTGGTGGCTCATTTCAGGGTGCAGAGCCTGCAATTTTAACTGGACTCAGCTCAGTCTAGGGATGAACTCTGATAAATAAACCCATTACATAGACATGCAAATAATAATTTCATAGTTGTCCAGCACCATTGTCCCTGAAGTAAGAGCAGTACCAGCAGCAGCGTACCTGAGTGGTGGTGATGTGCAACCTCCTTTGTCCCAGTGAGGCGGCTGACCTGAGCCAGGAGCACTGCACAGCACCTTTAGGAACAGCAGAAACATATAGTTAGGCATTCCATTTTTGCATTTTCTTGAGAGAAGAGGGTCCCCAGGGACCCCTCACAAAGCTGATGCAAGCAGCAAGCTGGGAAGAGAGACACAGACTACGAGCAGCACCCGGAAAGAGCATCTGGGTGACCTGATAGCACCATGGTCTGAGGTTGCAGTGGCAGCAGCAGCACAGACCCCAGCACGACCCAGGCTTCTCCTGGGGAAAACTGCAAGTTTCAAGAGAACACTGCAGCCATTTAAAAATAACTTGATGCCAGCTATCTCAGAAAGCAGGCCTCGCACTTGGCAGATTAAATCCTAGCTGAGTTTTCTATGTGCTTAAGAAAGGAAGTTGATGCATCTTCATTGTACATAGATATATGAAAGGCATAAATAGAAGGCTTGGTTAGTGACAGCGCTAAGCAGAAACAGAAAACAATCTTTGGAAAAAACCAACTTTTTGAATGCAACTCTATCCACAGATATTTCTGAAACCGGGGACTGAGAAGCTGCCACAGCAGAGCAGACTGCAGGGGTTCACCCAGAGGTGGGCAGACGCTTTGGGGAAGGGACGTCAGACAGATCAAAATCTGCATGTTGGCTGTCACACACAGACCTACCTAAGACCCAACCACGTGGCTGAGGCTGGCAGAGTCACACACACATATAGGAACACACCAAAAAAGATGTCAGAGCCGAGCTGCCTGACTGAACACACAGCGACACAAGGTGGTGGGGCTGCAAAAGCAAACATGCAGCAGAGCAGAAGAGGGTCCCACAGAAACCCCTGTGTGGCAGCAAGGTAGGCCTCCTGGCAGGTTTTTAGAGGCTGCCTGTGAGGGCAAAGCCCCTTTGTGCTAATGCAGAACAATTAGCTGGGAAAGGCTGGCTCGGGGACGCAGAAGGTGACAGCTGCTGTGGCAGCCCAGGGGCTGAAGGCACAGACACAAAGTGGCCTGGCTGCATCCCTGCAGCTCGCCTCAGGGCTTTCAAGGAGGGTTTTGTCTCTTCAGTACCTCATACAGAACACTGACATAAAGCCAATTATTGGATGGGGTCTTTTGTCAGCTTTCCTGTATGCTTTCAGGGAAAGAAAGGCAAGAAAAAAAGATCCAATTATTAAAACGGTACCATTTTCTGCAGCTTTACTTAGCACAGACCAAATGGTTTTGTTTTCGCTTCCCTTGTGTGGCTTCCCTTGTTAGAGAAACCAATTGGAAATCATTAGTGGAAATATTAGCAGGAAAAGCTAATGGGTTTAGTCATTCGTATGCATCAGTCGCCAGATATTTCACAAACTGCTACCTGGAGCACTGTTAATGTAATTTCCAATACTTTATTTGATGTTGTCAGCCCCCTCGGATTTGCACAAGATGATGAACAGCAGCAGCTCCAAGCCCACCGGCTGGTGAGGGCTGGGGCTCCAGCTCTGCCCTCCTGCCTTTCTCTCCCACTAAACACTGCCTGAGTGGGATAATCGCATCTGTGGGGGACTGAAAGGCTCACTTTGGGCACACTGATGTCTAACACCATTTCCAAAGCTATTCATCCATCAGGACTGATGAGGGCAAGCAGTGTGCAGCAGGACAGCAGCAGACCAGCAAGCTCAAGGCCAGAGCTTTCTCCAGCAGAACTTGGAGACCCGCTGGAGCAGCTTCCTCCCTCCAAGGTTTGGGCCTGTTGTCACAATTTGCACTGTAAACTTAAGCCACGCTGGGATACAAAGGATCCCTGGGCAGGAGAGCAAAGGCTGTGCTGGAATCAATGCCAGGGATGCAGTCCCCGAGTGGTTTGCCCCCCTTTCCTTCTAGACACTGCTGAGAAACAGCACCCTCGCCATGCACACAGATGTTCAGAGAAAGCCTCTCATAACACCAGAGTGCTGCAGCCTTTCCTAACATGTTTCCTTAATCCCATGATTAATCTCATCAGATGGGAGAAAAGCCAGGAGGATTTCAAATGTGTGCACTCAATGCCCCGTCACTGTTTATCAGGTCTGCTGATGAGCATCTGTGGAGGCAGTTTGCTTGCTGCTGGTTTCTTTTCAATCTTCTGGGAATTACACCTGGATCTTACCTTAGATGAGATGTTCACATGAGAATAAACAGCTTTGCCAGAAATAAAAATAGACAAACATTTTTCCAGGATATATTTTTCAGGGAATTTAAATGCTAATCCCAAGCAATTAACTCCTGAGAATTTTAATTCCCCTCCCTGACACACCACCCCATAAAGTGCCTGGTTCCTTCTGAAACTATGAAGGGATAATTTCTCTGAAGTGATAGCGACTGGTCTGCTTTTATGCATATTATTTAATGCATTGCTTTAAATAATGAGATTTAAAGTGCATTTTTTTGCTATGAAATACAAAATCTATGATGCAGATGTAATTTTCTTTCTTTGTGTGGTACTTTAGAATGCCACTTGCATGTAAAGAAAATAGAACGTATTTTCCTCTACCTCACTAGAGACTTCCACTCCAGCGTGAATTGACTACACAATTAAAATTAATTTAGAAGAGCCAAAAATTTTTTTCAGCAAAACAAATGTATATGAAGCATGCTTTTCAAAGATCACTTTTCCTGTTTCATCCTGTGTACTCTGTGCATAATCTGTATTCAAGATGTAGGATATTTTTCTATGCCTCGGGATGCATTTGAAGTATTTTTAAAGTAATTATGCATTATTATCGGATAGGAAATGGCAGCTTCCTCTCTCAGAGCTCTCTGGAATTCAGGATTGAAGCATTACAGTATCTTTAGGTCGTTGCTAGTCTGATCTGAAAGATCATCTGTTTCCCCTCAACAGTACAGGCTCAAATAGTACCCCAACAATGTGCTTTTTATTTTCTAAACTCTTCACCACTGGCGTTTTTTTCCCCAAGTCATCTTCATTGATTCAAGACGGTAGGTCACTGCCTGCAGCAGCTCATCACTGGGATGTTAGAGGCAAAATTCATTCTCTGATGCACAAGATATTGAAGGATGTCGCTGTTGCCTGATGGCAAAAATTTTGGAGTGAAGCACTATTCAACAGACTGTAGGCTGAGTGAACAGTGAGTCCTTCTCACAGCGAGTCCCACACTCACTCTGTCTCCTAGAGCTGGGCAGAATCACAGGTGTTACAGCCCCAGACAGGTGAGAGCCAGCTCCCCCTTAGATATGCAGCTCAGAGGGCAGGTGAGGAAATAAGGGAATTCATTTGCAGCCTCATTTTGGGACTGTGATCTGCACGGTCTCTATGTGACAGGGCAGACAGGAAGGTGGCTTTGCCGTCTGAGCATTTGAAATCCCGACTGTTATCCCAATTACATGCATTTTTAAAAGTCCATAGGCTTCTCATAGGCAATTTCATGGAGAGGGGAAATAAAAGGAAAAAAAAAAGCAGGCTAATAAAATACATTAATTGTGACTATTTTACAAGCATCACTAATTAATCCACTCAACAGCCCCATGGGACAGATCACTGCAATATCCCAAGGGTAGTTTGTCAGTACATCTCTGCTTTTCTCCAGCTGTCTGCCCACTTCACAGAAACAACTGGACTTGAGCTTGGACATCCTGCCTCTCCAAAGCCATTATTGATAATTCACTCATATCCGTAGAAGGATAATGACATAAGGGACTAAAGAGTTCCACTTCAGGAACATCTCTATTCCTTCAAGTTCACAGCCCTAAAACCCTTCCCTTATTACACTGAGGAGACAAACAGCCTTGGAATTCTGTATTTGAAAGATGCTTTTCAGTTAAAAGCACAAGAAGACGGAGGTCTTGTGGCATAAGAAATTATTCAAATGCAAGAACAAAATCAGACCTTAAAAACATCTTGTTCCATCAAGACAACCCTGACTTTGCTGAGATTTCTCTCATGATTAGGAGCTTGCAGGAGCGAGGCCAGAGTAAGCCTGAGCTGCAATCCAAACTCTGTGCTCACCAGAGTTCCTGCATCAAGACTGCCCTGTGGGTTCCAAGCCATGCAGGGCATCAAAGAGAAGAATTGCAGCTCATTTAAACAGTTGCACCAAGCTTGGTAAGTCAGCCAATGCTATTTTGCCATGGACCAGCAATGTGGGATTTTACCCAGTTCCTTTAATGCACACTTTTCCTGGATTAAACTCCACATTATTTGGCAGACACTGATAACAGCACCCCAGCTAATTAGCTTAAGAAAATGAGCTACAGTTATCTTGATCAAGTATGATTTAAAACAGCAGATGCTTTTTATATAAGGTTCTGAACACTAAGTAAGCTTTTTAATTTACCATTTATTGATTCAAAACCAATATGCTCACTCTGATCTGGGTGAGACTGGAGAGCAGAGTGACATTCAGCATTAAGCTGCCTGTCAGCACTGAGAGGAGCCCAGTTTGCATTTCCCAGGTTCAGGGCACCTGTCTCCATCAGGAACCTGATTTTGCAAAAACCATCACTTTACAGCACTTTACTGTGCTTCTGGCTCAATTCTCAGGAGATTTCAGCATGCACATTGAAGCTTCATCGAAATATCCTTATAATTCCTATTTGGAGGGTTAGTTGGAAGCCCTGAGGATGCCAAAAGAGAGACTGGGCTATTCATCAGCATCCTTTGGTACTGCTCTCTCCAGCAGATGCATAAGTAATGAATGAGCAGGAGCTCTATGGAAACTCTGAGAGGGGGGAGGAATGAGAGGGGGAAGCCATTGCACCGCAACCTTGCTCTGGAGGAGGATCAATGCTGGAGCTGGAAAGCAGTTTACATTCGAGTATGACCTTCCAACCTTTTGCCGCGCTGGCTACATCAAAGAAAGATGCCGTAGCTATGATGATTTACACAAATAATCAAATCCCTAAATTTACTGGGGGTTTTCTCCCTTTCATGTGCTGCCTTTGATGTTGCAGCCTCCCTTACGCAGGTGCAATAACAGCCCTGGTCAAAGGAGTGGTGCGAGAGCGCTGCATTACAGCTGCATCTCCCAGCTCTGATTTGCCTCTGCAGGAAGGCACGACAGGAAGAGCCACATGAAAACCTACCCAGGGCATGGAAAATACTTTTAGACCTACCCAGGAGGCCAGGTAGTTACAATTGTCTGCCGTTCTTTGCAGGTTCATGGGACAGCTGAAAAACGCAAGCTCATGGCTGCAATACAGGTCATAAGAACGTCCCATATCAATTCTCTTCCCTGCTCATCCAGTTTTACTTTTACCTAATTGCTAATAATTGTCATTACATGATTTGACAATGCTGAATATTACACATAAAACCAGACAGTTACTGTATTTCAAAATTATCATAAGTAAAGCTTCTTTAGCTCAGAGAACTATTGCAAGGCAAGACCTGAACAATAGGAAGCAGCACAGCAGGCAGGGACCTGGTTCAGACACCCCAATGAAAGCTCTAAGAGCAAAGTTATTAAGACATTTATATATATTTTATGTTAAATTTCTATCTCCCAGAAGTCCCCTGACAGTTTGTCTTTGTTCTGGGGGTTTCAGGGACTAGTTGGAATATGCATTATTTATTAGACATGCAAATCATGCATGATAATTTCAATGAGCTAAGTATAATTGTTCCAGACAAACAATAAATTTGTTTAAAAACTGGTCTAATATAGCCATATTTCACCCTGAAGAAAGACATTAAGTTTCTTATTCTTTACCTAAAATGGAAAGAAGGGTTTAGAACACTCGGTTTGGTGGGGGGCTTTTTAAATGACCTTAAGAATAATAAATAGCCGGTGACGTATGTTTAAGAATTGATAAAAATGTAAATCTAGGTTTGTTGCAGCAAAAGAAACATCAGCGGGCATTACTCGTACTCCTAGTCCTAGGAGATGATATTTATTCAGTCAAATTAGGATCATTTAGGTGTAAGGAAATCAGCACTCAGAAATATTTCTACATGCATAAGCAACACCACATACAATTAATAAAAATAACCTATCAGAAGCACACCCCCTGATGCCAGCACACTACTCTGCAGGAAGTAGGAAGCAATCAATAACTTTTACATTCCTTTTAACAACTTAGATTTTTTTTTTTTTTACATAACATGTTTTGATTATTAAAAGAAAAGATATTTACCTGGAATTTTCAATACAACTGCATTTTGACTTTTTCTGGAGGGCATGTGAGTGGTGATTTTGTTTTACAGAAGCAGTCTCTCCTTAGCATGAGGAGCTCCACAGCTCTCTGGCCACAGCTGATCACAGTCCTCAGCTAATACAGACAACAAGAATCCCCTCAGAGTTGCTAATTATCAGTAGTGTCCTGCCAAAACTAGAATAGGAAAGCATCTCCATCAACGGATTTTATAGACCTGCACTATTTATGGCAATTTTCTTGCTATAGTGGGATTCTACTCATGGCTGATTTTACTCAATGTACTTCAAAATTTACTGGAAGTTGGCTAATGTTTCATTAATTTCAATTCAAAATCTACGCAAAAAGAAATCCTGCAAAAGATGCAGTCTCCGTAGCTTGGAGACTCAGCCACCTTGGACTGCTGGGCACAGCTTTGGGGTTACCTCTCTGGATTTATCCATACTCCCCTGTGACATTAATGCATAATATATAGGGATACCTGGTGCAGCAGCAATTCTGCACCAGCTCCCAATGGTGGCTGGTTGTTTTCTCTTTCCTTTAAATTAATCCCCTTTGTTTATCATGTTACATAACACTCATATGCAAAATATGTTGTCTGAAGCCTTCATCCTTGCTTTTCTTTTCTTTTTCCTTGAAAAAGCTTTTATCTTTCTCAAAAGCACTGAAACCAACTGAAAAAAAAGCCCAAAATAAACCAAGATTGAAAAACAACTGTCCTTGCCCCTTCCCCCCGCTTTTAATTTTTCCCCTTGTCTAAGTCTGCAAGAGCATGAGGTGGCTAATCCAGTCCTAAATGTACTCAGATTTTCAGGAATTAGAGCTAAAATAGGCAAGTAGTTCATGTCACAGTCCAGAAAAACACCAACTCGCCACAATACACAAAGAGTTTTCCTCTTTACACCTCAGTCAGCAAAGCAGCAAAATTTTCCTATGGTTGTTCTTGAACAGGAAATGCATGAGAGAGAAATTGCATGGAACCATCCTACAAAGTACCAATTCAGTTTGCACTTCTGATTCAACAGGATGCCCAGCTGCATAGCCCAGTCTCCTTAAACTACTTCTCGGAATATTTAAGACATCTCCCACAACTTTTATCCATTCCCTTCCGAGAGTGCTCCCATTTAACTTCTCCTCCCTCTCTACCAGAGCTCCTAATGGCCCTGTTGTTTGCCTGCCCTCTGCACCATCCTCCTCGAATGAGCCTGAGATCCCGCTGAAAGCCATCAGCTGTGGAAATTGCAGCAGGATCAAGCAGGAGCAGGAGGCCACTGTATAACATTGCCTGGCAACGTGCTGCTGGAGCCTCACTACATCCCATCCCTGCCCTCCGTCCCGGCTCCCGGGCAGAGCTGGGGAGGGAGGCGTGCTATTAGCTAACAGGCAGCAAAGCACAGAGAGGTTCTTCACCTCCTGGGGAGGCTTTACAGCCCATTAGTGACAACTGCAGGGCACCAGGTCCTCGGTGCCA
The DNA here is from genome assembly GCA_013397775.1 of Eulacestoma nigropectus. Classification (NCBI taxonomy): domain Eukaryota; kingdom Metazoa; phylum Chordata; class Aves; order Passeriformes; genus Eulacestoma; species Eulacestoma nigropectus. Next base: position 792,424 of record VZTE01005202.1, read on the forward strand.
CCTGCTCCCTTGCAGGAGTGCTTAATACAGGTGTGAAAGGGCTGGGGAACCGGGGGCTCAGGCTCGTTCACAGGGGGAAAACATCACCTTTCTCCATCCCAGAAAGCAGCCAGCAGAAGGATGGGGCGTCTGCAGCACACACACCACAGCCTCCAGACATCCACTCACAGTCCCACTGCTCTTCACAGGGATTCCAGTCTTGGAGCCGGGAGCAACAAAAGCATTCCTGGGTGTTGCTTTTAATCAACAATTACATCAAACCAAGCAAACATTTTTCAGTAGCTGAAAAATACCTGTTGGCTTAGCAGCTCAGCTCTTTTCCTGGGGTGCTTCCTATGGCTTCCTCTCAAGGTCACAAAAAACCCCCATCAGCAGTATGAGAGATAACCCCATGTCTCCACAAGAGTCCTAAATCAAGTTCAGCTGCTACCCCTTCACATATTTGCTGCCAGCATTAGCACAATCCAGCAAGAACTTCTCCTGCAAGTTCATTTCTAGTCCTTTTACTTTGGCTATGAAATTGGAGAAAGCATACACGAGATAAAACATATTAGGTTCAGCTTTTGCAAAGTCTTGAAAGAAATTATGGAGCCATGGAAGCGTAACACTAATAAGTTAGACAAGGCCAAAGGGAATGCTCTACTAATAACAAAAGTTGAAGGGACTGGAAAATAGGCAGGGCTTCAGTAGATTTTATTTGACTACACAATACAAAACTCATCATCAATATTCCCTGCGTAGCACTACAATTCACACTGCAGTGCAGATGGTTCACATATTTTAAATTGTAATTTAATTACACTTTTCATGATCATACTGTATTTGAACTCAACAGAATTATTACCACATTTCTGCAAATACTTTATTGGAGAAATACAGCTTTAACAGCCAAGTCCCCTCTTATAATTATCTTTTATTTTTATACATCTTTTGCATAATTAGAAAAATACAAATTAAGTACCTAGGCCTTAGAAATTGATATTTACAATAAGGCTCTGTTGTATTTCTTTAATTCTGTGGGTTGGTATACTAAAACTGTTTCATGGTTTAACATAATTAAGTCAGGAGACCTTGTAATCAGCAGCAAGACAACAAAGAAGCAGTACACCTTTCCTTTGTCAGTGAAATCCTGTATTTAATCTTTTCGCGTTTTGACTGCAACCATAAAAATTATTACCCAGTCTGAGAACCATTTTGGCGGGTTAAGAGACATTGAAGGGGCCTACACCACCCTCACCTCTTCCCACACATCTGAATGAAACCTTGGGGAGTTACATAAATTACCTCTCTCACCCTTCTTCTGCCATCACTATGCCTTTTATCTTCCTTCTTTTCCCTCATGCGTAGTCACAGGAGACATTTCTCAAGGATATCAACCAGCCTTCAGTCTCACTAAACACTTATTGCTATATTGCACCAAGGAATATAAAATCCTTCTTCTTCTAGGACTACAACTCACTCCTACAAGAAAAAAGTAGTTTACAATAAGTAATTTCACATGTTCACCATTTTTGCTTGTTTTCTTACCAAAGGAAAACAGACTCACCTTCTCCCTAGATTTTGGCTCTTCCCTGATAAGAGCTCACCCTCAGACATAAACACTGCCTTTTTAACTCTTTTCCCAAAGTTTAGATTGATATAAATTTATCCATCACTCCTCCAATGCCCTGCCTGCAGAGCTTATGTCCTTCACCTGGGATGGTGGGTGGAGCCCAGGGGAGTTAAAATCGTTAAAAGGAGCACTCCGGGCAGAAAAGGCTTTTAATTTGGGTTTAGGGTTTTTTGGTTGCTTTTGGGAGGGGGTGGTTTGGGGAGTGTGGTGTGGGTGCGTTTGTGGGTTTTGGGTTTTTTTGAGTTGTTTGTGGTTTTGGTTTAGTTTTTTTTTTTGTTACTGACTATTGAGGAATCCTTCACATAGTGGGGCTATATCGATTCTTAGCATTTGATAGTCTTGTTTCTGAGAAAATTTATCTCTTTTAGTTGCTTACACTTAATAATTTTTTGGATACTTAAAAACAAGAACAAAAACCAATAACAGACAAAATCAAAGCAGGGTTGTTGTAAAGGGCTTTACTTTGGCTTTGCGGCTGCAGATCAGCATTTTCTCTTTCAGCTGCAGCTGCGCTCTGGGGCAGACTGTACCTGCAGGGAAGGGCAGTGAGGACCTGGAGCAGCCCCTGGTACCTGCAGGCAGTCAGTTGGATGCTGTGGTCAGAGCATTGTTCACCAGAAACAGGGGTTCCAGTCCCTCTCTAAATTTTCTCTAGACTTCTAGGCTGATATGAAGAAGCAGGACACTGGGAGAAAGCTTGGAAAGCTTCAGAAGAGTGCTACTCCCCTTTTCAAAGCAGCTCTCATAAAGAGAACACCCTAACAGAAACAGCAGCCCTTTCCCTTACTCTATTCCCAGGATATCTGGGAAGGAAGCAAACAGGAAAATGATTTTGTATGTTAGTATCTAGGTCCCAGCCCTCAGAGGGGATAATCTGTTCCTCACAGGATTTTTCACTCACATTGCAAGAAATCATCACTAAATAAAACATCTGAAGCTTGTGGAAGATGGTCTGGGAGCCTCATTTTCAAACTGATAAGAGCACATCCTATCATAAGATATGGTTGTGCTTCTTCTGTTGCAACAGATATCTGAAAGCAGCACTTATTTTCTAGGTGCCAGTAAGCTCATTGACCTGACCTAAAACCTTCCCAGGATTTTAATTCAGGCCTCTATTATTTAGCTCTAAACCCTTAGTCCAGGTTTACTTTGAAAGAATATTTCTTATCAAAGCACACCAGGTTTTAAAGTTTTCCTGAGTAAAGCAGTCTTTCAAAAACAATTTTGCCCATAATTGTTATGTTGCTGGCTTAAAGGGAGGTCAAAACATAAAATACAGTGTTTAATTGGTTTGTTTTGGTTTGCCTTTCCTATGCCCTCATTAATGCTGTTGTTTTAACACCACCTTCAGACATGGGAGTTCTCTCATCTCTGGAGTGGGTTCACTCCTTTGCAGTATTGACTTCTCTGTCTCCACAGACTTGTTTTGTCCATTTCTGCTTTTCTAATGTACTTCCCACTGTTTACACTTTCAAAGGCTGGTGATGACTCAGTTCTCAAGGAGTTAAAGTCTTGTTTCCTTTTTCCTGTAGCAGTGCACACCAAAGGTTCCAGGACTATTGCACACGAGTGGCCACGGAGCTGGTATTTATTTTGTGACAGTTACACAGGAAATAGGAAACTGAAGGTCAAAAGTTAATTTGGGAGTCATAAAGGAGCTGGTTATACCTCTGGCTGGAGTCGCTGTATGAAACACACGCCGAAACGCCGAACAGAATTACAGATCACCACAGAGAAAAATAAATACACAAGCAGAGCAACTGCATTTGCCACCGATGGGAAAACAATGAAACATTTATTGTACAAAAGGGCTGTGTGCATTAAAGATGTGTAAATACTTCTATCATAATACTCTGTTCTTAATAGAATATAATATGCCATTATGCAGGTGGAACAATGAACATGTCCGGAAGATAAATGTGCTTGTCTTGGATGCTGAGTCACTTGGACTTCATTTCTGTGCTCACAGCACCCCTGAGGCATATCATGCCTACCTCCACGAACACACACTGTTTCGTTTACCCTAATTTCTCTTTTTTGCCCATTACTGAATGTTTTAATGCAGTGACTACAAAATGTTAATACTGTTTTCTGCTGCGAACTCTTATATTCCCTACTTGAAAGTCATGGAGAACTCTGTTGCCATCAAAGACTCCTGTTGATTAAAATAGTTAAGGACTGTGAGTTTCTAGGGAGCTTTGGGACATGCTGGTTATCAATGGCATTAACTAAAACTATCTGAAATGGCTCATTTCTATAAATAGTCCACAAAAAAGCAGTATAATTGAAAGCCATTCTTGATTTCCATGAGTTGTATCCAAAGGGCGGTCAGTGGCCCTGTGCTCACTGATTTCAGCAGGACAGGGCATACATCCTATTACTGGGGCTCATCTATGCGGCTGCTTTGCCTCCTTGTTTTTTTTTCCATCAGAAGGCACACCTCTCTGTCCTTCTGAGGCTGAACAAAAATCCCATCCAGTTTGGCGCTCCCGAAACCTTTTCTTGAGAATTAAGATTTCTCCCAAGGAGCTGATCCTGCTTATCCTTACTGTTGGGCCACCCCAAAGTTGAAACGTTGGGCAACAAAACTGGTGAAGGGTCTGGAGCACAAATCTCCAGAGGAGTGGGTGAGGGAGCTGGGAGTGTTTAACCTGCAGAAAAAGAGGCTCAGGGGGGCCTCGTCACTCTCCACAACCACCTAAAAGGAGGTTGTAGCCAAGTGGGGGTCAGTCTCTTCTCCCAGGCAGCCAGGGACAGGCCAAGGAAATGGCCTCAAGTTGTGCCAAAGGAGGTTCAGATTGAATATTAGAAAAAAATTGTTCACCAAAAGCCTTGTCAAGTGCTGGAACAGGCTGCCCAGTAAAGTGGTTGACTCACCATCCCTGGAGGTATTAAAAGACATGTAGCTGTGGCGTTTAGGGACGTGGCTTAGTTAGTGGTGGCCTTGGCAGTATTGGGTTAAAGATTGGACTCAATGATCTTAGAGGTCTTTTCCAACCTAAATGATTCTATGATTTCACCTATAGAAACTAATGGAAGTTTTGAGAGTGGGAGGGTTTGAGGAACAGTCATCCTTGTGGAGAACCTTCACTGGCACAGTACAAATTCCTCCAGAAGGATTTCTCGGGCTGCTTCTGAAACTGTCATCTTCAATTTCCAGAGTCCAGCACGCAGCCCTGAGTCAATACACACATGATCAGCATCAACCATTTCTGCAAGCCTCCTGTTTGGTTTGCACACTTCTGTCCCACATTTTCATCTGTTACGTGAGACAAATTCTTCAATTTTCTCTTGTAGTTCACTTTTACTTTGCATGATTACTCAGTAGCAGGTTTTGAGGCCAGTTTATCTGAAAGGTGGCAGCTTTCAGACTGCAAATCCAATGCAGGAGGGCACAGGTAATTACCAGGCAAGCAGCATTCTTGCTGAGCTGAAATTGAGCTCACGGTCCTTTTTTTTTGTCGTCATATCAAATACATCTGTGGCCTCTCCCATTTTTATTTTTTCCTCTCTCATGTTACATATTTATTTTGCTGCACTATTTGTCCTTTGGGGATAGCAGCCGAGAGATTTCTGTGGGTGGCACAGGAGCAAACCAGAGGAAGTAAACAAAACGCAATCCAAATAAACAGTTCAAATACACACAGCACCAAGGGCTGCCTAAAGACAGACAACTGATGGCAGGCATTTCTGAGGCTTTTCAAATACTCAGAATCTATGAACTGTCTCTCCTGAGCAAACCCACTCAGCAAAGATACTTAGTGCACAGTGATTGGCTCTGTTAACTCCTTGTATTCCCTCTCTTCCCTGTTTTTGCAGTGATGTTTGGTTCTGGTTCCAAGCCTGCCCACGTGTGTTTCTGACTTTATTCACACAAAAACAGTAAAGCCACCTGCTCCTGTTCTCCTTGTGCGTTTCTTTTCTTTGCTCCCATCCACTGCATCCCACATCAACCTGCTACCTTTGATCTCTGCATCTGATTATGACTGGCAAAAAGAGCAGTGGATACAGAATAAAGGACATCCAACCAGAGGAAGAGGTACCACTTGAAAGCCTAACGCAACAATTCTTTGCACTGCAGCACTAACACTTTTAGTATGTTTTCTTTCCTTATCTGGTAAATATACTGACACGTTCTCCCCACCAGCTTCCCAATTTCCTGCTATTTTCCTGTGTTTTCCAAAGATGCACTGTCTTTTTTGCAAGGAACCAGGGAGTGCTAATTGCTCTTCTCCACTGCTTGGGCTAATTAAGTTTTCATTACTGTTTCATTGCTATGAAATAAGTCATGGAATTCAAACTGAATTAAAAAAAATAAACACAGATTATGCAAAACTTCAAATAAATTTATTCTCAGGAAGCCATAATTGTGGCCACAGTTTGACAGAGGAGTACAATCACGGATTTTGATAGGACTGATATTCAGACATTTGCTTTGTAACAGAATATGGTCGGTCTAGATTTTATTTGGGTTTTTTTGAGCTGGGAGAAGGGAAAAATGCCATTTTCTCAGTTTGCACTGTTTAGGATTCTTTCTTGGAAGTGAATTATATGTTCTACAATCTCAGTAAAGATCATCCAAGCCAAGACTAAAGAAACCCAGTTGAGTTTTAAAGAGTTTCTGTGTAGATAATATGCTTGTGTACCAATTTTACTGCCTTACTTCCTTTCAGGCCTTTTTGAATTACAGTTTAGGGAACAAAAAAGTTAATAAATGAGCAATAAAACATAGGGAAAAAAATTTACATTATCATCTAGTTTTCTTAATTGAATGTCAAATGAATGATTTTCCCAGCTTGTATTCTAATACACAGTTCTGGTTTCCTGTTAGTCATGAACCCTATTTAGCTATTCTAATATAATCTCTAATTTCTTTTCCATTAAAAAAAGTCTTCTGGAAACAAAAGAGCGAACACTTAGCATTCAATCATGTAAGCAACAAAGAAAATTTCTTTGACAAGTAACATCTTATAAATTAGAATTTGTGACAGCAGATTTTGTGAATCAGTTAGTCATTGGTGGAGCTACATTTTAATTAAGGTGAAATGATCGCAAAGCGTGCTGGTGCACAAGCCAAACCAATCTTCATCAAACACACAGGCTGTGTCCAATTCCTCTGGGATATAACAGGTGTTTTAAATTCCCAGTGAAAACATAACATTAAGGTTGCCGTTACTGATTGCACATTTGTGTATGGCAGTATAGAGGTGTCTGAAAATTGCTCATCTCTCCCCAGAGAGCACTCCAAAATGTCATTTGCTACCCTCAGCTCATCGGTATTTCATTCCTGTTATCCGTGGACCTCAAGTCAGGGCCTCGGAGTCGCTGTAGCAGAGCTCAGCACGATCATTGAACACTTCTCAAGTGTTAATTTCATCCTCTGCTGCTGCGTGAGGTCAGCCCTGACTGCCAAACCTGCCTGCGGTCTGGGAGAAGGGAATATTGACTTTCTTTTGCTGCAGCCATGCAGCTTGGATGATAAACAGAGACCACAACAGTGATTCATCTGGTCTGGGGGAAGGTGTCCCTGCCCATGGCAGGGGGCTTGGGACCAGATGAGCTCCAAGGTCCCTTCCAAACCAAACCACTCCGTGATTCTATGATTTTTGCCCCAGAGAAGGAAAGCAGTTGTGAGGTTACCTCATAGCACTTCTCTTCCTGCCCCAGACATCATGCCCCACATCTTTGGGATAACAAAATATTTTCATACAATATCCTAGACAGGGACAGTAAATCCTCACCTGTGAAATTATAAATATCACTGTGTGTTACCACTGGCAACTTCAGCTTGCTCTCATAGATTCCTCTCTGTCACTGACAATTAATTTAATCTTTAATACAAGGCAACATATCTGCAAAGACACACAATTGTCTTGTACACAAACCTTATAAGGGAATTTTGCTGGATCACTTCCACACAGAGAGGTTGCTCCCCTCTTTATCCAGTGCTGAGTTTGTGCTGGATTTCAACCTCATTGTATTCTTGGTACTCTATGTCTCTGCTGTGTGCATTATAGAATTCTCTTAATTTCATGCATGGATGGCTGTAGAAAGAAGAGATAAAGTTTCAAGTCTCTTTGTTTAACCCATACGAAATAATTAAAACACATTTTTCATCTTAGCATTCCCCTTAGGGCTTAACATATTGTGAGAAACACGTTCTAATGTGAAACGAGCTTCAAGACAAATGGTCCTGGCTTTAGTTTGAAAGTCACCTCTGGAAAGAATGCATTTGTTTCCCTATTCATGCCACTCATTTCTTTTTAAATTCTGACGCGTCAAGATAAAATTGTCACGAAAAAAGCACTCCTCTTTAAATACAAAGCTGAACATTTTCATACAGGTATAAAAACCCTTCAGGGCTGGTTTGCTTTACGCTTTGGCAGCTGTTGAAGACTCCCTTCATCCAACTTGCTGGCAGAGCTGCAGTTCTCCGGGGCAAGGACAAATTCTTCTCCCCAGTTCCATGTCCCTCTCTTGGCACACACAGCTGGTGCTGAACACAGAGCTCTTACGGTCTCACCCAGCTCTCCCAGGAGTCACAGCCAGGTTGGGCTTGCCTGAGCTGAGCAAGCTTGCCCAGGGAGCCACTTGAATGGTTTGTCATTTCCACGCCGCCTGGCATCATTGCATTCACCCAACACTTACAAAGAAAGAGGCTATCGGGAAATAAAACACAACTAGTAATCAGAAATCTCTTTAACACCCTGAAACATGACTAAAGGACACAGGCTGAGTTTCTAGCACATGACTATACTTTATCAATCTATATCTATATCTATATATATTTTCCATGGCTTATTATTTATTCTGTCAAGCATTCCTCGATGTAAGTCAAAGCATTGGTGCTGAGCCCCAAGAAACAAATATATGTTCCCCCAAGTTGGGAAAATCAAGGTGTTTCCACCCAAAGCGTTACAGCTACTCAACGAAGCAGCACATTAATTTTGGTGTACGGCCATGAAGGCCCCCGGAAGGCTGGTTTTCTTTGGGTTATGTTCTCACATCTCTAAGAAATGTGGGTTCACAACAAGGTGCTATTTGCTCTTGTAGGATTAAATAGGACTGTCCTTCTCAATACACCCAGGAAAGGCCTGCAGTATCTCTTTCAGCAAGGTAAACGAGAGTCTATTATAGAAAATAGATCTCTCTCTCTCTGACTGACTTCTCCCATGTGCCTTTTTATAAATTCCCCCAGCCAAATCCTTTCGTCAGATACACATGTATGAGCCCCAGCCATGGAACACTGACACTCATGGAAATGCATCGAGCTCCCCAGTTCCCACAAAGCCTTATAAGGCTTCTGTACAGTTATGAGTACAGAAAATTACTCTAATGAGAAAACTGGTTAAACTTAATTGTCTCATTTAATTGGACTGTTTAAATTGCTAATCATTTGGTAAGTATTACTTTCTAAGTTGTTTTTAGCGAGTAGTTTGCCCTTTTTGCTGTTGCTGGAGGAATTTAGTAATAATTAACTGACCTAGTGTGTAATTATACCACTGAAAATAAGCTATGAGACATTTAATAAAAAGAGACTATTAACAGGATTTAAATTTATGACCTTCAAAATATGAAGCAAACACTTTATCCATGAGGTCACACAAGCTTTCACTACTGTCTGAGAATTTATGGTCAGTAGATTAGCCACAGAAAGACTTTGCTCATTCTTTGGATCTACTGAGAACACGCTGAGAAACCGATTAAAATAATATTAGAAGAAATATAGCAGTGGAAAAATGCTTGAGAAATTTTCCTCCTCTTAAACATCTATACCACGGCCTGTGGGAGAAGGACTTGATGTAGTAAGACAGCAGATATGATGGTAAGCATAAATTTTGGGGGTCCAAGGATTTCCCTCCCCATGGGGTTCCTTATGGAGCACCAGCCCATTATGCCCTTTCCTCAGCTACAATAGATGGTGGTGGTATTTTAATCTGCAAGCTCGGCTGATCCCCGAGTCCTTTCTGTACCCAATTTACAGGACACAGTTTAAGATAAGAAAATTACCAAACACCTTGGCTCTCCGACAGCCTGACAATTTGTGCCATGTTTTTCTTTAGCTTTTAGGACATGTATTTTACCAAGTCTCTCACATAGAGCTGCAGCAGCTTTGCTGTATTTCCTGTGAGATCTTTGGGTGTGAGAAACACCGCATTACAGATAGAAGCACGACATTTTTAGAAGTTGCTGCTCCAGCAGCATCAGTGTAAGGAAAATGAGGCTGTTGTGGTTTCTGGTTGCCAGGAATCTGGGCAGTTTCCACAGGAGTTATCAGCTGTGTTGTGCTTCAGAGAGTGAAGCAGAGCACATCCTGTGCAAACCTCGCAGGATTTGAGGAAGTGTTGCCATGCTTGCTTGTGAAACCACACAGATCTTCCCCCAAACTCATAGATGATGGCTGCTGTCTCCTTAGAACTTCGAATATTTTGATACTGCATGCATTTGAACGATGAGACCATGTACTTACAGATGTGTGGTGCAAGAAAATAATCTTGCAGCAAATGCCAAGAAGCTGATAGCTGTGAAAACATTCAAAAGCCAATGGCTGGTTGGAAAGACCCCAATTCTTTCTTCTGACCCAGAGAGTTTTTGCAACCCCAGGTTGGGGTCTGATATTTAAGTAGAAAATTCAGAAAGCAGATGTGAAGAGGAATAAAGCAAAAGTGAAGGGGAACACACTGCAATTGGCCATAACCAATTTCAGTGCTTCTCAGGTTTGTTCCCATCCTTCATCCCGTGTACCTAAGCACTTCAAAACTGAGTGTTCTGGAACAAAATAAAAACAATTTGGACCAGAGGAATGCTTGAATTATTTCTTCCCCATAGACAAAGAGTGTCATTGAGACAAATAAAGTGGAGAGCCATGTCCCCTCAACTCCTTTGCATCATCAGTGATGTGCATGGCATGGTGGCGTGGCTGTGAACTGCTAAAGTTTGGGTTGTCTGTACCTTATGGGCACACGGCTCTGGGTGCTGTGAGCATCATGACTTTTCACAAAAAATTTTGATTGGTGGGCTAGGATAGAAAATAAGTATTCACTAGCTACCTTTAATTGGCAAGAATAGAGACCACATAATTACATTTTTACAGCATACCTGAGTACTAACAGTTCTTGGTTGTTTGCTGATGAACAGGGCAGAAAACAGATTTTGGGTGCAAATAGATTTGCAAGCTCTGATTTCTAAAACAAGCAAACCCACCTTTCAGCTGTAAGAGGGAGGAATGGTCTGTGTTATCAAATACAGGACCAGTTCAGGCAAGGTTGATGACCTCAGTCAAATATTTATTAAAGGAGAAAGAAGTATTTGTAGTGACTTGTTTATTCTAGCTCTTGCTCACACTGATAGGATTTCCTCCTCAGCGTTATCACGCCAAAACCTTCCTTGTGACTAACTCTGTCTTTTGGAAATGTTTCCCGTCCAAATCTGGCTTTTCCTGCTTTTCTTCACTAGAAAAATAAGCAGCCCATTTCACTGGTGGGTTCTGTGGCTTTCCCAGACCCCAGAGCGGGGCAGATGATGATGATGGTGATGATGGTGACGGTGGTGGTGGTGATGGGACAGCTCAGAGCACAAGAATGACTTCTCCAGGCAACGTGCAGCTCACCAGCAGCTCACGGCCAATCTGCAATCCCAGAGGATGGTTGGAAGTTTGGTAATGTTTGAACCATCATGCATGCTAAAGATGAAACAGCTAAATACTTTTATCAGTCTCATTTGTCTCCTGAGATACACTGTGGAACTAATTGCAAAATTACATCTAATAAAAAATAAAGGCATGTGTTAAAGCTTTATGACAGATATATTATTGCCCGTGTAATATGAAAAGGATGCAATAAAAATTACTTTCAGGTTCGGCAACATTTTTTCCACGCAAGATTTGAAGTAATTTTTAATACTTGTCACCAGTAAGATAACACTTAATGTTTTTATAGTATATTCCCTCCTGGATCTGAAAGTACTGTGCAAATGAGGGTATGTGCAATTATTTCTGTAATTATAAGAAGAGATTAAGCAGCAGACAACCTGCAAAACACTCTCAGTATGATGATAGAATTTAGTGACAAGCTTGGTAGAGATATTCACCATTTCTGGCTTTTCAAAACTACAAAAGATCAGATATTTCTAACAATAAGGATAAAAAATGGAATTGAAAGTGTTTTAAAATTATTCTATCTACGTAAATTAAACATCACTTTCATTAAAAGACATTGCTTTTGGAGGACAGAATTTCTCACACACTGGTGTAGTCTGAGGAGAATTATTCCTTTTTTAAAATGATTTTAAAATAACTTTTAAAGTTTTCCATGAGTATTGTGTTCTTCTCAGGTACTGAAATGCCATCACAGATCTCATCAGCCTCTTGTTCTTCCAAGTGCAGCACTCTCAGCATGGCACTGTCCTTCTGTGGGCTTTCTGTTTCTTCTGGCCAGTCTTCATCACAGAGTAAAAAGAGTTCCCTGTTCAAGGAGGAGAAAAAACTTGTTGGGCTCTATATACAGTTTATGTATGGCATGTTTTCACCATATTTCATATTGTAATTGTAATGTCCATTTTAATAATTGAAAGGTTATCCATTATAAGTTAATGCCAGTAATCTTGTCTTTACTGGTTCCAAAAGTATTAAAATACATTTATAACTAATCTTAATTTAAAATAAAATTAGCATTTTCTTCTTCATGGGTTTCTTCATCCTGAGCAGAGTTCAGAGGATAATTCATCATAATTTTCTTGATAAACACTGTTTTGCTCACTGCTTATTGCTAGCAATCCAATTTGTTTATTACTTATTTACTCTAATGGCATAAAAAGCAGTTTGATGAATGCATGCCATGCATGACCTGTGTTCTACCAGGGAATTATTTAAACTAGGTTACTACAGGGCTGGAAAACTCTAGGCTCAAGGAGCTACAAGATGGAGAGCCAAGGCTATTAAATTTCAGGGCCCCTCTGTCTGAACTGAAGTACATTCTGTACAGACTATACCTTGTGATGAAAACCGAACTTTTCACATACCACGCTATTTTTAAAATGCATATCAAAAACTATTAAATAACCCCAGCAGACAACAGGAAGATACCATGCTCTGAAATCAATTTTCCCACGCTCCTTCATTCTAGCTTTCACACAAATCCCTGTCCTCACCTGACCCATCAGAGGCAAAGTTTCTGCATGCCAAGGTATCTCAAAGTATCCTCAAACAAGAAATGCACGCCAGGTGACCTCTTAGGCTGTAGTTCCCCTCCCTGTGCTGCCCCTGGGGTCCTCACCAGACATCCAGCACTCATCACTCCTGGGCTGGATTCATTTTTCCCACCTAGGTTCACCATCAACAGCTTTCAGGGCAAAAAAGTGACAATTTGTTTTCCTTACGGGCGGCTTACAGGCTTAAGAATATTTTTTTTAATACTGTGAAGAAAAAATTTGGAATATTTGTGGCTAGTCAAAAGTTTAGACTTGATGCTAGGATTTATTTAGTAATCTGTGAAGGATGTAAACCCTTTGCAAATAAGAACGTAGTGGACAAAAGTAGTTTAAATTTTGTAACTTGGAGGTGCAGGTCTCAGTTTTAAAAATAAGAGAAAATGAAGAAGGTTATTGAGTGCATCACAGAGACTGACCAACATTCACACGTGTCAAAACGCTGTTTCCACTGTGCTGGTTTGCTGTGGTTGGAATAGATGCTCCTCCCAGCAAATAAACAGGGAACTGTGGTGGTGTTCTCAGCTGCTCGCCCAGTGCTGGGGACCTGCTGGGGCTCAAGGCCGTGGGAGTCTAGGCCAGGGCTACTCCGGCTTCTTGGCAACATTTTTCCACTTAATCCCACTGACTTCAGCTTCAATCCTGAGGTATCATTCCCACTTCAACATTGTTTACAGCTAAGAGGGACAGGAGGATTCTGGATCTGATTTAATCTAAACACAGAGAGCTCAAGGCTGTCCAGACCTATAAAGGAAATAAATAAACTCCTTTGAAGATGGGAATTGTAACAAGAACGGTTTTGTTTGGTCTTTATGTAGCTTCAAGGAAATTAAATTCCTGTTGTAGGAGCTAGTTGTGCTGTGTTTGTTCTTAATTAACTTGACAAACTTTGCATGTGCAGCACAGAAAAGAAAACCTTGGCGCTACTCAGACTCTGTTCCTTATGTAATTTGTTTCGATTTATTTCTCAGTAGCATTTGTAAGGTTGTGTTCATGAAACAAAGCACCAGAACAACTTTTCTAAACAAATAATGAAAACAAAAGGCATCTGAAAATATGAATTATCATATGGTTATGTAAATATGCACACAGCTATTTAAAAGACATGAAAGTATGAAGTACAAATGTGTGAAAAGTCTACTGTAAGACAGGGAACAAGCTTAGGGATAAGCCTTTGAATTTAAGCTGATGTATCAATGAGAAGGTGGTAGGTCAGGAATGGAAATGCAGTTTTTTGTTTTCAGTGTTGAAGAAAAAAAAAGATAAAAGCCACCTTTCCCATGGTCAACTAAACCAGTGCAGGGAATCCCCAGCAACATGGGATGATCATTTTTCTCATCCTGCCTCTAAAGCAATCCCATCAGCTGAGCATCTTCCTCACTGGACAGACATAGGTAGTCAAAATAACATCCAAATTTTTTGTATTTTTATTTTAGCTTCCACTGGCTTAGGAAGAAGCTGAGGAAAAAACCAGAGTTTTGCTTTTGTAGCTGGAATGGTGGAACAGTGTCCGTAGTTTTCCTCTACAGGAAGTATGCCCTGCAAGGCAGGTGATCAAAGCAGCTGGCCATCGCTGCCAGCAATAACTGGGAGTTTCTGTGGCAGCAAAGGAATGACTGCACAGGAGACGTGAGGAATGCCAGAGTCACAGGTCAAGCTTTAATGGCTCCCGGAGCCCAAAGTGAGATTCCTGCGATTCCTCCTTCATGATGACTTTGTCTGATAAAAAGAGATGGAGTGGGCATGCCCAGGGACATGCTAGGCAACCTTTTTAATCTTAAAGCTTAAATAGAGGGGGCAGGGTTGGAAATCAATGTGAGTTAATCAGGGAAGGCAAGATATGGCCAAATCAGAGCATAAAAATGCCACACAGAGGATATGTGAAAAGCCTTGCTTTAGATATAGATACAGTAACAAAAAAAAAAAAAACGCCCCAACAAGTGTT
>VZTE01005202.1:807209-872853 GCA_013397775.1 Eulacestoma nigropectus
ATAGCCACAAACAGTGTTTTGTTTCAAGGTTTTGTTTTGCAATTTTTAGTAATTGCATTACTAGTACAATAATTTCATTATATAAACCCCATCGGTGTTAAAATATACATTATGTTGCAGCCTCACTTGAATAATAATAACTGACTGATCATTATTTATTTAAATCGTCTTGCCAGGCCATTTTCTTTTGAAGTAGCGAGCCTGAATTTCAAAACAGAGCATTAAACATTAAAACAGAGTCAGGTGGTCAGATCAAAATACAACACTGGAAACAGGTGCAACTCAAAATCCTAGTCCAAGGTGTTTTACACAAAATTTTGTTACAAATTAAAAAGGTATCTATCTACATCTGTGGATCCAAGAACAGCTTGTTAGCCTGGTTAATGTTTTACCAAACTAACCAATTTCTTACTTGTCTAGTCCAAATGCTAGGCCTGTACAAGATAGGTGGCCTCTGAGTAATAGTGGCAAAACTTTATGTTTTGGACTCCAAATGCCAAGAGATATCCCTAGGAGATATGATTTACAGCCTTCAGTTCTTTAAATTTTTTTTTTTCTTTCAGAAAATTTTATTTCTTTTGCGATTAAAAGATAATTCTTCGGGGATTTAATTTATAAATAATGGCTAAGAAAATATTCTGAAAACTTTTGAGTAACTGTATCCCCAGATCCCTGCACCATGGACAGATAAAGGAGTAAGTAAAATGAAAGGTGACATTGGATCTCGAGTTCCAAGCTTATAAGATAGTTGGATACAGACAGATCTTATCGAAGCATTAGTCTCCAAAGAAAATAACTCTTCTTTTTAGTGTGGATCAGGCAGAGAGACTGAATTAAAAAGGACCTTCTCCATTTCACCACTTAAAATGATACCGTAATTTGTAGTGGGTTTGAAGGTTAAAACAAAACAAAAAATAACTTCATTTAATATCTTACCACAAGGATGCCATTCCTGATGAGTATACCTCCTTACATTAGCTTGGGAAAAAAGTTGTCTAAATTACACAATGAACTAGTGATACTGTGAGGCTTGGGATAGTTTTTTTTATAATAAGTGCTTTTCACAGTAAATGATAAAGATATTTCTGATAATAAAACTTAATTTTTGCTGAGATCTAGTATTCTGCTTGATTATTCTCCTCTATGATAAAGCTGGATGGTGCTTTGAGGAACCTGGTCTAGTGGAAGGTGTCCCTGCCCAAAATAGGAGGGTCGGAACTATATGTTCTTTCAGGTCTCATCCAACCCAAACCATTTCAATATCTTGGAAAAAGTCTTCAGTACAACACTATAAAAAACCCTGAGTAATATTTTGGGTTCTGAAGGAATCTCTAAGTCAGATGTTATACCTCCTGATGTGCGGAACCATGGATGGGTCCATGATGGGCAGCAGTCCTTGTGCATGGTCCTTCAGTATTGATGGAGACATGGTGGGAAACAGTGAGGGCACACCTTCAAATGAAGGGTGTCCTTTACAAATCTGGAAGACAAGGAGGCCAGTTTGTCAGCTCTGAAGTTTTTATATCACTATGAAACTGCAGAAAATGTATTCCTCCTGCCTATTTATGTATGTAGAATCACAGAAGGCCCTAGGTGGGAAGTTGTATTTTAGTATCACACTTGTGCTGGAATAGATGGGCTGAATATGGCACAGTGACTACTTTTATTGAGCAACTGGAATGTTCATACTTCCCAGAAATAAAAATTCTAATGACGAGATGCAGCCACTTTGCCTTGTTTTTCCCAGTTGCCTTTGGGAAGAAAAGTGCTACATGGCAGATGGCAATACTTCAATAAAGTTCAATAAAACCGTTTAGAATTCATGGCGTGTCGTACGTTGAGGTAGGTACTGTCAGCAACTCAGAAGTGACAAACTTCACGCATGACTCTAACCCATTTGACAGTGGATCAAAAGCAGCTGGGGTGGAGAGAAAAGCGGACTTTGTTGCTCTTTATTTAAATACCTGCTTGGTAAAGTCTTACTCGTTAGAATTGTTGGTTTTTAAGTTGACGCTTCAGTGGTGGCCAAAAAACCCATAGACAAATCCAGTCAAGCAGCAACAGAATTGCACTTTGAAGACCATTTTCTAACAGATTCTATTGGGTTATGAACACTGCCAATGCCAGTGGGAACAAAAGCAGGGGAAAAAAACATGATTCAGAGCCCAGTGGTTACATGTCTCCCTGCTTATGTGGCCCTCAGATGCCCCTTTTATCTTTTACCAATGGGAGCATTGAGATGCAAAGTACTAGACCAGGACAGAATATAAATTTGAATAAAATAAAAAAAACCGGTACAGCAAATAAATGGACCTGGTGGGTAATTTTTACAGTGCTCTGAAAGGTTTTAGGAATGCAGGATTAATTTTATGGTCGGTTGTGTGGAAAGTTGATGGAACAGAAACATAGCAGCTTCCCAACACCAACAGGATTGTGGAAACACCACCCACCCCAAACACATCGAAAACTAAGGACAGAAACAAACAGAAGGAATTTGGGATTCAGTCCCAGAAAGAAAACATCTAAATTTGAGAAGGGGAAAGAAAAAATAATTGTGCAGAAGGTTTTGACACAGCCAGCTCAAGATGTAAATTTGGCAGCGAGCGTATGCAGAGCATGACATGCAAAGAATGGGAATGACTCAGATGAAATCAAGCTAACTGGAGGGACAACGAAAAGGAACAGGAGCATTCTCCCAACAGTCTGGTCATGTGCAGCCTTCAGGAAGAGAATAGCTTTTGCTAGTACTACCATGCAGATATCAAAGGCGAGTCTTAATCTTTCAACCGATGACTTGGTAAAATTATAGAATCATAGAATGACAGAATGGGTTGGGTTGGAAAGGACGTTGCAGACCATCTAGTTCAACCCTGGGGCAGAGACACCTTCCACTAGAATAGGTTGCTCAAAGCCCCATCCAGCCTGGCCTGGAATGTTTCTGGGGATGCAGCACTCACTGCCTCTCTCAGGGTAACCCGTGTCAGTCTTTCGCCACTCTCATTGCAAAAACTTTCTTCCTTGTACCTGGTCTAAATCTGCCCTCTTATTCCCTGTGCTGCC
Organism: Eulacestoma nigropectus; assembly: GCA_013397775.1. NCBI lineage: Eukaryota > Metazoa > Chordata > Aves > Passeriformes > Eulacestoma > Eulacestoma nigropectus. Next base: position 810,270 of record VZTE01005202.1, read on the forward strand.
TTGAATTCCCGTGCTCAATAAATGTGCCTCGTCATTGGTTATTTTTACAAGTTGAAGCAAAAAGCCCTCCATCATTCCTGCCTTCCACACTGGGCTCTACCAGAGCTGGCTCAGCAGCTGCTCAGGCTGGGAAAGGGTGAAAAAACGTGACCCCTGAAGTGGCACATGAAATGATAACCCTAAATGCTAAAAACCCTGCTCCCACCTCCTCTACTGCTGCAATCACAGCCCGTCACCAAACTGCTCAGCAGAAAGCAAACCAAGCCCCTGGCAGGTCAGCCTAAAGACTGTGAGAGCCCTGTGGGGTTTATCCATGGGAGCTCAGATACATGTGTCAGGAGATATGGGAGCAAAGCCAGGGGATTTAAGTGGCACGTAGCAATGGGACACAGAAAAAAAAGCCTTTGCAGCTCCTATCAACTTTCATCTTCTGCAACTGTTTGAGGAAATAGCCGGCTTCAAAACAAATTAGTAGGGGTTTAGATGGCTGCATTTCAATTAATCTCAGGAGGAAATGGGAGGATGTGAGGAGTGGTCCCTTTCATTAGAATTTAGACCAAAAAAATAAAAACAAAGGAAAAAAACCCATAAGCTGGGAACTTGCTGTATTCCGAGGTTAACAAAGATACAAACGAAATGTAAAGGTTGAGCCCGTGAAGATTTGAAATGCTATCTACTGTGAAGTAGGCTTTATCTAGGGTTTTGTGATAAGAGACTGCTGGCAGATGAGGAAAAAAGTTGGTCCCCATCACAAAAATTTATGGTGGAAGGAGGGATGGGAGTGTTTGAGATGCTCAGTTAAAAATAAAGATAATATAAATAAATAAACTGAAGCCAAAGTACAGAATGATATGAAAAGTGAGCTGCTAGAGGAAAAAAGAATAGAATTAAATAACAGACATGGTGTTTATTTGTGTAGAGCAAAAGCCACATGTCTGAGAAATGCAAATGATATTGCTTTAATTAGACAACTGAAATTAGGCACTGGAGGGGGAGCAGAGCTGCTTCCTTAAGATATGTTTTGGATCAATTGATGAAGCGATGCAAGCATCGTGCTTTTATTTTCAGAGAGGATTGGGCATCAGGCTACAAAACAAATGAAAGGCAAACTCTACTACAATTCATTACCCTTGCTGGAGAATTTACAGCCAACGTGGTAGTGTTTTACAGCAGTACGAAAACGTTACTATCCATGGAATTTGTCACAGCAGGAAACCCTTTTAAGTGGTCTGTCTTTCCCCTTGTTTTTTAATTATCGGGTGGCGTATGAACTTTGCCATCCTATTAACTGAGTGTCATCTCTTGCTGTAAATACAAGTGACATTATTTACAATTTGATGTCCTGTTTGAAGGATAGACATCTCCATGGCTTGAAAAGAATGCATCCAGAGCATTTCCAAACTGCAGATTTATATTAAATAAAGCCCCACAGCTGTGCTGGGACAGCTGGCGCTGAGTGGCTGGATGCCATGAGGGGCAAAGACAGGATCTGCCTTCAGACAGATTTCAAACAAAACCAGGGAAGAAATGTGGCTGAAAACAGCTGTATAAAGCAGAGCTAACACTGAATCAAAGGTCTCCACTTGAATGAGCTGGGAGGACAGGCATGAGTGGCACCAGCAGGGGCACTGGGCCATAAAAAAGGACCTCAGCTCTTGTCCAGATGGACCTTGGCACTCAACCAGAGCACTGTTCTGGGCCTGCTGCTCTTTGAAGATAGCTGTAGTCATGCTGGATCATCTTGCCACCTAGATTTGCTGTCTTCTAAGGTGCCCCCTCCTTGCTGAAGGCCAAGAGCATTGGTGGAGCACTCTGAGAGGCTTTACAGGCTGCTACCACTTCCAACCACTCCAGTTTTAACAACCACCATGTCCTTTTGTATGACAGGAAATAATATTCTCATGATAACACTTTCGTGTGTTTAGGAAGCTTTTTTTTTTTTTTTTTTTTGTCTTTTAACATTTGTTTCTTTAAAACTTTTAGTGTAAATCCATTCAAACCTGAGAAGCAAGAGTGATAATAATTGGGTTCCATAGCAGAAGAAACGATATTGCTAAGAGACATGCCTCGCAGAAAGAAACTTTTGGAGCTAGTGAGCACCAGCTGTCTCTCCACAGCTCTGCACAGAATCACAGAATCACAGAATGGTTTGCATTGAGAGGAACCCTAAAGATCATCTAAGAGGCGTTGGGTTGTTTGATTTCTCTTTAATTCCAAACCAAGAAAAATGAAAGAAAAACTAAAAATCAACTTACAGGCACCTGTGGCAGTTATTTGAAGCCTTATCACCCTTTTCCTTCTACCTGTACTGTCAGAAGTAGCAGTAAAAGTAGCTGTTCCCTGTTATATTTCAGCCATCAAGCAGGAAAACCTGAGAGGATGGCATGCAGGACAAGGAAAGAGGATAGAAAGGATAAGATTAATGAACCAAGTTAAGGTTGGGAAAAAAAAGCAGAATAAAGCCAAACTGAGAAGGAAAAAAATGACGTTTAATAATGGTAGTGAAAATCAAGTGCAATGAATTTTTTGTCAGTGTGCGCTTGTCAGACCAGTGTAACCTTCTGGAGGTAAATGAATCTGCTCCAAGCTTCCATACAAGTGGAGCACAAAAAGGCAAAGGACAGCTTTCTCATATATAAATCTGTATCAAATCACACATTATAATGCAGTAGAAACACCATCAATTCACCTGCATAAAAAAAAAGACACTATTTCCTGAACTTTTGAAGCTAGACAAATGATTGAGTTAAAGGAGAGTTAGATTGGGAATAAAGTGTTTGTATTTTCATCTTTTATCTCTGAGCCTTTAAGAACAGCTCTTTGCAGCAACAACCATGTTGGTCTACATAGCATTTCTGGTCCTTGGATTTCACAGACTTATAGAATGGTTTGAGATGGAAGGGACCTTAAAGATCATTTCCAAGCCCCTGCCATGCACAGGGACACCTTCCACTAAACCAGGTTGGTCACATCTCCCCAAGGGAGTTTTTCTCCCATTTTATTCTCTTCTCTTTTTCTCCCCAGCAACAAAGATCTGGAGCCCTCAAAGGGACGCGAAGTGTCTGTGCCCTGTGATGAGATGTGCAAATTTAGACAGGGGAGATCTATCTTATTGTAAGAGGGAGACTTAAGGAGGAGACTGAGTAAGGAGGTCTAGGAAATGGATCCCTCAAGATGACTCAGCCCACTTCTCTTCTAGGAGAATAACATTTCTGTGGACAAAGATGTGTGGGATTTCCTTTGAGCTAAAAAGATCAAATTCAAGCAGTAGAGAGCAAGGCTGAGCTGAAGAGGTGGTGACAGCAAGCCTGTACCAGGCTGACATCATGGAGAGGCACCACACAGCTCACAAGGGTCTCAGACACCCTTTAGGACAGCTGGCCATGGAGAGAAGTGTTTGTCCCAGTGCCTCAGCTCCCAGAGAGATGGAGCAGGGTTGTAAGGAATTGTGTCTTTGCTCAGATCTCTCTCCCTCCTCCTCCTTCTCCACCAGGTGCAACAGGGAAACTGAGGTAGAAATTGCCTGTAAGAGGGAAACAGTGGAAGGAGATCCAAACATTTTGTATTTGCAGCCTAATTATCATGCACGTCAAGGGACAATAAATATATGGAGGTTCCCAAAGTCCTCGTGAACTTTGTATTGGCAATGGGCTGATTTGAACAGCCACGTGTAAACATCCCAAAGCTGTGTAGAAGCTGCACATCCTGGTTATTCTCTAGGAAACAAAAACCACAAACTTTCCCAGGCAGTTCTAACTGCCCTTAGCAGTCTTTGGTGACAGATCTCAAAATACCTCTGTGAGGGTAAGCACTATTGCTTCTGTTTACATGGAGAAAGCAGGGCACACAGGGACACAATGACTCCCTCAGGTCTCCGGGAGAAACGTTGCCAGAAATGAGAATATAAGGTGGTTCTTGTCATTCCAGACCTCTCCCTTCTGATTCTTGTCTCTCTGCATTAAGATCTGAGGTCAGGCATAACTTTATTATGCCAACATTTTTTTCCTTCTTGGAGGAAAGTCAGATCAAGATTATGGATCAGGGTCAGGAGCTTTAGCGCAGATATAATTTCTACCTGTGTGTGAAAGGCACGTGTGTCTGTCCCTGGTATCAGCGTCCTCAAGTGAGGGACTGAATGATCAAGCAGCACCTTGGCTTCATTCCATGGCCACGTAGCACAGCCACCTTCCTTCTGTCCCTACAGGCTGTGCCTAGAATGGGAATAGAATCACCACAGAACCACAGAATGGTTTGGGTTTGAAAGAACTTTTAGGACCATCCAGTTCCAATGCCCTGCCATGGGCAGGAACACCTTCCACTAGACCAGGTTGCTCAGAGCCCCATCCAACCTGGCCTTGAACACTGCCAGGGATGGGGCAGCTACAAGTTCTCTGGGCACCCTGTTCCAGTGCCTTACAGTAAAGAATTTCCTCCTAATATCTAATCTAAATCTATCCTTCTTTAGCTTAAATTGTTTAATATGGGTTTCAAATACGATCTCAAAGGCAGAAGGAAAAAGCCATGCCTTCAGAGACCAGATGATTGAGGCATTGAAAAGCCTTCCCCAAAGGAAGTGGCGTATGGGGCTTGCTGATTTTGGCTTGCTCTGTTTTGGCTTGTAGGGGTTCCTGAAAAAACATCATATTTTTTGTGGGAAGAGTACAATTATTCAAAATAAGGAAGTAATTTTATGACATTTCTGAACCTTTATCCAAGCCCTACTTGCCAGCTGCCCACTTCAAACAGCCCCTTGGCAGAATTAGGTCTTCCAGGAGCATCTCAGCCCTAATTTTTCCTAAAATTTCCTTCTTTGATACAGCTTTTCCTTGCCCTAGCTGTCTGTAGTTTGGACAGCAGTTTGTCCCCTACCACCACCTTACAGTTCAGCTTTCATGTGCTTATGTCTGCAAATTTTTGCCATTTCTGTGGAAAATCTTTGCTGTTCCACTTTCCAACCTCCTCCACCTCAAATACTTAACAGCAAATGAAAGCAAATTAACTAATTTGTCACAATCTGCATAATTCTGTTGCTTATCCACAATATATGGAGAATTTGCACAGAACAAATTCCAGATTGAATATTTCAAGGAGTGAAGTGAGTGAGCTGAGGGCATCTGGAGTGTGAAACACACCGTATTCCTGTAGATGCAGAATAGAAGCTTCGGTAGCTCTAGGAATAAGTGTTTTGTTCTTTTCAGGGTAATGTGTAATTCTGGCTGGCATTTTCCCCCAAGTCTTTACTAGGATCAGTGTTTGCAGTTCCATTTATGTGATATTTTCCAGGTCAGTTTTTTATTCTGCCTCTCTGCGCCAAATTTTTTCGTCTGTTTACTCGAGCTTAAAAAAATCCTCAGCTCATACAGTATTCTGAAAAAGTCACCTAAGCCAAAGGGCTACGACAAGAACCTGCCTTTCGTGGCTGTCTTGCTTAAGGTTATGCAGTTGTAGTCCTTAAATGCACTGAGACAAGTGGAAAATAGCTTCTTCTCAATGTGTGAGGTGCTTTTTTCAAAGGCAGGGTTTGCCTTTCAGGTGCTTGGCACTTCTCAGTATTGGAGCTCTGCAGATATGAGCTCCGATTAAAAAGTTTCTTGTGTTCAGATGCATTATTACTTAGTAGCTAATATCACAGAGAAATATGGTATTTTCTTCATCTTATAATGTTTTGACTTGAAGAAGAGAAAAGAAAAATTGATTTACAGTCACTCTCTTCCCCAGGGTAGCTGATAAAAAGAGAAAGGATCCAGCAGTAGGGGTACAGCAACGCCTTTGAAAGCTCAGGAGTACAAAACCAATGAAGCATGGTGATAAGGGCTATCCAGAAGGTCAATCTCTCCCAGATCAATACAAAATGCAAGCAGACATCACCAGTGCAGAGCAGAGAAAGTGCCATAGGTACTGCTAGAAAATTATAAGGGTTTTTGTTTCCTAGGAAATCTCAATTCCATTAAAATCAATTTACAGCCTAGTTTATCTACTGGATGTGTGCACACTTCCCTTCCCTGCCAATACAATCGGTATCCCCTGGGACGTTGCCTTCTATATGTTGTTTCCTCAGTTGTAAAACCAAGGCTGTTCCAAATGGGAGAGTCACGATACAATGGATGGTAATTACACAGCACTGGAGGATAATCAGCAAGCAGGCTTTCTTCTGAGGGGCATTTAGGTATTGTTTGGTAGAAATCCTGTTTAGCATTCCACAGTATTTATTCAGACCTGACTTCCTTTCATCTCATCAACTACGTCTAAAGCCAGAAGCTTGAGCTTTATCTTGAACTGGAAAGATTCTATTTTGTTATAACTCAAGCCTCTTCTTGAAACACAGACCAAGTTGGGTTGTTTTTTGTTGGGTTTTTTAGTTTGCCTTTTTGTCTTTTTTTCACATCAGGAGAAAAAGAGGCTGTGGAACGGAACAGAAACTGCTGTCAGTCTTCTCCTGTGACAGCTCCCCAATGGCCCAGCAATTCTGTATTAACTTTATTATGGAGTCATTAGTGGGCTGTAAATCTCACTGATGAGCCAGCAACCTTTCTGTGGGCAACTCGCTTACCTTCAGAGGCCCATAAATTCTCAAAAAATAAGGCAGTCTCAAGGAAGGTTGGAAAAATACCATTCGTAATGGAGTCTTCCAGTTATAATAAGCTGGATGTACAAATTCAAAGTTGGCTTATTAGATTTGCATCCTGCAACTGATACCTTAGGTTCCAGCTTTTATATTTTTAAATCCTGTACTGCCCAGTGTGTAACTCTGAAGTTTCTTGTGGCCTGTTGGCTGCTGCTCTCTTATGCCAGATAGACATAACAAAGCCTCTCTGAGCTTGTTGTTCAAGGACACTGAGGCTGTCCTAGGCCCAAAAGGTGTCAACCAGGGCCTCTGGAGAGGTGGAGAAATTGAAGAAATTACATCATTAGCTAAAGTTTAAATTGGTGAATTTATGTTGATAGGCAGATGAACCAAACCTAAAAAAGTGTGAAGAACTCGTGACTCGTCCATCTTGGGGTCCATTTTTGGATGTAGCTTTTGGCTCCCCAGGGTGCACCTTTGAAGGCCTTTCAAATAAATATCCACCTTTACTCCCTTACTCCTGTCTAGTCTCTGTTTCTAGGTAGCCCCTCAAGGCTAGCCAGGAAGGGCTGGAGATATTTTAGGTGATAGGAGCCAGGGGTAATTCAGAGGGGAATGGGAGGCAGGAGACACTCTGAAATAGGCATGAGAGAAGGGGTGTTGCAAGATAAAGGGACAGAAATCTGCAGGTGGGATAAGATGACATTTTTTAATACACAGAGGGCAAAGAGGAAAGGGTTCATTGTGGATGAAGAACAAACTAATGGTCTCAACAATGTTACAGCAAGGAAGACTTCTTTTAACCACTTGAAAGGCACCTAGTAGTAGAAGATAATAATGCACTAAACCAGATATTTTGGGAGAGGATTCCGAGCCTTCATGAAGAAGCCAGAATGTCACCTGTTAGGACTGCCCCAGGTATGGCTGATTTCTGCCTTGGGTCAGGGGAAAGGATGGCCCTTTTTGTCACCTTCCACCCCTCTGAGCCCTAGCACAGCTCCAGGTCACATCTCCAATTAGTCTGGCCCTTCCAGGCTCCATCACAATTGATTGTGACTCTGCTTTCTTCCCTTTTCAAACAATTTGCCTCTGTTAAAAACACGGTCAATATTTCTGCTATATTGAAAGTACTGTGATGAAATAAACAATAGTTTTATTCCCAAGATACTCACACTGTTCACATCTCACAACTGTAATTCCAGAAAAGTAGAAAAGAATGTTGATATCACTGCTTGCTTTTTTGTTGTTGTTGCTGTCGGGGTTTTTTTAAATTAAATTGGAGCATTTCTCCCTTACAAAAACCTTACAGAGATTGTTTTCAGGATGTTTCTGACATGGTTGGTACAATTGGGGCTTGTTTTCTTATCACAGTCATAAATTAAAGTCCAAACGAATACTATTTCCTTCACGTCCTTCTAGCATCATTGTACAACAGTGTCATCCACAATTTTAATGATGACATCTCATTTCAGGAGGGTGTGAGCTGAATCCCAATTAATAAATTCATGAAGTTTAACCTCTCCACGACCCCATTTCCACCGTGTTTTTTTTTCTCATGCCGCCCCAGCTCATTAGCTGTCCTGACAAAAGCAGCTGAGATGACATGTGAGTCTCATAGCTGTGCTTTAAACAAAAAGAAACAGTGGGAGGAAGGAGAAAGGTGGAGAGAAGCGTCATGCTAGGTCTGGAAATAATCTGCTATGTATTTGTAAGCAAGCTGATTTTTCCTCAATATGACATGGTTCCTAGCCAGAACATGGATCTCAGAGTAGAAACTGCCCTGACATTATAATTATGTTTAACCCTAACTAATTTCTTTCTAATATACTGTGAGTGGCACCCAGCTCATTGAGATGCAGACTCTGTTCCAAGGACATCCTGTGGCTATCAAAAAAAACCCAGAGGTTTTCTGTCTCACACTCAATTTCAGCAGTGTTTTCACTGTCAACTGTCAGCATCAACACAATGTTTAGGTTCCCTTTAAAATAAATCAGCCCATTTTGTCACCCTCTTATTGCTCTGCCAACAGCCTTGAATAATTTTAACGCAGCGCCAGCTTGGTGCCCAAGTTGCTGTTGACGTTTGTCTTTGGGCATCTACTTTGTGCATTTACCCCTTAATAAGGCTACTTAGAAACCAAAAAACGCGCTTCTGAAAGCATTTATCTCAAAACATCAGCTTATGAATCAGGAGAGTATAAATTTTAACCTAGATTTTATTAAGTGCCCAGTGAGACTGATTGACATGTCCCAACTTCATACAGCATCGAATCCATTGAATGAAGAATTTTTTTACTGTTTTTACGGCTTTCTTATCATGTTGTTATCCATATCTTCAGCATTAAAAACCAGGAATTTCAGCACGTGAAAAATGTGACTTTCCCCCTTGATTTATTTTTCCTTTCTGGCACAGTGGTAGGGTCAATTTTAGGGAGAATTATTTAGATAATGTGCTAAAAGCCTGTTTTACCTAGAGTTTGTTAGTACACTTCAGTAAACAGAGCTTCTGTAAAATTGTTTTGTATCTCAGGTATTAAGTGTCTAATAACCTATCCCCATTTCAGTTTTCTCAAATACCTATGAACTACTTTTACTGAAACCAGTTGATTCCAATCATAATTCCATTTATGACTTCACGTTTACAATGAAACGGAACGCAGTTTACTCCCAGAGTATCACCATTATTGGTAGTGTCTTCAGCTTTATTTAAATACCTCCATCTGGGGACAAATAGCAGCAATTTTCTCCCGTTGTTCTACACCAGGAAAAAGACTTCAGAGGAGCGCAAGGGAAAACAGGAGTCTGTTGATGTTAGCTGAATTTATAGCGAATTGTTACTGGATGAAATCTGTTTAGAGCAAACATATCCTGTTTAGTGCAGGATTTTATGGGAAGCTCTCAAATTTGCATGCTGATTACATGAAATGTAGGAAGTCCCTCCCAGCCGCACAATGGGAAAAGAGGATTGTTACGATGTGAAATCCTCTGGAGCACTGTGTGGTTTGCTCTGGAGGATGCAGTAAGGGACACGGCTGTTTACAGTAGGACAGCAATCCCCATGACTAGGAATAAACCTGTCCAACCTGTGCAAAGGTTTCGTTATATATGGGAAGTGTCCAAATCTGTATTTCAAAGATACAGAGTCACATAAAGATTATTCTCGTCTGAGAGTCCTGGGCTGTTTGTCTTCGAGCCAGCACAACCTGAGTGAGACCAACAAACACAGCGAAGTGGTGGAGCACATTTATCTCCTGTTCACCCTACGGTGAGCACTTCACCTGGCACTCTACCTCAGGCTGTTTCAGGCAGCATAGCAGGCCAGTCAGGTTCTCCACCAGCCCTCTAAAACCCCTTGAGGAGCCATGTGTCCAGAGGTTTTCCAATAAGACCACAGCAGACTCATTAGCAGGAAAAAAATGACATCTTGGGAAAAATGTTTTTACTGGTAGATTCCATGTCTAGACCTTAATCATAAAACCATTGAAGAGTTTAGGCTGGAAAAGATATCTAAGGCTACCAAGACCAACTGTTAACACAGCACTGCCAAGCCTACCACTAAGCCATGCCCCCAGGGGCCACATCTACGGGTCTTTTAAATATCTCCTGGGATGGTGATTCCACCGCTGCCTTGGGCAGTCCGATACAACCCCTGATGACCCTTTCAGTGAAGAGTTTTTAATTAATGTCCAATGATACCCACAAAGCAAATATTTCATTAAAAAATAAGTTGGAATCTGCCCCAAAACAAGGCACTGGCTGTGTGGGCTGATTTGGTTACCTGGTTTGGCACCCTCTGACACAAAAGGTCACTATTTCCTCCAAGCGGACACCAATGGCAAAGGATTCTCTGAAGGTAATGGGTGTAAGGAGCAAATGGGGTATTTTTGTCCTATTAGATGACACAAAATGATCTAAGAGTGAGCCAGAGAGAACTGGTAAATGGGACAAAAAAGGGAATCAAACAGGAAAACCGAGGAGAAAGGAAGAGGGAATGGAAAAGGTACAGGGAAGAGGAAAATGATGTGCGGGTGTGGAGGTAGCCAACACACAGGAAGGATATGGGAACAACAGTTAGCTCAGATGCTTAACTCCTAAATACGCTGTCCCTTCCTGATAAGTTGGACATCAGTGGGGGTATTGGCTAGGCTAAACAGCAAAATACAACCCGCATCTAAAAAGAGGGGGGAAAAAACCCGGAAACAATGAATGTGAGACACTAGAGAGCCTTTAAAATTTCTCTACAAAGCAAAAATATTGCTCTTCATACCCTGTCTCCCCAGTAACCATGTACTAGAAAAGACCATGTAATAGAAAAGTAGCAGATAATCATAAGTGTCCTTTTCTAGAGATTTAGAGGTGTTAAATACCTTAAAGAGTGAGACCAGAGAAAGTAACAACTCAGAAGTCCCAAAGACCCCCATCAGTCCAATGAATAAGTGGTGACTTAACAAAGCGGTGCTTTGACAAAGAACTGAACCCAAATAGCAAGCCTATATTTAGGCACCGTGGAATGCTTTGCTGATCCCCTTTTTTCTGTTTAAATTGACCTTATTGACCACAGAGGCTGAGAAGTCAACTCGTTACCAGTTACTGTTGTGCTCTGTTCCTCCACTCAGTTTGCAGCCACAATACTTATGGCAGACAACATCGAGCCCGGTGAAAGGAGCTGCAATTCCCAAACCTGTCCTTCGTGCCATCAGCAGCGTTCAGCAGGCACAGGTTCAAAGGAACGTGAGAACAAACCTCGTTCCCCAAGGATGTAGGTCAGTGTGAAGGGCTGCTGTATAACTGCGGGGGCAATTTTCCCAGATAAATTATGGCTCACGGTGTCAGAGACAGGCTCTAATTGAGTAAAATGTACTCAGCCTCTTACTCAACGGGGCTTTGTTTTCAATTAGGACACGGTTCCCCTTGGCCTTGAATTTTTCAGGGATGATTTCTGGATGAGAAGGAGAAATGCTGGGGACTGAGAAGGCAAAGGGCGAAGGAAGTCCAAGGACACTCATTAATGCTGGTCTGTGCTGATCTCAGCTCTCAGTGTGGATGTGGCCCCATCACTGTCCCTCCCTGTTAAGATATTACCAGATAATCTTAATTGCAGTTTTTTGCTACACAAGGCTGTCACAGCGCTCCACAAACTGCTTGGTAAATCCAAGAATATTTAGATGTTTTATTTTAGCATTAGAAAGGATCATGATGACCACAGACGGTGCTCAGCTACTTAACACGGGCCATCTGCTTTCACCCCATAATTTCTGCAACAAGCCCTTTTCCTTAAAAGCAGGTTTCTCTATAAAAGCAGGTTTATCTATAAAAGTTAGGAATGGAGAAACCTTCACAGATATTTAGGCAATCTTCAAAAATCAGAATTTTTCTTGTTCCTTTTGCAGTAAGGTAGAGACCATACTTACTTTAAGTCTTTCGTTGACCCCCCCGGCTGCTCTTTTTTTCCTTTGAAACTGAGCTTTGTATTTCTGTTGTCTTACTAGTTTTAGCCCTCTGTTCACACTAGGAGATTTTAGTTACTTTTTACTATTACTAGGCAGCTGTATAATGTCATATGTACAATTCTAGATATTATGGAAACTAGGAAATGAATTTGCAACTGCTTCCAGCATATAGCACATTCCAGCAGCAGCAGCAGCCTGAGCTGATGAGACTCAGTGAATAATGTCTCTTCTCTGACTTGCTTTAATAATGATCATAAAAAGAAAAGGCACACAATTTTTCATGGGCACTGAATGGCACATACATCCTATACCAATACAGAATGAAATGGTATTACCTCCAGTTGCAAGCAATTTTCTGTATCTTTCCGATTCTGGGCATTTTTGAATGTTCCATAACCAACAAATGACAGGAGAACATTGCAAAGGTATCATATTAAATTACAAATATAATTGTGTGGCCTGATTGAAAAAGACAGTTATTGTTAGAATTAAGGGTTTCATTTCTTTGTAAGCACAAAAACCCAAGCCCACAGCATTGATCCAGACATTGGGATCTCTCAATTTCTGCCACTGTTTTTGCATTTGGGATTTGCAGCAGAACATCCACAAAAATTGCAATGGGAATGACAGTGTCTGAAATGAGACTTGGAAACATATTGCTTCACCTCACTGATGACAATGGTTGATGGCAGCAGCTTTGCTCCTGACTGAAATAACATTTTACTAGATAAACAGCAGTAGGAATGGGAAATAGTTTTTGGGTATAGACTCATTCACCAGTATGTAGATCATGTAAAGATTAATAGTATGGAACTTATCACTTTGTAAAACATTAAGATCTTTAGAACATAAAAAATGATGAGGAAAATTTACATTTCTTCCCTCTGAAAACTCACATTTTGTATCTTGCTACTTTTCTGACAAGTCTTCCTAGTGCCAAGGGAAATGGATGCTGAAAACTCAGCTTAACCCTGGAAAGGTAAACAAATAAAGTCTAGCATGCAACATGCAAATAATTTTCCCCCTCTGTAAACACTTCATTGTTTATGCCCCATCAGAGAAGGCAAGAGAGACAGAGAGGACTTTTTCTAAAGGCATGAAGGGATGGGCCATGGGGGAATGGCTTCGAACCGAGGGTAGGTTTAGATCAGATATTAAGAAGAAAATCTCGACTCTGAGGGTGCTGAGGCCCTGGCACAGGTTGCCCAGAGAAGCTGTGGCTGCCCCTGGATCCCTGGAAGTGTTCAAGGCCAGGTTGGATGGGACTTTGAGCATCCTGGTCTAGCGAAGGTGTCCCTGGCCACGGCAGGGTTGGTTGTAACGAGATGATCTTTAAGGTCCCTTCCAAAACCATTCCATGATATGATGTTTTCCTCATGGAGGAAAATCTTTGGAAACACCAGTAGGAGAAAGACATTTGTGGCACTAAACTGTGGTCAAAGCCAAGCTAGAAGTGACAATATGAATTAGGAAACTTGCGGGCTGCCTCATACCTTGGGATCTGCTTGTGTTTCTTTGGGGATAGCTGAGACTCGGTCAACACCTTTGGAAGAAGGAGATTGCCAGGTAGAAACCTCTGGTTTTTGGGGCATTTTTCTGTTTGGAGTGGGCAAACTGGAGCTTGGAGAGGAGGGGATGAATTATTCAATGACAGAATTTTGCTGCAGGAAGAAGTGAATTGTAAATACATGTGTATTTTCTGTGATGTTTCCTTTTTGGTGTGGCAATTGAGAGATGATCTTAACCTTGAATTTTTATTTTAGGACATAAACATTTAATGACAGAGAAATATTATCTCTGTAATTTATGCTTTTGGGAAATGGTACACAATTCTGTGAATATTAAACAAGAGTTTATATATAGCATTTAGGGAAAGATATACACAGTATGTTGAGCCAAAATTGTGTCCAAAATATTCCACTGAACATATGTCACACATTTATGCATTTGTAGGATATTTTATACTGACAGGTCAGCAGCTGCTTTACTTTGTTTCAGGGATCTCTGCCCAAGTGCTTTGTTTCACTCCTAAATTTAGTGGCACCGAAAATTTGTCCTGGTGATAATAAATTCTCTAATTCAGATTGATTTCCTTAGAAAAGGAGAAGGTAAAGTCAAGTCTCTCCAGCTACAGTACATTAATTCCTTTCACTGGGAAAGAAGATTCAGTGAAATCAAAAAATTAGAAGTGTATGTAAGAATTTGTGAGGATATTATAACGTAGGTTGCTGGCAAACAAACAATTTTGTATTTAAAATAGTTTCTTATAAACAAACCTTGTAAGGCTAAAATAATTTCAACCGAAATATAAAAAATATTGCATGGACAAATCCAGATGAGGATATTTTAATATGGTGACAAGTTCTAGCCCTAAAGCCCTTTAGTTTTGGGGGTTGCTAAGGGCTATTTTCACCTGCTGTGTCACCCTTTCTTTACCTACACTCTAAAAAAATCATTCTAGCATAGCTGGGTCTACACAGCCATGCTATCAAAGACTCCTGATTCCATTTGTAGTTAGACTATTCCAGCTACCCTCTTCCCACGGCAGCCTGTAGTGTTTTGTAGGTGGAAATGGGATTGAATTAAAATGATATATGTATAGAGTGAGAGTATAACTCCGTTTAGGCTGGGCTCTTCAGCCTGTGTGACTAAATCACAGGCCACAGCTTTGCGTGCCCATAATGGATATAGATTTGATGGCAAAGGTTTTTACAGTGGCCCTGCCTTAAGTGGGGTCGGCATTGATAGCTCTAATACAGCTCTTTAATTACAAATGAGGACTCATTGCTGGTGGCAGCATTTCCTGTGGATCTTTGCAGCCAGGGCATGGCCAGAAATTCTGGCTGTGTGATGCTTAGCAGTGCCCTGGCCAGAAAGCCTTACAATCACAGCAAAGCTAGTTTCCAGGTGGCCCGAAGGCTGACAAAGCAGTGGGTAATGAAGAGGTGGTGTCTGTCCTTCTGGTGACATCTGGAGTGCTGCACAGAGTGGGTGCAGATGGTAGAGTCTGGGTGCAGATAGTAGGTTTTGGGTGCAGCCAGAACGATGCAGTGCTGGGGTTTGCAATGAGGATACAGCAAAGTGTTATCTCCAGGGAGATTTATTCTGCTCTGGAAGATGCACCATTGTTTTTCCTCCAGCCAGATCATTCATCTCAAAACGCTGAATGGCATTGTCAATCCCCCCTTTCCAAAACTCGGGTAGATGCGTGGGTCACACTTGTCATTTGCACAAGTTAGGCTGGCTCCTTCCCAATATGTCATATTTATCCCTCAGTATATTACTTCTGTTTATAATGATCTTTTCACTAGCTTTCATCTCATCCCTATGAACAGTTTTGACATTTTAAAAGAGAAGGAATATTGTTTTTCACAGTGTGGTGTTTTTACCCCATCCCTTCTCACTACCTCTTGCACAAAATGCAGAGCTCTAGTCCCTGTTCATGAGAGGGGGATTGGAACCAGATAATCTTTAAGGTCCCTTCCAACCCAAACCATTCTGTGATTCTTCAATTCTCTTCTGGCATAAAGTTTTTTGATACCACTGCTTATCCTATTGTCAGATCACCTTCCCTAGTCGCCCATGGGAGATCTCAGATTCTCTGCTGTGACCTTCACAGTGACACGAAGAGCAGTTTTGGTGAGTTGTGGATGTCTTCTTGCTGAGCTCTCTCCTTCCTGATAGACCTCTTCTCTGTGGAACGCGTGGAAAAGGTGGTCAGTAGCATAGAGGGGAGAAGGGATTGGAGATTTCCACTCAGGGAAGGGCTTCTCTGGTTATCAGTAAACACTGGGGAAATGAGACAAGCTGGGAACAGGAAGGATAACCCAAAACTCTTCAGAAATTACCACTGACAGAGGTAAGAGGCTTTACTTTCTGTGCCCCTTCTGTGATTTCAAGGGGAATTACTCAAACAGAAATACTCTGGACCTCTCTGCTGCTCCTTACTTCCCAACTTAGATGTTCTCACTGGAATGGAGACCATATGCCATCATCCTAAAAGCCAGGAAGGAATAAATCAGGATGATGATGGCAGTGTTTGCACATACCAGGACAAGCTGATTTAATGCTATCTTGTTTCCTTCTAACTTGCATTTTATTCCAAGCTTGTTTAGTGTGAAGAGAATATGAAACTGTTCCAGAATCATCCAAAATGGAAATCGTGACAGATGGCAATAAAAAAAAATATCCATAATGGGTCCCATTTTGTTTTATACTCTTAGGGCAAGGTTATTGCTACAGTTATGGTCTTAAACTCTGTTTTATTTTTATAGCTATGATAGTAGTTAACGTTGCCTTTGCCTAGCCAGCTGCCTCTACTGAATAGAACGTCTCTAACAGCTTTGTGTAGCCAACTGGGGGAGCAAATAGTGTGGGAACGTTCCAAAGCGCTGGTTTAAAATCCAAAAGAGAAATAAACGGGAGCTCTTATAATACCGGGGAAAAACACCTGCAGAAAAAGTGGCAAAGAGGAGGAAACCCAGCTTGAAAAAGCAGATTGAGCCAATGGATTTACACCTCAGCACTGGAGGGGCAGGTGAGGGGGAGAGCAGCAGTGGGGCCTGGGGGGAAGGAGCACCAGAATGTCTCTGTCAAAAAAGTCTGTGGAACAAAAGGATTTTGAAGCTTTATCAGAACATTTACTCCTTGAATAAAACTATTATTTTTGGTTGAAAAGCATCTTTGGTGGTATCAGTAGTATCAACAGTGTTTTCACATTCAGACTGACCAATTTCTCCTATGTTTAATTTTCTGACTTGTTTTTTGGTTACATTGTGAGTTTTTCCGTTAATTGATAAAATATTTTTAAAATGTAGATATAATATATGGGTCAAAAGAATTATATATTCCTAAATATTTTTAATTTAAGTGAATCTTTCCAGTGTTGTATTTACAAATATTTTCTGTGCAGTTATTTTTTAGCTCAGATTTTAATTTCTTTCCAGCAACTCCTAGTCACCAAATTGTGAGCAGAATTATCTTTCTGAGACAAGTAGCGACCCCATAAACTAGCAATATGTTTTTAAGAACACACTAATGTTCAAACATTCAATAGTTATAGTGGCAATTGCTTTGCTTTCCCGTAGCTAAGGGAAATTAAATCAAATTTCAGTGTGTTGCCTTTAAAAACTTTTAGCTGCTTCCATCTGCAGTTTAATAAAATGCTTAGCACCTGTCTGATACAAGCCACGTGCGATTACATGGAAAATAAAACACTAAAAGTAATGAAATAGGTAAGTTTAAGTGCAAATCTCCACATACAGAAGATGGGAAAGCAGAACTATCATTCCAGCCCTATTGCCTTTTATACTTCCAGAATAAATGAACATATGGTGAACAAGGATGTGACTCCTCACCTACCTCTAGCACTAAAAATACTAAAAAAAATAAACATTTAATCCAGGTCATCTGTCTGGGCTCTCTGTCACCAGTGTCCCAGCTTTCTCTGGGATCATGGACAGAGGCAAGCACCTTGGATTTTTCATTTATGGGCATATTTTATACCCATTGTTGGCCTTTAGAGGTGTCTGCCTCTTTCGCTCACTCACTTAGAAAAAAGTCTCACAGAGGTGGCTATAGCTGCACATCTGAATTTTGGGTGGCTGAAGATGCTTTTCAGACATACGTGGGCACAGAACCCGGAACTGCACACTACTTCAGTAACTGCTCTCAGAAAGAAGGTCACCCCCAGATATGACTGGTTCTAATATGTCCACAAATACTCATCCAAACCTGAAAAGTCTCCAGAAAATGGGGTTTCATTTCAATGTGTTACTGTACATGTTTCATTCACTCCCATTTCTGCCCTGTTGGGAAATGTAAGAGTCTGAAACAACTCAGACATTTCCATGGAACAGCACATTTCTGTCGCTCATTAGCACTTCAGCTGTCATATTTTGTCACAAAAATCTGTACTCATGCTACTACATGTAGCATATGTTGCAGAGCTCTGAGTTACCACATTTCAATAATATATTTACTATGAGAAATAAAGGAAATCCTCTTTCAGATCTGTGATTAATCATAAAATCCCCAGCTTGAAGTGTTACACAAGCATGATGCAAGTGGGGTATATTTGCTGGAGAATCGAAGTTTAATTTATAAGATTCAAGTATAATCTCTTAGTTGATTAGCTATTCAAAACCAAGGTTATCCCAAGTGTGTCTGAATAGTATAATGTCTGGAATTTAAAGCATGACTAAGGAATGCCTTGAATTGGAGAGATTTTTGTTAACCACAACTTAAGTAAGTTTGTTATTTAAGGGTTTTTTTCTGATAAATACAGGTAGCTGAAATTATTTAAAGTACTGCATGTCTGTCTCTATTTCTTGAAGTAATTCATGGCCGAACAGTGGTGATTTTATGTGACATTAAATGAAGGAATTCAGAGCTGAAGAGGATTGTCCTGTATTTTGAGATTTCCACATACACACATCACAGAATCAGAGCATTCCTCTGTGTGACCCAACATGGAGATTTTACGTTAAATTGCTATATTGAAATGTTAAAAATGCGACCGTTTGATCTTTGTCTTGTGGTCTAGCACTGTATTATAATATATTCACTCTTTTTTCCTAAAAAACAAACAAGCAAACAACAAAAAAACAAAAGGAAAGTGATTTTGGTTTCCCAGCAGTCATGAATTAGAGATAAGATGGACTTGAAAGAAAGCTCTGACTTTGGGAATGTGGTGGGATATGACCTTCCTATGGCTTCTTTTCCTGCTGTTGCTAATCACTGATATTTGAAGGTGAAAGATGCACGTCCTACCAAATCCCAGAGGGTCGCACGAGTTCTGCATCTCGAGGCTCAGGGTGATCTTTTTGCAGGCTGTGACTCTTTCTCGCTAAAGCTGCGCTCTGCATTCGGCCTGGCTGCCAGTGCCATTTGCGTGTTCTTTATAACAGGATGTGCTGCCCTGTGGAATGCACCTTGCATAACGACAGGCATTCTCAACCAAATCAATAAGCCCTCAGCCCTTTAAAAGCTGACACTCCCCTTAGTCTGCGTTTGTCCCTTGAAAAAGATCTTGGGCCACGGCCAAGGCTTCCAGATTCTACTGTATTACAAGAAGCAAATAATAACTATTTCAAAGAGAACGCGGGGCTGACCAAGCCCAGGCTGCTCAGTTATCCTCGTGCTGCCACTTCTCTGCCTCTTACCCAACAAACCACGAGAACCAGGAGGAACTGAAAGGGGAAACATTAAAAACCACAGGCTTAATACACAGGTCTCAGCACTGCTCCTGTGGCTTTTGTCTTCCTCTGAACCCTTCCCCCTTCGCTCTGCTGTACAAAGCAAATAGCAGTGACATTCGGCAGACACTTCAACAGCAGAGCAGACTGCAGCTGCAGGTATTTAGTAGACAATTTGTATTCCTAAGCATCAGCTAAAAAGAAGGGTTGCTCAGCACCATTCAAACAAAGAGCCCCAAATCGGGTAGCAGATTCCATGTCTCTAGAACTGATACGCCTTTATGCCTCTCCTGAAGTTATTTCCCTCACCAGTGTGCTTCCTGAAATTAAAAAAAAATATATTATTTTTTCCATCTTTTGGGGGTTTTTCTAGGCACTTGTTTATTTTTAATGTCATGAGTACCACATTAACAGACTGCTTCTTCCCATTGCCTTGATTGTTTAGACTCGCCACAATGGAAAGAGCATTTCATCACCAAGGCAGGGCAGGGGCAGCAAGCACAGCAGGTAACGCTGAAGAATTCTCTGTATTTAGTCAGATTTTACTGATTACCAGTGAGGTAGTTAAAGCCAAACGACATCTCTATTAATTTTCAGAAGTTGAGCTTGATTTAGACTTGCTGCAAACATTAGCAATTGTATTTTGTTTACAGGGTTGTTGGACAAAAATGTATTCTTGACAAAAACGTGACCAGTCCTAAGGAGCTGGAAAATTTCAGCAAGACTAGAAGTGCAATTTCTTGTTAGCTCAGGAGCTGGGTAAAGCTCTGTGTGCTTCTCCAAACATACTCTTTAAACTCCCTTGGTTCAGCCCCCAACTAGGTGAGATAACCAGGTAATTACCCCTTGAGAGCCAGGTGAGGTGCTGGCTGCCTGCTGCACAGCACGATGTTCCCGCTGACAGTCAGAGCTACCAGTGGATTTTACACCCAGTGGGTCTTCAAAGCGGGGATTTTGCTTGTGCAGGTTGCAAAAGGGCACAGATACAAACCCCACACTCACAGATCCTTTTGGGACTGCTACTGAGCTCAAGCTCTAAGCACAACCACCTCAACAACATCCACGCAGGGCAGTAATGCCTCACTGGCATTCAGTATCTTGTCCTGTTAAGGACTTTGTGGCCTTTATGTGCAGGGAAAGGAGTGATTCTGTCATCCAAAATGGTGTCTTTTAACAGCATCAGCATTAGAAAGTACCATGAAAGTCTGGGAACTGTTGGAAGGAGAAACCGTCATGGGAAGAAGCAATTTTTTCTTTCTTTTACTTAATGTGTTGTGCTAGCACAAGCCCTGGTATGCAAAATAAGACGTGCCTACTCAGAAATCTTTCACTGAATGGTTGATATCTGTCTAACAAAAGGGAAGAAAAACAAAAGATGTGAAGCTTCTATCACTGAATGTGATTTTCACATCCAGCAAGGAAATGTTGTGAATTACCAGCCAAAACAGCCCTTGAAGAATACACCTGCAACAAGTGGCTGTCTGCCTGCTGGCAAGCCAGTGTTCCAAACATTCCAAAGGCTGACTGCAGTCAAGGGACTCCTTATCTGGAGGATGAGCATGGGAAAGGGAAGAAACTTTATTAATTGAATGCATAATTTGCTGTGAGTTATTTTCTCAGCTCTATTTCTGACACGGAAATCAATTGTCCCGTGAAATAAACTTCCACCAGAGCATCACGACTTGACACACTCAGAGTTAGTCTAGAAAGAGAATAATACACTTGCTTGCAAGTAGCAATGAACCATTTCGTTAATTAGCTGGCTTGAGTTGCTTGAGTTCTGAGCTCTCAGCACCAGATTTTGTTTTCAGTGTTCCTCTGGCAGGATGGATAAAAAGGCTGATTTTGGATAGAAAAGTGTGCATACACAGGAGGACAAGTGAGAATGACTTTGGTGCACTATCTCTATTTTCTGGTCCTTGCTGCCCATTAAAATAAATGTCCCATTTCTCTGCGCCTCCACATCGATTTGGAACAAATTATTTCTCCTCTACCATCTTCCTTAAGAGATTAAATGATCTTTTTCTCCATCTACTGAGGACAAGAATACTTTATGAACCTTAAAAAAATCACTGCTGCTCGAGTAGCTATTGCTCCTGGATGGGCCCTGCCCATTGCAGCCTCGCTGTGGGCACCAGCGCAACATGACCTTCCTGACTTTCTGCTCCATCTCCTCTGCAATCATTTTGTGATCATTCAGTCCCAGGGAGCAATATGTATTTTTTCCAAACTTTGGGAAAATGTTGATCACCTCTTTCAGGCTGCTTTCTTCCAGAAATGCATCAGTATGCGTAAGCATCCTGCTGGCTCCTACTGCTGCGAGGGGTGAAGCCTCCTGCTGAATTATTGTGGGTTTTTGGTACAAAAAGCAGAGAGAACACCCCTGACGATGATTTCAGAGGAGGTTTATAGACAAAAACCTGGGTATTTTCCAGGCATTCAACCAGGTTGTTTTCACCCATCCATAACCAGGGTATTTTCATGCCTTATCAACTTCTGGGATTCCCCCAGAACAATGTACTCAGTACGATGCTGTGGCTGAAGAGGACTAAAATGTCCTTTAAACTGCAGAAGTTCTCCCCTTGCAAAGGGGAGAACAACACAAGGCACTCCATGAGCCATCCTGGCATTTGCAAGGAAGGAAGAGAGCCAGGCTCTGCCCGTGATGGGCCATGATGCCGAGCAGGGCCAGTTCCCAGCACCATTTAATCAAAGCAGCTTACTCCCCTAAGCAGGTACTTTATTCAGGGAAGAGCTGTTGCTCTGATTTATATGGCAACTGGAAGCTGATGTTAATTTCCAGCAGCTTTCTCGTGTGCCTCAAAGTTTCAAAGTGATGAAATATTTGCATATATATTAGGGAGGATACAGCAAAGGCTCTTTTATGAGTACATCCTTGCATTTTATTGCATATTGCAGGTGATTGTTTTGAAAGGGAAAATTGAGTTTGCTGCCACTTTTCTCAAGATATCTCCCAGAATACATTACAGATCCTAATTGACAGCATTATTGCAAAATGCCCACAGACGTGGGTTGTTTTATGGGCCCATAAAACCAAATCATTATTCTCTGCTGCTGAATTTAAGAAAATTTTATTTGTATCTGATAAACTGGTTTACAGCTACATCTTGGAAAGGCAAACAAAGGACTGACCGTGTTCAGAGGAAAGAAAATTTATTAGAAAATGAAGATATTACTTGGATTCTGCATGCTACCTCATTTTTCTTTTTCTTTTATTTCCCCGAACTTGATGAATGCTTGTTGCAGTTAAGGAATTTTAGAAACATCACTAGCATAAAGAAAAGAACAGAACTGCTCACTCTTTGGTTTTCAGTTGTTCCATCGGACCATGAAGCAGCAGAATTTATATTTAAAACTTAAGGAGTTATTTTCAACTGCTAAGATTCTTTATTGACAATATACATAATTATAAAATATGAGATTTCATGTGGTACAGTCCTAAATTTGACTCTGAGGGTCATGTGCTGTGGTGAATTCTTGTAGTTTGGTAATTTATTTTCCAATTCTCACCAAAAAAAACCCCTCTAAAAATTCAAAATAAAAAATGCTATAGAGATGCAACTACAACTCCCTCTTCTACTTCAAGCTGGCTCCTAAAGGCTTTTTTTTCCTGCTTTTCCCAATATGAGTATAGTTTCCTTTTTCTCAGCACACCACGGTAATGGAATTTTGCCTGTGCCCTGCTAACAACAAACACATTTAAACGTGACAGATCACTGTAGTTTAGCAAAGCTCTGTCTGTGCTCCAAATCCATACACACCAATTTTGCACAGCTAAGAGTCTGCACTTTTTCCAGCTGTTGAGAGCACTTAAACCCATTGGTCTGAGGAAATGCTTTGGTTGTTATTTGATTTATACTTGCAATTTTGTGAGTACATTGAATTTTCAAATTTAGCATGCATGCCCAGAAATACTCTCAAAACTACATTTTAATATATTTATTGTAATGGTCCAAACCTCTCTCAGCCTTTTAAAATTAATACTGAAGAAGGAACATAAATCATTAACAAATGTTTTATGAAAATCAACCTTAACAAGTCAGATTCTGTGCTGGAACTGGAGCGCCAGTAACAAAGAAAATAACAGAGCAGGCCCCATTTCCACCACGTCCTCAGACACTGCTCTGCAGTTGCAGCCTGCATTTTCTACTCCTACAGTGGCAGGCTGAAGCAAAGTACGCAAAAGTCCTCTCCAGCTGGAGATAACCATGGAGCAGCCAACGTTGGGACAAGAAGGGAAAGGTTATGGCTGACCCATAAATAAGTGGGACACGGGAATTCTCATTGGAGTCTTGTCTGCTGCAGAGACAAGTGGTCAGGGCTGACAGCTCAGCTCAGCTCAGCAGTTGGCACCGAAAGCTCCAAGAGTTGTGCCATTCTCCTCAGAAATTCCAGAAGAAGGGAGCTGTTAATGCAGGAGTTGCATGGAGAGCAGAAGCCTCTGTACATCTCCCCAGCTTCGTCCCTCAGTGGTCATGAGGAGTGTGACAGTGCACCATGCTTTGGAATAGAAGAGCTTCTTTCTCTCCTCCTGACCAACCATGCAGCTGCACCACATCTGCCTGAGTCATCCCATCCTTTTTCCTGGGAATTTCACAATATGTAAGACACTGAAGATGCATGCCTATCATGTTGGGTAAGGCTGAATGTACTGAAATGTGAGTGGTGGAGCTGGAAAACACCACCAAAAGCTATAAAACACCACATTTCTGAGAGCTCTACAAAACATTTTTGTCTCATGTTTCAACCATTTCCCACAAAAATAAAACTCCTTTCGTCCCTCCCCTGGAGAGGGAAAATTATTTCTGAGAAAATATTTCTTTTTTACTAATTGTCATCAAATGTTTGCCTGGACTAAATATTTGTAAAAATCTGTGTTCCTCTCCAAAAAGGAGCTCTGGTGTAACAGTAAATAAAAGAAAAATCACTTTATCTGGATTAAGCTATTGGCTCCTTGGAAATCTCAGAAATCTTGCATCGAAGTGCCAGGATTTAAAAAACCAGAAGGTTGAAGTTTGGACCTATTTTCACTCATGCTGATGAATTGATTCATATCAATTATTACTACTATTTCTTCCTGCATGGAAATTGCTACATTTCTGTTCAAAGCCAAATGAAAATCAGGTTGAGATTAAAAGCTGGAATTTTCCTAGTAAAAATGAGCTAAAAAATAAAATATTTCAACTGTTTTAAAGACAAAGAGGAGTCTAATACTAACACTGAACTCTTTAAAACCAGTTCTTGTGTTACCACGAAAGTCCACAAAAGTTCTTTAAATAATACTTGACTTTATAAAGAAAGCTAAATTAGGTTATTTTTATTCACAGCATGTCTATCAAACTTAATAGTATTCCACAATTTTTAATGGCATTGTTAATTATACTGAAACCCTTCATAGGTTTTCTGCTGTTATATAAAACATTGTATATGAAAATATACTGTGGGTATTCAGTTTAATATCCTATCCCACAAGTTTTATACTGGTTATTGTTGCTGGTATAAAAGCCCTGAAATGTTCCATAAGTCACTTCTTGTAAGAACCTGCTGGATACAAAGCAGCTAGAAAATAAGAGCTTGGGTTTGGCAGGTCTTAAATTTAACAAATAAGTCCTTAAACTAGTCGGGGACTCAGGGAATACTGTATTTCGCTCTCTCTGTTTTCAAAGGAGAACTTGGGTCGGTCAGAAGTCCTTTCTAATCCTTCCAAGGCAGAATAATTAATAGTTCAAGGGCATAAAAACGTTCAGTTGTTTGCAGCCGCTCGCTGCTAGAGCAGCTTTCGTTTCTGTCAGCATTTCTGTTAGCTATTCTTTAAGCTGCAGGCTTGTAATTTTGAATAACACTCATGCTGGCCTGAAACTCCGGGATATATGTATATTAATCAGGGAACTTCAGATATTTGTCTGCTTCTTTGCCACAGAGCTAGAGTTATGACCCCTTAGTTCCACTAAAGAAAAAGCTGGCTATCTTAAGGGAAAAATGTATGTATAGCTCCGGAGACAGCAGAAAGCGATTTGCAAAAAGAGAACAACGAGAGACCTCATGAAAATCTATAAAGCATCAGATTTATTTCTTGAGGCCAAAACAATCTGCAACGTTTTTGTTCTTTCCCTTCCATTAGAGGAGATATAGGAAAAACTGCTCTCAGTGATCAGAAACTCGGTGTCTCGTGAATTTGGGATTTATATTCTCCCTACATTTAAGTTCAGTGTTTTGGGGAGCTTCAGGCAGTTCTGGCTTGGAAGCAGTGGGGTGGTCTCAGAGGAACTTGCCTGACAAAAGTGGGGTGAACCACCAAAAGAAACTGAAAGAGGGCAGGCATAGATCAGTCATTAAGAAGGAATTCTTCCCTGTGAGGGTGATGAGGCCCTGGCACAGGCTGGTGCCCCATCCCTGGAAGTGTTCAAGGCCATGTTGGATGTTGCTTGGAGAAATCTGGTCTGGTGGGAAGTGCTCCTGCCCATGGCAGGGGCTTGGAATGAAGTGATCTTTAAGGTCCCTTCCAAGGTTCTTCTATGGCTCTGTAGTATTCATTCTTCCTTCATTATAGTACAGCTCCCAAGATAAAAGATATTTCAGAACAGCCCAGAAAAAAAACGCAAATTATTACTGTAATCATTTTGTAGTCTTTCTCTGTAAAACATTTCTACCAGATGTGTTAAATGCCACTTATCATTTCACTTTCACATCTCAGACATACAGTTAGATCAAAGCAACTTTCTGAACACAGGGTGACAGCAGTTAGTCTTTAATTAATAAAACAGTGAAATTAACACCCTGATATTCAACTATGTCTAATTTTCATGCAGTTCATCTACAGGACATATGTTTTATTGCTGCTAAAAAGTATTCTGGATCCTCATCAATCATAAGTGAGTATGGCCTCAGATTCCAGTTGTTTTTAATATAACTCAGGTCTATCACTCCCAGTGTTGTTTCCTTTTGGATATATGAACCTGCCATCTCTTTCTTTTTCTTGTTGAAACCAGCTTTATGATAAATGAACTCTCCCAAACCAGCATATTATAACGGTGAGAAATTATTGGACGCAATTCCCATGACAGACCAGAAGTAGTCTGAGAGAAGGTCCAGATGGAGAGTGTTTTTGAAAGAGGAAAGATGAATAGCTGTTAAGGCACATAGGATAGCCAAAGAACAGAAAAAGAACAGAAACTTGGAGAAAGAGACACATATACGGACTATAAAGAAAAAAAAAAGAAAAATAAAAATTCTTACCTTGATAAAGCTGCCCCAAACTAATCTTGTTTGCAAAAAAATTTTGGGTGATTAAAATTCCCTTCAGATAATTAAAATTCCACTTTTCTAGCATGTGAAGAAAAGCAAAGCTGTCCCTCTTTTTGCCTGGTACCCTGTTAGCCCTACCTTTTCCTGTGTTTGCTCCTTGTAGCATGTCAAATGCCTGTCACTGAATGCACCGTCATTTCTATGGGAGAGGCAGCGTACCATGACTAAGGTTATAAACTGCTGAGCAAACAGAAAAGGCATAAAATGGATAAGAGGGGGGGGAAAAAAGAGAAAACCTGCTGTTAAATAATCCTCCAAGCACTGTTCTGAACAACTTGACAAGATTAATAAGCTTTTCTCATAATAATCCCTTATAAAATGGGATGTGTGGGAACTGGGAACATCCGTCTGTCCTATCTTAAGCAAAGGACAGAGGCAGGTGATTAGGAGGAACTGATTTTGGATTCGCTGACTTAGAAATACGTGGGCCTATACTCAACCAGCCTTGAGGAAAGACTTAATTTCCTACTTGGAAATGTAGGCTCTGTCACTGAAAAAGCCATGGGGACAAACACTTAGATACACAGATTCCCACGGACCCTGTCTCCTTAGTTCTTTCTGCCATTGTTTCGTGTGTTTCTAAAAGAGTTTACTGGGACCAGAGAATACTCAGCAAAGTTTTATATTAAGCTCTCTCTTTTTTTTTTTGGACTTTGAAGAGGTACATTTGAAGGCACAGATGCATTTCTAGGATACAAACTCGGTCTATGTTTCACATTGAAATTACGTTTTCCAAGATGCCAGGTGAAAGCACTTGTACTTGCAGCCACCCACTGATTAGCAAGAGCATCCCTAAAGTGGAATATTGCACCTTGTAGGAATGTAGGGCACAAGCACTCAAATCTCATTGGAAGGAGGGAGGAACCATTTCCTCACTGAATTGTAGGGCAGTTGTCGTTTCTGTCATGGACAAAGCTTTCTGCTGGGAAATTGAAACTCTTGTAGTTGCTCAAGGACAAACTGCTTATGCCGACTTTATTTTTACCCCCACTCCCCCTTGAAAGCAGGGGTCCCTCTGAGCCCTCACATTGAGAATTAAGCCCTGGAAAGATCTCAGCTTACAGACGGCTCCTGTGATCGATGGTAACAGAAAACCTGCTTTAAAATACCAGCACAGGAAGCTACTGTGCTGTTCTCCGAGTCACCTACAGCGCTGCAAAGCAAGCCATAAATCTGCTAACAGGTCCAGCACAGATCCAGCTTTCTTAGCAAGAGTGTGCACAGCCACAGAACATGAGGGGCAAGCACACACATCTGTCCTTTCATCACCTGAAACCCTGATAGCTGTTTCGCTCATAAAGCCCCTGCTGTTGCGGCGGATTTGAAGCTGCAACAAGTGCTGAGGACTCGATGTGGAAATACTTGTCTACTCGTGATCTTACAGCTTTCAAAATTATAGCAAGTAGGAACGACAGCATTTGAAAAATTTCAAGCCTGCCATTTGATAGCTGAAGAATGTGTCCTGTAATTGCCTGAGGATTCGGGGGAGACTTGACAATGGTTGTACCCACTACCAGAGTGGGAATGAGATGCACAACCTCTTTTCCTTACCCCACGAAAAAGGAGAGGTACAGGCTGAGAAGGCTGACAAGCTGTAGGCTGGTGTCTTTGGCCCATTTTCACAGCGTACTGCTGCTAACAGCAGCTCTAACTGGAAATGCGTTTGGAAGGTTCCAAGTGACAGAAGGTATTGGTGCTCAGCAGCTTCCAGGTCACAGAAACAGCTATTTTTAAGTACGTTTAGGATTGCTGCTAGGCATGTGATTATCTTCTGAAGTTTACAGATTTTCAGTTCTTGACACTTAATTCTTTGCAACTTGTCTGCTGATGCTGTGTGAAACCAGCTCTTTAAGTGTGTCTGCTGTGCCAGGCACTTCTGGGACATGTGCAGGGCCACCTCTGATTCTTGACGGACACTCTCAATCTTCTCTGCTGAACTAGTAGAGTATTTTGTTCAGACAAGGAAGTGCTGAATCCTGAAATAAGAATCCAGACCCTTATTTTGAGTTCTTGGAAAAACTCAAGTCTGATAAATGTGAGTAATTAATGCTGTAGAGAATCATAGAACGGTTTGGGTTGGAAGGGACCTTAAGACCACCTAGTTCCAACCCCCTGCCATGGGCAGGAACACCTTCCACAAGACCAGGCTGCACAAAGCCCCCTCCAGCCCGGCCTTGAACTGTTCCAAAGGCAGCTGGATTCGTGTAGTACAGCAAACTCGGTCTGCATTCTATTTATTTCTCTTTATTTTCCCAGTTCTCCTCTCATTATTTTTTTGTTGCTCTGTAATAGAGCTTGTAGCTTCTTTCTCTACTTGGATTTTGATACAAACAGCATGACTGTTGCCCCTATAAAATATTTTGTCTTGCATTAAATCAAACTCAGGAAGGAAAAAAAAATCAATTTTATCTTCACCTGGGCACAGAGATATCAAAACCATTACAGTGAGAGTACAAGGTAATTTTCATTGGGGCAGTGAACAACTTCACTCCCCGCTGAGCAGCAGAATTATGCTATTTCTGAAGCTCTGACATTCTGGTCCTTGTTTTGATTTTCTTTGGAAGAAACCTGCAGCAGTCAGTTCCCACTCAGGCTTTGCTTCTTCCAGAAGATGGACACCTTCTGTTCCTGCATATTGCCATCGTCTGTGTTGCACATGTTCGCTGGAGCTGAACAGGAGTACGTGTGAGGGGAAGCCTTGCTCCACCAGACTGTTCTTCCTGGAGAAGATCCATTTCACATGGACACAGGATGGTGAGATTGTTTACTGAAGCTGGGGATTGATTCCAATGCAGTTCCAGACACCAGCATGCCCGGAGGTGTGAGCTATCCTGACAGGAGTCAAGGTCAAGCACAGGCTGCCGCATGCCAGAAAAACAGATGTTTAATCAAAGGCATATAAAATATTTACAGGGAAGCTGCAGCTGCTGGTGAAGTGCAGCACACGACACGTCATCTGATATGAAAGGTTTAAGGAAAATCCTGAGATGTGGCCTGGCAATGGCTTAAAATAAATAATCTGTCATGCATCTAGTTTTTCTCCTTCCTAAAGCCAGGTTGGATCCAATCTGTCTAAATTAAGGTTCACTTTGCCAAGCTGCTCAGTGCTTCTTCCACAAACAGGAATGATGATAGTTCCCATAAAGCCTCTTTAGGTCCCCATTTCACAGCTCATCTGAAGCTGAAGCCATTACATTTCTGGCAGTTTCCAGCAAAGCACAACTGGATGGCACTGGTTTCCAGTTCTGGCTTTTAATGTTGCATGTGCTTAAGTCAATAACCACTCTTATTTTCTGACATGGTGTGTAATGATAAAGATGTGGGCGGAAATGTAACTTGGACTTCATGCAAAGAAAGTAGATGGATTGTGATTTTCCCTCTGAAAACTATTTATTACCTGCTTATTAAAAATTCCTCTTCCAGTGTAAACTGGAAAAACCTTCACAGTATCCTCTTCCTTTTTCTCTTGACGTTTCAGTCAGAAGCTTGCTCAGAATTTCACACCAGCAGATTGCTCTTTCAGCCCTGTGCTGGCAACAGCTGGGGATCCACAGCCATGCAGAGCCTGCTCTGCTCCTTCCAAAGAACAGAATGTCTGCAAAGGATGTTCAGCATTTTGCTTGGTTGAACCCCTATTCTAAGACGAGTGGTGCTCACATTATTGCCTGCCCAGCTGGCATAGTGATTCATGCACGGACAAATTACCAAGATAATAAAATTGACACTCGGAAATAATTACTCTTTAATTTAGGAGGGAATTAAAAAACACGGGCACAATCCTTTGCAAGCAGTTGTATTTGCAGAGTAGCTGATTAAGCACAGTCCTTCTCATTTAATCTGACTGTTCACAGGGAGAAACAGTGACCTTGTTGGAGCTGAGGGCAGAAATCCCACTGATTTTTGTTGAGCTGGGATCTTACTTTCCACATATAAGTGCAGGTGCAGGTATTTGCAGACTTAGACTCTTGAGTTGGGTTTTTGATACATTTATATTGCATTTTTCTCCCCAGGAGCCTTATAAGCAGGGCGAAACCCACTTTCACAGCCAAGTCTTTATTGTTTGCGTAGGATTAACTTCTAGTTAACAGGGAATATGTTTAAAGTTACGTTCTTTTGAAAACTGGTGAATAAGGAAACTTTTTTGCTTGAAAAGCCAAATAAATTTCAAAAATGGGTCTTTTTAATCAATATTGGGGCTTTTGAGAAACTCTGAAGAGTCTTGGATTCCCAGTCTTGTCTAACTATTTTGTTTTAAATTCAAGTAGAGTTTGTTCTTCCTTACCCATGGCAGGGATGGCCTTTAATGTCCCTTACAACACAAACCTATGATTCTCCTACAGTTCATTTCAAAGGGTATTTGTATGAGGGAACCTGCATCTTTTCAATGCAGAGTGGCATAATAATCATATGAGCAACTATATACAGTTCTCTATTTTGCTATCTACTGTTACCATAGATTACAAAAAATTAGAAAGTTTGCCACTGTTTAACACCAAAAAATATCTTCCTGCCCACAGGCATCCTTTCAAACTGTAAGAGAAGGTAGGTATAAGAACTGAAAAAAAGGTTTTTATTCAAGAGGTGCAGAAACTTAATTCCTGTTGAAATATCTATTCCTCTTGAGGGTCTGGCACTAGGTTTGACCTGGTGGCAGCAGAGATCTGCACGTTAGCTTTACTGAGGTATAAAACCTGAGTAAAACTAGCCTGGATTAGTACCCAGGCAAGGGGAGGTATGTGTCAAGCTGTCTCTTTGCCTCAGATTGAGATGAAAAGCCACATATGAAGAATGTGGATCTGCCCAGGAAATAGTGTGGTAGCATAGGAACGCTCCATGGAAGCATCTTTATTTTCCTCAGGGAAATTCATGGGAAATACAAGACTAATAAGCCATGTCATGATTAAATCTGATCGTTTTTGGCTTTGGATGCCTATCAACACACATTGGTTCAGAAGATTCCCCAGAGATATTTTCGCACTACGGTTGCCAGGCGTTGGAATGGTCTGCCCAGGGAGGTGATGGACTCACCATCCCTGGAAGCTTTCAAGAAATGACTGGACATGGCATTTAGTGCTCTGGTTTAGTTGACAAGAGTTGGACTTGATGGTGTTGGAGGTCTTTTCCAGACATAATGATTCTCTGATTCTATGCTTACGGACAGTAATCCATGCTTTTACTAAAATTTCATGATCATACAGCCTTACAGCAGTACGGTATTTAGCAAACAGTAGTTTCACTAAATCAGTCTGTTTATCTATTAAGTTTGCCAACCTTCCCAGAGCAAATGGTTTCCTCTTTAGTCTTGAAGAATTATATTGAACCGTGGCTATGGATAGCAGAAAGAGAGTGAGCGAAATGAGGGGTACAGGAAGGAGAGCACAAATAACACCTGGTGTCATCTTGCACTTTCCTGGGCGAAAGGAAATATTTGCACTGTGTAGCCCACACCTATTTAATTAAAGTTCAAAGCTTGAAAACTATGCCTGGCTTCTACATACCTCTGTAGGGAGAGCCAAAAGAGCAGCAACAGCTCGGGAGAGCGTGGGAATGGGACGTGGGAGACAGGCAAAACCCAGCAAAGTTACCACTTACAAAGCCAAACTCAACCAAACCAAAACAAAATGGTGCTTAATTTTCCAGGAAATAGGGCTCATCCACAGTAACTTATCTCTTAGCTGAGGTTATGCACTTTTCAATTTAAGAGAAAGGATGTTGGAAGAATTCTCACTCTCTCTTGAGTAAAACACTTTTTCAGGAAAAGCAAAATGAAACCAAACCTAGGCTGCAATTTATGGGCCAAAAAAATCAACTTGTTCACTAATGAAGAGCCTAGATCCAATTCCAGGAAAGGAAGATTGGAAAAGGGAGAAAAAAACTCAGCAGATGATAAAAGGGAAGAAAATGGTGGTGTCCATTTCAGATACGGATCCAAAAAATGATAAACGCCATTTTGAACAACTTTTGGCTTGCAAGAGTAGATTGCACAGATTTCTAAGAAGATTTGCAATTTAATTAGTTTTCTCATATGTCCTACTTCTGCATTTCCTCGATGGTAATGGAGCATGCTGAACACCAGGGACCAGAAGAACAGAAGGATGAGAAAGTAAAAAGTCATTGCATTAAAACAACATAATCATATATTTTAAAAGATAACATGAATTCAAGTCCTGAGCAAA
This sequence comes from Eulacestoma nigropectus, assembly GCA_013397775.1. Lineage (NCBI taxonomy): Eukaryota > Metazoa > Chordata > Aves > Passeriformes > Eulacestoma > Eulacestoma nigropectus. The sequence continues at coordinate 842,982 of VZTE01005202.1, forward strand.
AATCCTTTGTATTTTGATGCTCTTACCATTTCTAGGAGAAACTAAATGAATATTACATTAAACCTTGAACTGCTATGCTTTCTGTTTATTTTGTACTCTTCTTTTCACACTGTTCTGACCTTTTTACTGCTAGTCTCCTCTCAAAAAACAATAGCACTATCCAGACTCTTAGCAGTCTTCAGAGAACACAGTGCATCCAGATTTTTTTTTGTTTCGGCAAGTTGTCGGCTACAAGCAAGAGAATAATTTTTATCCATGTTAGAATTAACATATTTTCAAGGTGATATAAAGTGCCTTTATAGAATCTCCAGAAAGAGGAAAACGTCTTAGGTGGTCTGGGGTATATTATAGTATCTTTCTCTCCAAGTAAATATAATTATTTTGTTTCTCAGTGCAGAGAGGTGCATAATAAAGCTTTATTAGCTCCATCAACGACAGAGCTGAAGGAATAATAAATAAAACAAACCCATCAATATAGCAATCTACAGCTCATTTGGCTGCTTTGCATGTATTTTAATGTATTTTTGTCTGAGCTGTGATGTGAATGATGTCTTGTTTGCATGACTTGTTACAGAAAATTTATATTCTTCTACATGCTATTTTTGCACCTGAATGTGGCATTTGGAAGCAAATGTGCAGTTGTTAGCAAAAATAACAAAACCTTATCTCCTAGAGGATGAGAAACTGAGGTTAGTTAAATCTGGGCATCATGACCTCAGCTCTCACAGCTGGGAAGACAAGGTGATGAAGCCACAGGCTCCCTGAGCATGGAAGCATGTAAATGCAAATTCCTTTGTGTGAATGTGAAAAGGGACTTTTAATAGAAAATCTTCCACATGCATTTATTGAAGGACTAGAAAAAATATTTTAACTCTCCTCCCCGCCATCACACTACGAGGAGCTTAGTCTCTGTGAAAAAAGAAATGTGGAATGCACTTTTCTCCCATTAAGTAGGGAAGGAAGAACAGAAATCCATCCAGCACCTACTTCTCTGCCTAGAAAAACCCCTCCTAAAAGCTTTAAAAGTATTTAATTTGGACCAATTTTCAGCTGGTTTTACAAAGTCTTAAAGTGAATTTTGCTTTTACATGGCTATAAATGCCTGTGGAGAAGTAAGGGGGTTGAATGAGAAAAGAACAACAGGGTAGGGGGATCCTTCCACAAGCCAGTGATCCACAGCTCTAGTGGTAATGAATAAGATTTTTTTAAAAAAATATTGGGTTTCAGCCAAAGTTATGGGCTTGATTCAGGAGCTGGATGTTGAAATTCCCAGGTGTATTTCTACATCACATCTGTTCTGGCCTGAAGCACCTGTTGGGCCCAAAATGGGTAGCACAATCTGAGTTCCTGTCAAGGTAATTTAGCTTTTGCTGACCTCAGACACTTCCTTCTTCCCCACCTGCACTCTCCCACCTCCAGCTGCACCTCCACACTGGATATTTTGTGTTCCATCACGTGGCTGTGCAGTGAGCGCACTCGGTGTGTTGATCCTGCTAAAATCCACTCTTCTCCTACAGGTTGGGTTTGTCAGCTGATCCCGTTTGCCACATCATCATGCACTGAGACAAGGCTGGTGATGGACAGGTACAGCCAGGGCTAGAGAGGAGAGTGGAGGGCCTCTTCCAGCAGCAGCAACCTGATGCCTTAGGTTTTAACTTTAATATTTTTCAAATCCTGTACTGCCTAGTGTGTAACTCTGAAGTTTCTTGTGGCCTGTCAGCTGCTGTTCTCTCATGCTGGTTAGACATAACAAACCTCTCTAAGTTTCCACCTCAAGGACACCAGGCCCCAAAATGTGTAAACTAAAAGCATCTGAGAGGAAGGCAAACTTGGGGTAGTTACATCATTAACTGAGGTTTTAATTGGAGAATTAACCTTGATATGCAAACGAACCAAACCTATAAAAGTGTGAAGAACTCATGACTCGGGGTCCATCTTGGATATAGCCTTTTTGACTGCCCAGGGCATACCTTTGAAGGCCTTTCAAATAGATACCTACTTTTATTCCCTTATTCCTGTCTAGTCTCTGTTTTTTAGGTGGCCACCTCAGTCATCAAACCTCTGCTTGCTTTAGGGCTCCCTCATCTGCTGTCTGGATCACTCTTCATGAGAGCTTTGACCTAGGTGAGGGATTTTAGAATCATGGAACAATTTAGGTTGAAAAAGACCTCCAAGATCATCAATCCAGCACTGCCAAGTCCACCACTAAATCATGTCCCCAAGTGTCTTTTAAATCCCTTCGGAGATGCTGACTCTATCACTTCTCTGGGCAGCCTCTTCCAAAGGCTGACAACACTCTCTGAGAAGAATTTTTTTCTAATATCCTATCTAAATCTAATCCATGTGACAGTGCAACCACCACTGGATGACTCTTGGCGGATGCTGGCTGTGGTGTGTGCACGGTAAGCACCATTCCCAGTTGTATTTTCCTTTCTGTTTTTAAGTGGCTTGACAACGATGCAGGTTTACTGTAAAAATAATATAGATTGTACAGATACTTTTTGCACGTTCACTAGATTTCTTGACCTGCCTTAAAATGTTTCAGGCCTATAGTATTTTAAAGGGCAAGTGTGGAATCCCGGGGAGCCTGGCCTGAGCTTGGAGGGGTTGTTAAAGAAACAAAGGAAGGCTGGAGTGGGTAGATCATTACCAAATAGCCCGGCTACACGGTTCCTGCTTCCCTAATGAGCCTGACAGCATGCAGTGCCACCTCTCTCTTCTTATGTAAAGCTAATCCCTTGCCCTCCCTGACAGCCAGTATTTACATTTGCAAATGAATCCATCTTCCCACACCCCCCTTCGAAGGGAGCAGAGGGAGACAGGAGCAACAGCACAGTCCTCCCGGGACAGCATCGGCCCCTTGTCGAGGTGTCCCTCACCCAGCCAGCTGGAGGAATAAATGACCGGGTGACAAGAATACCTGTGTGGACTGTCTGAGCTGATCCCAAATGAAAAGTTAGGCTAACCCCTTCTCTGACCCTGGGGAGAGTGTTGGCAGACACTGCTTTTCTTCCAGCACCTCTCACTTCCACACTGCCAGCACGCTGAGGCCATGCCGCAGGGCCTGCAAGGCAGGGGCACTGCCGCCTTCCCCTGCTCCTCGGCCCTGCATCCCTACAGCTCCCATGGCCAGGTTTGAGGCAGGTTAAGGAGCCAAACGAGCCAAAATCTGATCTTTTCCACGGAAGGACGCAGGTGTCTTGGGGTGTGTGGGCTGCCCGTGGCACGAGCGCTCATGAGGCAGGGAAGGGAGGGACTGTGGGGTGAGGGATAAGGGTCGGTGTGAAGCACCGCCAGGCCGCAGCCCCGTGTACTGTTTCAATCAACAGTTGTGGCTTCTGGGGGGGGGGGGGGGAGTCAACGTGAAAAGCTATGAGATTTTGTGTTAAGTTCTCATCTAATGACAGCTGCGTCATTGATTTGACTAATTTGCTGGGAATGATCCTGCAAATGCATTTTTTTTATAGGAGAATGAAGGCGAGAAGTCATCCCCGCCCTGAGCGTTGGGATCTCACGCTAAATCGCTAAATGGTAATCGCTAAATTCCGCCGAGGCAGGGGAGAGAAAGGTGGGAACATATGCGCTCCGTTCCTTCCTTTGTTTCCATGAATGAGCAGCGATAGCCCTGCAAAGGCAGGGAGGGCGAGGAGGGGAAGGCCGGCCCTTCCTGCAGCCCGCAGCGGGGAGCCCCGCGCCTGCCGCCCGCCCGTGGTGCGCCTCCCAAAGAGGGGCTTGTTCTGCCGAAATGCCAGGCGTCTCTGGAGCTGAGGTTATCCTCGGAGCGGAATACATAAATAAGAGGTTGCTGGCGGGCGCTGCAGCCGGGCTGGGGCTGTAGGAAGTGTTTGTTTTCCTTTTCTGTCACTAGGCAGCGGGGAACCCGTCGCCTTTGTTCTGCGGGTCATACTGCTGGGGATGGCAAATATTGACATACATGGAGGTGGTTTTCATTTTCACGTGTTTCTTGTTACCTCTTACAGCTGTGTGGTTTGGCTTTTCTCTTCCCGTGTCTTCCAACATTTTTTTTTTTCCCCTTCGTGGTTTTTTTTTTTGTTTTTTTGGTTTTTTTTTTTTTTTTACCGTCCTTGAATGTTTTCCAGCACTGATGATACCGTCCCGGGTTGCATGTTACAGCCTCGTAACCTCTGGCATGGCTTGTCCAAACGACCTGGGAGCTTCGGCTCCTGCCCAGTGCCACGGGGACATTCATTAACAGGTACGACCGGGAATCTCCTGGAGAAGTTGCGCTTCCCTTCTGGTCCTTTTGTGGCTGTCATTTCAGCTCGAGGTTCAGAAGTGTTGCCAGGTGCTGCATATTTCATCCTGTTTTGCTCAGGCTATACCTGTCTGGTGCTTAGAGGCAGAAACAATTTTTTCAGGGTTGTCAGACATAAAAAAGGAAAGTAGGGACGCACAGAAACAAGGATCTTACCCAATATACCCTTTTCTTCTCTCCAGCTTTGTTGCTTCAGTTAATTTTCTGTGGTGCCTTTTATTGCAAATTATTTCTACCTATTACTGGTCATAGAAAATACTTGTTTCTCTTACTTTGATCAGATCCCAAATTCAGGATATTGTCATGTAACTCAATGTACTGAGGTAGAGGTATCTTCCAGGAAGAAAAATAGGCATGTTAGAAAATTCCAGGAATGACCACACAAAACCTGTAATACAAAAAAAAGGAAATGCAGGCAGAGACAACAAAAATCATCCTGGTACCATGACAACGATTTTGTAAAATTAAAGTGCATTTTCCCTTAATCACCGTGGAAAAACAGGATCTTATAATTTACTACTGAAATAAATATTTGCAGTACTCTCAACATACCACATACAATGGAATCCACTTAAACATTTGAAATTCTACAAAGGAAACAGTCAACTTTTTGAGTCAAAAATGCAGTCACAGATAAAGGGCTGAGAGAAAAGCCACCTAAATCTTTGGGGTAATTGCTCAGTCTTTTGAGTAACTTGTGTGTTTGAGAGAGTCTGCTAAGTCCTGTGGCAACAAAATGGCTCCATAGTTCATATTGATGATAATGCCAGAGGTAACTTCCAGTTCCATGTGTCCCTTGTCACCTGTTTCTGCTACATAATTTAGCTTTCCTAATGCTATGCATGGACAAATATTCCTTGCACTGGCACGTCTTGCGCAGATAATCCTTTTTTTCCTCAGTATTTCTGAAGCATCTCAGTAACTGTGATGCCTTTTCAGAAAAAAGAAAAGCCATTTTGGAAATGATTGCCTTTGCAACAGTCAGCTCAAGTTTGCTGTGAACAAAAGACAGAGCATTCTGGTGCTATGTAGACTGATTTAGCTGCTCAGCCTATTCCTGTATGAATATCCAATTACCCCTTTGAGCTTCTGTAGTGGCGAGGGAGGGGAAGGCAGGAGGTATTCTCATTATGTTGCAATTATGATTCTTCCACTGTCCTTTCCCCTTCTTCTGAAAATTATCCAGACTGGAAGGGAGTCATTACCGAGCTGATCACGATAGCATGTATTCTTTAATAAATATGCTCAGAAGGGTTTGGATGAATAACGCTCGAGCGATAAAGGATTGCCTCGTAGGTGGCTGTGTGATTAGCCATTGGCCTCGCGTGTGGTTTCTGTCCCACCTGGGTGATTGAAGCATCTGAAGAAGGAACAGAGAGCTCTGATTATAAATTACAATTTCTGATCAGAACCGTTGGACTGATAATAACTCATCGTGCAATCCGTGGAACATTCAGGTTTCACAAACCCCTCGTGATTAGAGTCCTCACAGAGAAATGGCAACATGCCTGAATCACTCAAAATTTTAATTTGTGAACATAATCATAAATCAAGGTTCTCTTCATAGGAGGGCCTTGCCCTTTTTCTGCTTGTTCGGGTGCAATTTTGTTCAGTGAAAAGTAAGGCCAAGCACTGGGTTTGGGACAGATCTAAAAGGAGGGGATGTCGCTCTTCATGGACTCAATGTCAAAGCTGTTCATCAAAAGGTCAGCATCCTCCATCTGCAAACAGCACCCCCAGGGTCAGGTCTCCGATGTCAGAACATGCCTGGTCCAACAGTATCCATTTCTGCCAGTTCTTTGGAGGCTGGGTGTTTACAGGCCTGACCAAATTCTGGTGCAGCATCTCTGGCTTCCACCACTCTGAATTTGCTGTGTCTAGCACAAGAGGTAAATCTCTGTGTGCCAGGGGGAAAGCAAAGCTATTATATGTCCTTAAAAGTCTTCTGGACCCTGGCTTATGTAACCCTCCTTCAGAGCAGGACACTTCAATAAACAGTGATCCCCATCCTCAGAAAGGTGGTTTCCAACAAACCTCTCTACTGAATGAGGATTGTAGCTCAGCTGGGCTTGAAAACCCAGACTAATGTTGCCACTGCCCTCATCCTCTCATCTGATGATTTATTTCCTCAGCAGAACGAGCTTTCCCATAAAACAGGATGTTTGATATGGGACATAAAGCCTGATTTGCATCGTGATGGCTCCTGCCCCAAACCGCTGGCAGAGAAATTCAGTTTTGCCATTGTCACCAAAATGGTTTGTGTTGGAAAGGGCCTTATAAGTTCTCATTGCAGCTCCCATGCAATAGGCAGGGACACCTTCTACTAGACCAGAATGCTCAAGGCCCCATCCAGCCTGACCTTGGCTTCAGTTTTCATTATTAAAAAAAAAGAAAATTAAGAGGTGAAAAATAGAAAAGAAAGATGATTTGGTGTATACAGAGGGATGAAGGTGTATACAATATACAATGTACTACCAAATCCATGCTTAGTGCCCTGGTTTTTTTTAACAGCATTATAGCACTGAATTATTTATCAAACAGATTAGGAGTATGTACATGTATATTTAATGTAGAAATTATCATCCATTTACAGAAGGGTTTTAAATTAACACATGGGAGAGGCTCCTTCCTTGGGTATTTGCTCTTCTTTATAGCAGCTGTGCTTCCTCAGCCTGTGAAACCTGTCCTATTTCTGAAAATATTTCTCCAGGTTTTGACATTGTTGAGCAGGGTGCATTACCAGTTAGGCAGAAATGGCCTGATCCCACTACCTAAAAATCTTCTGGAGGGAAAATGCCCTTACTGTATGACATGAGAACTCCAGAAACCAAGCTGTTGCTTAGCCATCCTCTCAAGCAATCCAGCTTTTCCAAGTTTTCCAGCACCAACATCTCCTCAGCTAAACTCTTAGTGCACCCCAGGAGTCTGCCACTGGCACACTCTGCAGTCATTTCACTGAAGTATGGGTGCAGACATTTTAAAAATATTGAGCTGGAGTTCAAACAGAGTTCTTAAAATGAGGATCTTTTTGGTGTGTTTTTCACAGTTTGAGAAAGATCAGGCCATTGCAAGTTTAATTTACTCATTTCCCAAAGCTTAAAATCGTATGTTCTCCCATACCTACAACCTACAATTTGATTTCCAGAACCTGGCTTCCTCATCCACTCAGCACAAACATTATGGTATTCCTCTTAGGTAGTGGAACAAGAATTTCTTCACAAAGATTTGCTTTGAGTTATTCTGGGCAGCTCTCGAGAGAGGGGAAATGTAATAACAAAAGATTTAACTACAGTTTGCAGCGCTGTAGCCAGGGAGAGAATCACAGTGTTATAACTAAATATTTATAGCAGAACGCTTGCTAAAAAGCTCTGTACAGTAAATAATTACCATATTGCTTCAGTCAGGACTTCTCTGATGCAAGCCAGGCAGAGCCCGTTCCTACCACTACTTCAGGGTGGGAAGAAGCCGTCCCACAGATCCCAGTTGTGTGCTCCAGAGTCACTGCAGCTCCAGCATCCTGGAGACACCTGCCCCATCCCTGCTGCCACCACCAATGCCTTTATTAGGGTGAGACACTACCTGCTTTTAAAGCTCTGCTGCTAATCAGGACATCCCCCTGCTTCATTTTCTGTTCTCTTGGAGGACAAATCTCTTTTAATTCTTCAGATATCCAAAACAATCTACTTATCTCGGCCTGCAAAACTTTCATCTGAGGATCAAAAATATCCTGGTGCATTAGGAATAATGAATTTACCCTGTAGGATAATGTATTTTAATCCTTTAGTGAGCCAGCTCTCCTCCCAGTTTTAAACCAGGGAGGCCTCTCAGCAATCTAAAAGACTTGAAAGACTTGACTCTCTCCTACATTAATGCACACACATATTATCGCTAATTGTTTAGTCTCTCTTTAATCTATTTAAATGCATAATACAGACTTCAAACATATTATTCTATTTCCATTTCAAATTGCATATGAGTCATTAAGCAGAGAGATTTGTTCACTGCTAGTTTTTAAATGCTGATATGAGGACTAGATTCTACCATAGTGTTAAGTGGAGATAATTACCTTTTCACCTGAGTGCTAGTGGTGGATACCTCTCACAAGGAAAATACTGAAGCTGGGTGTTCTGTTTTCATTTCTCCCCTTCTTTTCTCCTTTACTTCATATTGGAGAGACTGAACTTGTTAAACCTTGATATTTGTACTCAACACATGAATTCATTATTCCTGTAAAAATGTTTCAAGACTTATGAAGCTTATGAAGTACAGACCTTAGGCAGCTCTTAGGTAAAGGTTTAAATGACAAGGAGAGAAAAACAGGCATAAAATGGTGTCAAAATCTTACATAATGATAGCAAACTTGCAGGTTTTTCTCTTATAAAGTCCCAGAGCATATAGACAATGCAATTCAAAATGGTTGACAGCTCAGGACTGGTGGATGGAGCAAGCTCCCTCTGTGATAGATGGACTCCAGAGCAATTAAAAGCTTTCCTCACATGGGAGAGCTTTCATTTTTAAGAGGTTTGAGAAGTTATGGTGTGAGATTGCCTCTGCTTGTGTTTATTTGTATCTACAATTCACATCAGCACAGCGAAACACATCTTAATGTCCAGAGGAGGCAGGACAAATAACACACCATATTTCAGCCATCAGTTGTCCCAAGGGCATTTACCTCATTAATGAGGATGATGGCTTCAATTTTTCTCTTGAGAGTCTTTGAAAGGAGGTGATTGATACAGTTGCATAACAGTGACATAACTTCTGTGATTCAAGCAGTAAACTCTGTTTCACCTCTTAAAAGCTCTGGGGAATATGGTAAATTTGGTGAGAATTCTCTGGGCTGTCCTGTGAAACAGTGCCCTTAGATTAAGTGGTAAAATTAGGGAAAAAAGAGAAAATATTGAGTGCATCATGTAAGAGACCTTTGTGCCCATGGCCTCCCACAGCAGCACAGGACATCCCTGCAAGACATTGTCAGGAGAAAGCCAGATGTCACCTCAGAGACCAGAGAGCAAAAAAAGGACAAATATAAATTCCTCTTTTGATTTTTTTTCTCATAGAACTGAGCTTTTTAAAAAATTTTATGTAATTTTGTCTCCTTAACACAGCCAATGATTTGCCGTTACAATCAAGGCAAGCTCTGTGCATCATCAGGAGATCTGGACAACATCTTTCATACAGATGGAGCAGTCAGACATTACTTGAGCAGTCAAAGTTGCCAAGGATGCTTGTTTTTATTGGTAACTAATGGGAGATTTTTCCAAGTTGCCTATAAACATGGTTGCATGGAAAAAGTATTACGGAGGAACAAAGCTATGCTATTTATAGGGTGAATCTGCTGAAACAGTTCCTTCTGTGATAAAAACTCTTCGAGAAAATTGGCTGAATCTACCACAGCATCTCTTTTGGAAGATGGAGCATGTGGTCAATTCTGCATGTAGGTGCAGTAAAATATCACTGGAGATCACACGTCATCAGTGCAGTGATGCAGCTTGGTCTTCAAAGTGGATCTCGTAGGTAATAGCTCATTTGCGATTAGACTGAAGTATAAAACAGTTATTATATGTATATGTATATATATATATAAATATCTTTATGAGGAAATTATTTGGCACAAATAAAAGAATATTTGCAAAACAATCCTTTTGCTTTGGTATCAGCTCTTTGCTGGCTTCAATGCAGCCTCCCATTCAATAAATTTCAAAGATCATCAGGAGTTATGTCCATGGATTAGTTTTGGTTATAAAATCTCCGTGTTCTGTTGTCTTGCCATGTGCCAGATTTTCTCCTGCAAGTGTTCACCTCCTAATGGAGTGTGAGGAAGAAAAGCTGAGCACAAACAGTGTTGATTCAATGAATTTGCAGCCTGCTTAAAGAACTCGGCTCTGCCCTGACAGGATTTTATGGGAAACAAAAGAAGAAAGGAAAATGGGTTCTCTGACAGAATAGAAATCCCCTGGTTTTGCTGATGCCAAACTTATCTCAGTGCCACATGACGAGATGTCCCAGCAATACATAAGTAAGAACTGGGATCAGATTGGTTCCACGTTTGTGAAAATAAACCTCATCGAGCACCATTAAATCCCTGCAATGACCTCCAAATGAAAAGATTTCGTGTGGGCGTGAGTGGAGAAAAATCCTGTAACTAGTTTTATCTTGGCAGTGCTAAGCTTGTTTCAAATGTCTTTTAAATAGAAATGCTGGGCAAAAGCAGTTCCTGGGACATCTGGAGCAGGGAGCGTCCAGGGTTGGGCTTAGACACCTCCTTCCCTCTGCAAGGGTGGGGAAGCTACTGGACCCCGAATCACATCCCAGCCCAAATCCTAACAGCACCAGAGAGCCTCTCAGAGGGCAGGGACCTGGCAGAACCCAACTTCCCAGCTTCTTCTTCCTTCCCTCAAGCCGGAGAATGACATGGGTGCAGTCAGGAGGTGAGGGTGCATCTCCACATCCTCCTCCTTAAGCGGGTCCAGCAGCCCTGAAGATGCCAAGCCCTTATCCCACTATTCCCTCTTGGCAAGAACACACCCATGATTACTAATAGACTGACATTTTAATTTTGAGACATGCCTGGTAGGAAACAGAGGGAAAAACATTTGGGATCACACTCTCTGGGTCATCTCTGTGTTTGGTTTGAGGCAAGACTTGTGGAATGTCAGCCTTAGAGTCATATATGAAATGACAATTCTGGGTTACCTATACGTGGTATTTTGACTGGAAAAACTCAGCAATCCACTCTTCCCCTGGGTCAACTCCCAGGACAGCCCACTGGATTTCCTTATTCATGAAGTAATACTGTTTTGAAGCAGGAAGCACAACAAAACCATAAGCATGCTGAATATTAAATATTTTATTGTTTAAATATTGTGTTGTACTTCATTGCTTGATGGGAGCAAGGACGCATGGCTGAATAGAAATCCTGTCAAGATTTTTTTTGGGGGGGGGGGTTGTTTTTTGTTTTTCTGGGTTTTTTGTTGGTTTTTTGGGGTGGTTTTTTTTTTGCATTAGTGGGATACATCTCGATCAACATCAATTAGATACCTGAGCTGCAGCATCTCTGTCTCCAGAGAGGAGTCCTGTTGTCCAGCAGGAATCCAGCACTGGTGGCAGCAATGGGAAGCAACTGGTGAAACATTTCAAAAGGGGAAAGCACATCACAGCTGGGTAGTGAACAACTCAGTGCAGGGTTTACAATAGTATTAAACATTGGTTTAGTATGTATTCTGCCAAAATCTATGTTAAATCCATGGCAACAGTGTTAGTTTTTTCTTGGACAGCCCAGTTTTGGGCTGTAAGTGTGCATTAAGTCCTTGCTGGAAGAGAAGCAAGTAATCCGAGGCTCAGCGTGATTTCTCCAGGCTTAGCCCTCTCCCTTATTACAGTTGTTCACCCAGACTAGTGCTTTGAATGCAGATGACCTTGGAAAAACTACTGAAGCCAGCCGAAAAAGGTAGAGGTGTCAAACATCGCAACGGATCTCCGAGCCGGAAGCGCCAGCTCTTCCCCTTCCTGCAGGGTCTCCTCACATCCCAACCTCTCTGAAAGTAAATTACCAGAGAAAACACTTACCATTTTCTTTTATATTAATCAACATCCCTTTGTCTTCGTGGCTGATAATTGCTCCTGACTTTCACTAAGTGAAAACGAGTGCGCCAAATCCACTGCTGGCATTCGCAGCGGGAGCATCGCTGGGAATCAGGAGGGATTTGACAGGGACACTTTCTGGGCTTTCCTCCTGTGCCCAACACCTCCACAGCACTACACCGGGCTACTGGGACACAATTACTTCCCCTTTTAAATGAGAAGGCTCAGACATGGTGTTTTCTTGTCATTTTTATTAATTATGATTTATACTTACAAGGACTGTTTTAAGCTGTCAGCACAGGAGGAGTGGTGGCAGACCTCTTCCGTCCTTTCTCCAGGGATATGATGGTATTAATAATATCATCATTTTCTGGTTTTTTTCAATCTATTATAAAATCCATGAAGCATAAGAACAAGCCTTTGAAACACCTTCTCCTCTCCCCAGTCTCTGTCAGGAGCTGATGGCAGTTGCTGAGGGAAGGGGCTAATTACGTACTCTCAGATAGGCAACTGCTCTATCCAGCAATTATTTGCTGCAATTTTTTTTTGTATTTTAAAAATAAGGGGTTTAAGTAGTGAATGCAATACGTAATTACCGAGGTGAATTTTGAAATGCTGAAGGCAAAATGACACATTGCATCTCAGCGGGATAAATCTGCTAAGATTTCAGAACTTATTTATTTATCCATTCATTTGTTTATTATTAATTATTTATTTGAAGCCCTTCTCATTTTCCTTGCTTGTTTTTTTCTATCCAGGAATTGCAGCCTTTCTTCATCTGGACCAGTGGAGGCTCATCTTTAATGGGCTGGTTCATACCTGAAGCATTTTTGAAATTAGGTGCAAAATTTTAGGCTGTTACTTCCTTTCTCACCCCTCGTTTCTTTCTTGATGCCTTTTAATTTTTTTAAACCATGGCATTTTAAATCTAGAAAGAAATGCACTTTGTATATTCTTCCCACAATAAAAATACTAGAGAGTTTAGAAGAAAATACATTTTCAAACTTCAGCTTAGTTTTGCAGGGCCTTTGTTTTATGAATTCAGAAATATCTGTACAGATCTGCTGTGATAAATTAAAACTCTGCGCCTAAGACAACTAATATAAGATGAAAAGATGCCCTCCATAAACTAGAAGATTATTTGAATAGCACTATTGTTTGTTTTTCAAAGGATATATATCAAAATAAATCTAAATATTTGAGTTATCAATAAAGAAAATACCTATTTTATTCCAAAGAAAATCTGGTTCTTCTTTGGTTCTGCTGCTTTCACAAATGAAAGTGGCAAGTAACCTCCGGAAAAAGGAGAGCTCTTCCTAAACTGTGGCTCTCTTGTTCATAAATAAGCAGAGTTACATCACTGAAAGGATTGATTAATAGGACATCACAGAAGTGGAACCACATTATAGTAGCATTATAATGCTGTATTACTGCTGATATCCTGAAATGTTGCATATTTCCAAAGTATACAGTGCATTAGAGGCACTAATCTTCCTGCAGAGTCCACGACTGAATAAATGTGTTCCAGCCCAATGTACAGCCCTCGTAAATCAGCTCATTATTTCTTAGGCATCACTATATATAATTGAAATTGGTGTCATGTTTATAACCCCTGCTCACAGAGCATGTGTGTGGAAATGGGCTAAAAACTGCTGAACAGATATTTTGACCTTAGGTGACATTCATTTAATCATCTTTCATATGACAGGGAAGAAAATAACAGTGTTGAAGAAGAAATTAGTATAATTTCAGGGAGTTATCTCCAGCAGTCTCATAAGGTCACTTACGAATTCCAGCAATCATGGTGGATGCCCTTCTCATGTGTGCTGATCTGAGAGGTCAAAACTGGGATATTTTTGCTTGTTTTTTAGAGCTTCACAGTGATTTTCTGAGTGATATCTTTTTTTTAAAAAAAAAAAAAGTACTTCACTAGAGTGTGGCTTAGCAGAATATGAGAAATGGAAATTTATGTCAGGAACACAGGAGAGGACTGAGCATCTCTATTCCACAGCCTGGGAGATTATGCATGCAGCCCCACATCACAGGAATTGTGGAGAGAATGGAAATGCAGCGCCTTGGCGCATTGCCCCCACGGGAGACTCTCCTGTTGTCTCAGGTCAGATCCTAATTCATGCAGGAGACAAAGGAAGGCCCGGAGATGAAAGTCCAAACCCACTGTCACCCCGCCACAGCAGGAGGAAGTTGCCAGACAGCACCTAAGTGTTGTATAGCTCCGTATTGAGCCCAAAGCCTTTTGAAATGAGCAGACAGACTTTGATGAGGCAGCGCGGGATCTGCTCTCCATCGCCACAGGGGGGTATCCTCCAGGAGCAGGTGATCCCCTGGCAGCTCCATCGAGAGGCACAGGGAAGGCTGGAGGATGGGTGGGTGCCCAGCTTGGTGGATGGAGCAGCTCCTGCCTTGACCTCCCGCTCACAATATTTTGCCCTCCATTGCCTCTGGCAGAGGGAACGCAGAGGCAAACATGGGGTGGGGAGGGAAGAGCTACATCAGCCTCAGGAGAAGGAAGAGCCAAGGTTTAACTTAGCCACTGCTGCTAATTCCTATGCCTCCTGAAGCTCTGTACTTAACACTCGTGGTGTTTAACTTTCTCTGTAGGGAAAAGTGCTGCGAGCCTTTCCAAGGTAAATAAACCACAGCCACCTTGCGCTGTGGGCGCATGTCTCACCCAAAGCCTCTGGCTTCTTCCCCCACAGTTTTTTTCTGATACCTGGCCTTTTCCTTCTGCTCATAGGACAGAAATTCCCTGCAACCATCCCCTTACCTCCCACCTCAGCTGCTGTAACTTCCCTGACACAGCTTTGCAAAGATGCACGCTTCCCACTGAGGTCCTTCCACCAACAGTGCTCACTCCTCCCCACCTCTCTGGGTGTTTGGTAACACTGCCAGCCATTTCCAAGGTTCCCATTCTTGTCCCTTGCTTGGACTCAAGGGAGACCCTCATGTCCCCTGTCTGCAAGCTGATGTGGTCACCTCACCACCACCAGCCAGTGTTTTCTGTAATCCATCAGCCAAAGGACCCTCTGTGCTTCCCACCCAGCCCCGTTCCTGCTCTCCTCTGCTGCCTTTAGAGTCACTTCATGTTCCCATGGTCTCACTTATAATAATAATCCCAATTCTGGGATGAGTTTAAAAAAAAAAATTAAATACTTGATATTCAGCAAAATAATTAAATTCTGGACTTTTTAAGCAAAAGCTATGTGTGGTGACCAGACCTGCTCCAGCCTCAGTACTGCAAGCATAGGGAGAGAAGGAGGCAGACAAGGAACACGACATATTCTGTGTCTCAGTGCAGGAAAAGGTCTTTATACCGTGGGGTCCAGGTGATGATGGCAAACAAACACCTTCCTGAGCTCGTCCCAAGCTTGGACATTTTGACACAAATCAGTGACTTATAAACCAGGCTACCTTTCTAAAATGAGAGAAGCTGTTGAGTGTCTCTGCCAGGATTGTCACTTAAAAATGAGAAAGATGGAAAATTTCCAATGTTCTCCTTAGGTAATCTGTCTAATAATATTTTGCCTTTTGCATCATTTAATAATTCTTATGCCAAGACTGCTGCAGAAATTTCAGTTTGAGAGAAAGAAAATTGTTGGCTCCTTTGACAAGACTTACTCAGTGCCTCTTGTTGAGTCCAAGCTGTAACTGTGAGTTATGCCATAGCTACAACCATTTCTGCTGAGGGTGCAACACAGGCCACTGCCCAGTATTATGTACATATCTGCAATTTTTTGTCTCGAGTGAAAAACACTGAGGAAAAATCCAGATCGACTGAAACCCATGGCCAAAATGCCAGTTACTGCAGGTGGAGCTAAAAGTTTCCTCCCAGATTTCCACAGTGCATAAGAAGGTATTTTCCATGCTGGCAAAGATACGATTTTTCACATCTTGTATTTAAACCCTCAAACAAGGACCTGCAACTATATTCATACAACCATATACACTGATCTCTAGCTACCTTATTTTATGTGAATTGCTACTCAGATATTTTATGTCAGGCTGCACTGCAGTTGCCAAACCCCTTGCAGTTCATAATATTTTACCTCTGTCAAACAAGGGAGAAAACCTGTAAGTATTTAAGTGCAGATTAGATGCAGCTTTGTAGAAGCTGATAAACGGACTTGGCCAGGACAGCTGTGAGCCATGGAAAGCCGAGTGCCTGGTCCAGCAATGAGCACATGCAGAGAAAATGCAGAGAGAGCATAGCTGGAAGCAGGATCCAGTTCCATGGAGTCCTGCTGGTTTCACAGCCCAGACACCTCTTCTCTGCCTGCTAGAGATGGTCTTGGCTGCCCACTGCTTTGGAAATGTGCACACATGAGTATGAATTTCCACGGCAGTAGCTCATTCCCCCTGTGTGTCACAGCAATCTTGCAGATTCCCTGGAAGAGTTCAAAGCCGGGTTTGCTAAGGCTTTGAACAATCTTGTCTAGTGGAAAGTGTCCCTCCCCAGGGCAGAGGGGTTGGAGCTAGAGGATCTATATGGTCCCTTCTAACTCAGACCATTATGTGATTCACACCTTTCTTTCTCCAAGAGTTTTCTTTATACATGAGTCACTGCCTCCATTTCTTGCAAAAATCAACAACACTGAAATCCCAGTTAATACAGACGTTTAGAAGAACTCTGTGTCCCATTCTGATCTCCTTCATCTCTACCTCAAGCCAAGGGGGAACCTTGATAGTGATAGTTGCATTCTGGTCAGGAAAAGCCACCCTAAAAATTCAGCACCACATGTATGGTATGATGACAGAGGAGGAAAACTCAAAGAACCCTGAGAACTCTTTTTTTTTTAACCTTTGACTCTTGGCAATGGAGTGGGGAAGGGGGCATTAAAGACTCCCTATAAAGAGACATCAAAGGGGAGAACGTGATAACCTCAGAGAAATAGCAAATTACACCCAAATCTCAGGAAGACGATGCCTGTGTTTCTTCTGAAAGGAGTTTTCCTGTAAGAGTGCTCAGGGAGGGAATCTGTGTTAATCCATGGGAGCTGGGATTTCCAGCACCAGCCTGGGAGGTGAGGCAGGTGAGCACTTTATGGAGGGCAACCAGCTCTAATAAGCCACTGTGCTAATAAGGAGAAAGCTTATTTCATCCACCATTAAATATCCATTAAGGACTTTAATTCTTGCCAGCTCGCTTGCACGAAGCAGAGTCAATGGAGAGTTGTGTTTATTAAGCTTCACTATTCATTTTGCCCAAAACGGCCTCGTGCCATAAAAGGGAAGAGAAAAGCCAGGGATCCAATAGATGAGTGCTGTGAAAAATATTCTGACTTGTTTCCCTACTAATAACTTAAGTGTTAGTGGAAGCAGGCTTCCACTTAGGTTTCTTGGTCACCTTAAGGAACCAAAATACTTCCCAGGTTTGTTTTAAAAAGCATGAATGACTGACTTTTCAATGTTCCCCATGAAATGCAGCATTCACTGGCTTCCTCACAGGGCTCCTAAGTGTAGCTAGTGGTAAAAAAATCATAAAGAATGATGAGTTGAAGCCTCAGAAAGACAGTAAATAGTGATTATATCTTTAGTATTTTCTAAAAAAAAAAAAAAAAAAAAAAAAAAGCAAAATTTTTTCTACTTTAAAATAAAATTTGGAACCAAAAATTTCCACACTCTGTGAATTTTTAAAAGCCCCTTTACCTGCAATTTAAAAGATCTCTGTCAAACCTAAGCAGGAAAGCCTGGTCCCTGTGCAGAGATGTGCAGGGATGCAGGGGTGGAGTGGGAAGGAGACATCCGCCTTCCAGTCAAGTTTTCCCCATTTTGTTACACAGTTCTGCGTCTTATTTTTCAGAGAGAAAGAAACCCCTTCACAAACTTATGTGTGATCTGTCCTTAGGCTGTTTGTTTCTGCCCAGACTCAAGAGGAAGACGAAGTATCTGGGACATGCAGTCTTATTCCTAAGTATGCAGGTTTAAGGGAGTTGTGATTAACATCAGATAATTCTGGGAGCTTATGGGAAGTGAAACCTCTCAGACATTTCAGATTTGTCTCCTGCTGATTTTGGAAAACATTCTTTACACAAACTTCGATCCTGTATCTTTAATTCATATTTTCTGCCTTTACATCAAAGCCAACTAATAAGGTTTCTGAAAACGTTTGAAAATATTACTTCTGCTACACTTTCTTCTTCTTTTGATCAAAAAGCATGACAAACAAATCATCTGCAATAGCTTTCATTCAACTACTGTCTCTACATATCAGAATACTTCACTGCTTCCAGCAGTTACCAGTTTAACAAACTATTTTTTCCCCTAGGGGAGAAAGTCTTGCCAACCTCAACTAAATATTTGGAGTTACAGGTTGTTAAGAGTACTGCCTCAGATTTATTTTTATAGCTCTAGAAGAGATCATGGCTATTTCTCGGAACAAACTCAGCATTAGAGCCCCAGCTTTGGAGAGCCTGGAACGAAAAGCATAAAAGATGGAGAGAAAACAGGTTACCATGGTGGATGAGAAATCCCACAGACCACTGAATGACTCCTGAGAGTGTGACAGGGATATTTGCCACATGGAATAATTTCTTTTGTGACAGAGTTGATCAAAAACAACCCAGAAACACAGAATCTTCCCAAATTCCACCATATCAATATTGTGGTACCCCACAGATATCTAGTGATTTCTTTGTAGTGCAAAAAATTATGTTTCTGAATACAGAGACTAAAATGAAAGTTCCACTTAGGTTTTCATGCAAGGCCAAATGCCTCCTAAACATTAAACCTTCAGATTTTTCAGAAAAAAAACCCAAAAAAATCTACTTTTCTCAAAACACTTCAAGAAGAGACAAAAAGATAGGTGAGGGGAGCTAGTTTTCCTACTTTTAAAAAGCATAATGCAGGAACCTGAGCTGATTTCAGATTAAAAGAAAAAAAGAAAAAAAGAAAGAAAAAGATTATTTTTACAAGGTCTCAGCATTGATTAGCTTCAGAGAAGGAGACTGTGTCCTTGATGCTGCACTCCAGCTCTAGCAAAGGTGTGTGTAAAAGGAAACAGGAGAAGACAAGAGACCCTCCATAAAACAGTGGCTGTGTTTTGTCTGTTTGCCTGCTTTTCACTGTTCCAAAGCCTCCTGACGGAAGCTGTCAAAGGCTTTTGGGTTGTGCTGATTCCGTGGGAGTGCAGGATCCTCAGCTCCCAGAGGAAAGGCTCTGTAATTACCATCGCTGCCGTGATCAGTGCATTGATCTGCGGTGAAACAGCACAGCATCAGCATATGGGAGTGCTTCTTTTATCCCCAGGATGAGGGCTTGGAGAGTTTATCTTCCTGTCAGAGGACCTCCTTTATTTTTTCATGCAAACCATTAAGAGTATTGATGAACTAGTGAGATTTTATCAGAAAGGGTTTGTTGTTTTGTTTTTGTTTTTTTTTTTTTTAAGAAAGATTAAATATCTCAGTGATGCATTGGTTTTTATTTATCAGGGAGAAAGGGTCTTCTAACAAAAAACTATAATCAAGTAATCAAGTCCAATTACCTTATTAAAAAAAAACCCTAAAACTTATGAGCATGAGAATGCCAAATAATCTAGTTTTGTACAACCTTTTGGCTACTTTTTAATATTTAACACAGGCTCCTTCCAAGATAGGTCTAATGCTTGATATAAAAATTGAACTGCAAGGGCTAAATTCTCTTTTCATTGATATGCCAGGCCCAACAGATATAAGAATAGGCTGTGTTGTTCCCTTCTCAGGCACATAGGTCTGAATCCTACAACTAGTGTTGCTCCTTTATATTCTGCATCCATTTGCTTTTTGCTCCTGGCAGATAAGCTGAGCGCTATTAATATGAATTTCCTCGCATAAATATGTTAATATGCTATGGCTAAATGCAGATAAGTAAGGAGCTGGAATGAAAAAAGGTCCTCTCCCCATCCAGATTTTCAGCCACGCTCTGATTTTTTTGTTGTCTCTTTTTCAAGCACTTTAAGATTTCAACTTTCCAAAGAGACAAAAAATGACCCCTGAAAAAAAGCCAAGAAGAACATAAAAAGAGGAAGAAAACCCCCACCTGCACCAGAACTGGTGCCAGTATCATCTGTGCAGTGCGGCCATCACAGACTTCCTTTCTGGAGCAGGATTGAGCCCAGGTTGTATTACTCCACTGGGTGCTGTCTGCATTTAAGCAACCCTTTCTCCCTTGAAACCCCATTTTTCAGCAGTGTCGCTTCACTATTGCTCTTCTGTGAGTTGCAGGCTGTGATTTTTTTTCATGCATTAAGTAATTTTTTCATGCCTTAGTAGTTACATACATTATTACCAAGGAAAATTCAGGGAGAAATAGACACAGTTCGAAAGTCTTAAAGGAAAAAAAAAAGTGGGGTTTATTTTACTTTTCTTCACAGGATTATTCTCAATAGAAGAATCCTACTGTTACCTAAGGAGAATGCTACGGGGTTTTTTGAAGTAAATTCCCTTAATCTGCCTCCATTTCCTAGAAAATGTCAGATGTACCTATAGAGAGAATCAGACCCTCTAAGATTCTAATAGGCATTTGAAACAACCTTTGTATCAGTTAATTAGATTGCATGCAACGTGGTAATGAGGTCACAGAAACTAATTTGATGACCTTTGTTATAAATAGCTATTAATTAATGTATAATTAATCTTCACATTCATAGGAGACATTGCATATGACTTGTACATGAAAACAAAATTAGAAAACATCATATTCATGTTATATATGATTGTTGATTAAATGGTTATCATATTTAAATTATTCCCAAATTATCCATGCAGATAAGCAATGAAGGTAATCAGATAAGAACGACTTGCTCGGCATTAGAGTTTGTTCAGCGTGTGACGACAAGCTAAATCATTAAGCAGCTGTTTGAACATGATGCACACTCACCAACACTTCCTAAAATAGCATCCCTTGCTTACAAAAGCAGGATTCGACTTCTGATAAAGCTTGGATTTCATAAAGGAGAAAAGGAGAAACAACCATAAGCAAGGACAAAACGAGGATTATCAGAAATTGTGGTTTTTGGCAAAAGTGGAGGGAGAAAATCTTTATTTCACAATTAATTTAACTGCAAAACCTTTCTCCAAGCTTTGGTGGCAGTACTGAAAATAGGTAGATTGCCCTGTACTCATCTCCATGCCCTCAATCCCTCCTCCCCTGGCACAGTGTGAAGAACAAATATTAGCAGAGCTTAATGGCCAGGTCAGCTGCAAGCTCTGAAAGTGTGGATTGAAAATGTGGGATGAATTCAGCAAAATTACTTTAAATGTGTTCCATCTTGTCCAATGTTCTTAATGAAGGAAATGACCTACTTTCTTGCTCCACAGATGAGGGGATAACTCATTAATGAGCAATAATACATTAGGACTTAATATGGGGAGCTCCCAAGCTAAATTCTAGGGGTCTGTTGGTGCTCCTATGTAAGGTTTACCTTAGACCTTTGCAAATGCTGTCCTAAGAAATCTGCCCATGGAGTATGTCTGCACTGTCAAGTCTTTCATTTTCAATGCTTCTGGCTTGAGCTCTGGAAAAAATCATTCCCAGATCACCACAGCCCAAGTAATCATTTCTGCATGGTCATAAGAAATTATTTTTAAAAATCCTAAATGTTGAGACTTGATCATTTCTAGGAAGTGGCTGTAAAAATAGCGCCTTATTGTTTCCAAATGATTTCCAGATCAAAACTGTTCAATTTTCAAATTTAAAGCTTCAATCTGCAAGCATTTATAAGTAGCAGTTTTCTTCTTGTCAATAGCTTTATTGAACTCATGTTCTGAGTTCAGAAAATGAAACCACGTCCCCTCAGCATCGCAAACTCTCAGGCTGGGACTCTGATTGTTCCCTGTCTCACCTTACACCAGTTCCACAGCTGGACTTGCATTAGCACCAGGGCTAATTAAAAGATATGGGATCCAAACCGTTCTGACAGAACATTGGCTTCTTGACAAAATTAATATTTTGTGAGAATGCTTTCCAGAGAGAAAGTCCACTTCTTTGTGCAAAAGAAATGCTCCTCTTTCGTTTTCCCTCCCACAAATTTTTGGACACACACAGGCACACCCCCCTAACTTGGAGGCAGAGATGCCGGCACATATTTCTAGTGCTGTTTGCGTTGAAATCCCTGTGCCACTTCCCATCTTCTACATTGAAATATCTACCAAATGAGAGGGGAGATGAGGATGTTTTACAGGAAACAGCATCCAGGCAGAAATCCAGGGATTAAAAACTAAATAAATTAAGAATTAGCAGACCCCTGTTCTTCATTTTCCATAAAATACTGACACAGCTTTCCGAGTCTATTTTTGAGATAACTGAAAGCATTTGGGTTTTTGAGAAGTTTAATATTTCTTCTGAAAACGCCTCTCTGTGATTAGATATCATGCAATATTTCATTGTAATTGCTAAATCAGATGAAAAAGAACTTACTGAAGCATAGCTATTGCCCTGGAAAGTAGAAATACAAAATTGCTTTTAAATCGTGCCAGGTTCTCAGACCTCCTACAGAAAAAACTGAAAACAGAGTAAAAATTAAAAACACTGAGTTTGCAATCAAGATTAACATTTGACAATGTCCCTTCAACTTATGTTGAACATTTATTTTTAAAAAATCCCTTAAAATTTATCGCAGTATAAAATTAGAATTTTCCTTTGGATTTGAATAGAAATAACAATGAGACCAATCAAGCCAGGTATATTGATATTCCACTGCCAACGCAGGTAAAATGCATATATTTGAAGAGAGACATTAAACTTGGATGTGAGCTAGGATTTCCTCTCTTTGAGCTTCCTGGATGAAAGGCGCTGTAGGGTTAATAAGTGTTGGGGCTGTGATGTATTCTTAATACTCCTGGAAGAGCAGACATGTTTGGAAAGTCCATTGCTGCATTTAACAAGAGGGAATCCAAAGGCTCCCACCAAGGCCAAAGATAAAAATACCCACTGCTGGCTGGTGAAGGCGAGATTGCCCACAGATTGTTACAACCGGCATATTAAATTCAGCCTACAATTTATTTCAGAGCTCCCTGTAAAGCAGGTGGATAGAAGGGGGCAAGCAGCTATGATGGGAAGTCCTGGTTCGTTCCCCTCTCCTTGGTAACAGCCTGAGAGTGAAGATTATGGGAATGAGAGGAAAAGTGGAGGATTCTGCCAGTAATCTTCTTATTTACACAGTGAGTCTCAAGTCCAGTGTCTCACGGCGCAGTCTCAGCTCTCACTCATCCCTTACCTGCTTTTTATTTATTCAGTTCCTAAAGTTAATTTTCTTATTAATGTGAAAAGATACAATTTAGAAAGTGTAATTTAATCCATGTCTTTCCCTCTTCACAGCCTCCAGTGCTGGAGAGACAAACAAAGACCTACCTGAATGCACTGTTGATTCTGTATTAAATAACCTGTTGTATGACCCTCGTGCTAAAACTTTGCTTTTCTGCTGTAGGATATTAATGATTAATAACCAAGTGGCACTTTGGAGGGTAACACCAACTCAGGTTGCCGTAGCCAACACACAAACTGAGGGACATATGAATATAAACTATTATAATAAAGCAGTTGTAATAACCTGCAGCCATCCTGAAGGATGGGAAGGATAAGAGAGGGGAGAGGACAATTTTCCTTTGGTAGATGGATACAAAGAAGGCAGCCTCATGTTGTCAGTAATCCATTAAGTACTGTGAAGATGCTTTACCGAAAGCAGTGCCCTCTGGTATCCTGCTCCAGTGACCAGGCACCCAAAGATTGCCAGGTCAGTAACATTTTGGGATAAGGCTCTGAACCACCATCAGATTGGAGATAAGCCTGGTTTGCTCCAGGCTGCAATTGTTGAAGTTAAATTCTTTCGTGAAAAATTCACCCCCCAAAAGACAAAATGCTGTTGCAAGCTTACTGACTTTTAGAAATGGGATGGATGCTCAGCCAGGCTTGGCATTGATACTTCTCCAAGCAAGAAACAAAAATAAAACCCCAAACTAGAAACCAAACCTTCGCTGAAGTGTTGGCATAAAGCAGATGCAGAACCACTTAAAAAACCTTCCTATATATTGATTTCATGGTCTGGATACCCTTCTTTCATCCTGACTCTGTTCCAGGAGGAGTCCCAAGCGTGCATTTTTTCCCCTTCCACATTGTGGTGTCTGGGATGCAGCCAGGGGATGCCAGAGCTGGACAATCAATGGAGCAGGGTCCGAGGGTGCTACATAGATGAAGCAGACCAGAATTTAGCTTTTATTCTAACACAGGTATCTCCTTCCTTAAAATTAAAAAAAAAAAAAAAATGTAAATTTCAATAAATAATACAGGTACAAACAGAAAAAAAGCTTATCTGCTCTTCCCCCCCCCAGTTTGTGTACTTAGCTTTCTTGAAAGTGTCTCCATAGTGTGGCATTTTTCACTGTTAGATATGTTGGTGTCACCATTTAATTCATTACCCAAGGGCCTGTAGTGTAAAATATAATTTTCCTACTTGGATTCCAACCATACCTGCCATGCATAATAAAAGCCACACGTTCATTCCACAAAAATAAATCTAATTCCTTTTGGGGGCACGCTTTTATAGATGGCTGAATCTGCAGTGCTTCTGATTAGACTAGACTAAAAAAGGAAAAGGGAAAAAGGAAAAGGGAAAAAAATTTGTCCCTGTGGATATTTGTTCACAGTGTTACAACTGCTTCTGGGAAGGGGGATTGCCTGCTTCTTTAAATAGAGTGTTATTTGTTAGCCATGTGTAGCGCACAGCGAAGTGTGAGACAATTGCTCTGCTGTTACAGACCAGGGAGAAATGTATGCATGGAGATACGTTCTGGCCTATTAACGTGCTCCAAAGCAGCTTTGTGCAGCTGCCACGAAGTTTCCCCCCTCTTGGCTGGCTGATTTCAAGAGCTGGCCTGGCTTGGTGGGCTTGGGATGGACAACGCCATGAACCCGGCACCGCAGCCCCTCTCCGAGCAATCCTGGCCCTGCCACCAATGTTGACATGGGTGACATTAATAGCTCAGTGTGACCTGCCAGCTGGGGTGTTCACCCTGGAAAAAGCTGCTCAGGGGGTCCTGGCTGAAAACCTCACTTTGAGCCCCTCCAGATGGGTTTGACAGCACAAGTTCGAGTTCCTCACAAGTGCTGTTGTTGCCTAGTGAGTTATTAATGTATATTAGTGATTAATGGTCAATGGTTTGACTCGATGCTCTTAGAGGTCTTTTCTAACCTTAATGACTCCATGACTGTATCATTTATTATGTCACCATTTGTTTATTCTGCCCCGAAAGTGGCACTCTGCACCGCTGTTGTGACAGGCACACGGAGGGACTGTGCAGCTCTGCGCCTAATTTGCACGGAATTAAATGGGATCTGTGGTTGCCCAGCACCTCAGAGGAGCAGGCACTAATTGCCAAGCAGTGAATGGAGCACTGAGAAGCACTGAGAGCAGGAAAGTTAGCTATGATGCCACCCAGAAGATTAAGAAGCTGTCACGTTTGCTCACAGTAAAGCATTAGCCAACGTGTTCTATAAAATAATAACAACATACATTGCTCCCTGCAGCCCGTGCTTGCTTCTGCACTAAATGTAACACAAGTCTGTAACAGGGAACAGAAATGAGAAGTGCATGAAGGATGAGAACACTGCAGTCCCTCTGTCCTTGGCCTGCCCATCACCAGGAGCACGGCAGCTTGAGAGCATAGAAAACCAGCAGCCTCCATATGAAGCTGCATATGCACGACTCGAGGCCAAGAGAAATCCCATATGTATCTCCAATATCTGCTAAAGGCTGCCATTCTGTCTCTTAGGACTTAATGGGAACCTCTCTGGAGTCAAGCAGAGCATGGCTTGCATTCCCTGTGTTTCAGGTGTGTCCTGAAATCATCTGACTGCAGAAAGGCTTTACCACTGCAAAAGTTCCAGCAAAGGGCTCACATTCCTTATCGTATCTGCTGGTTTTTCGTGTCACTGGGCTGGTGCAGGCATAACATATCAGCAAATGTTCATTTTGAACTCACTCACTAGTCCTCCTTCATGTTCTAATAGCACATGAGGTTCACTGTGTCTGTTTGACTACAGTCAAATTAGAACCACAGCACGTATGAAACACCAATTTGCAGAAGTGTGTGATTCAGCAAGAGAAATAACTCCCAGGACTCCTACTGTCTTATCAAGTGATCTTGAGATTATAGTGTCATGGGTAATTTTGGGTACCGAGCTCCTGATAGCTGAATAAACAGCTCAGTAAATAAGGACAGAATCTCATCAGTCATTCATTCTGATCCGCAGTTAGATTCAGCATATGAATTAAGATTTGAGTTCTCATCCACCCTGTAGGGAAGGAAAACATTTGGGCAAAATGCATTCACATATTCCATTAAGACTGTCCCAAAATGGTTCAACCAGAATCCAGACTTCTGCGTGCACTTACCCCTCGTGAGCAAGAATAAAACTTTAACACTAACCTTACAAGATAATTAACTTCACTTAAAAAACCAACAATAACAAAGAAACTTGGCAACGGTCAACGTTTTCTCTTGCCCTCTGTTCCTGATTAACATTGCTGGAACATCTGCAGGCTCACGTGTGCATTTTGCGGCTGTCCCACCAGCGTTAAAGGAAGCTTTGCATTTGCAATAAAGAAAGCAGTAATAGACCTCACAGGCTTGATCCTCATTCCCAGGCACTTCTGAATGTGATATGGGACTGGTGGAATTTCACAGGAGCATGGACACCCCCTCAGGGGGTTGACTACAGCCCATCTGCAGAATCTTGTGGGGGGAAAGAGTTTAGGCTCAGATGAGGCTTATCTCCATTCTATCTCTCTGTTCCTTCAAGGGAAGGTCCCACAAGGCAGAGGGGGCAGAGGGAACACTTCCCACTAACTCCTGCAGTCTCCTTTCTCAGCCTTTCTCTACCTTGCCCCATCGGTTTGTCATTGAAACACACAGATATAATGGGAGAACATCTAGTTAAGTTTCCTGGCACTTGAATTAACAGGGTTACCTTCACAACACCAAATCAGACAACATTTCCAGGGTGATATATTGAAAATCTTGTGAGAACCCAGGCAGAAGCACTAATAGTGTGTATATCATTAACTCCAAGCTGATAAAACATTAGCTGCCTAACTCCGGCCAAATGCACCAGGCAGCTCTTCCAACAGTGTGTTACTGTTTGAATGTTACCTGTCAGAAAGTGAGAGTACTTTAAATTTGCTTAAATCACGTCGGAATTTGTGGAGTTGAGACTTCAGAATTTGTGGACTCATTACATGACTTAAAATTAAGAAGGAATCCTTTCAAACAAAATGCAACATTTCAGAAGTTGGGTTATCTTTTATCTTACTAAATTATTAGAATTCACTACTTTTTTTTTTTTTTTTGGTCAAACATTTTTGGCCCTTCCAAACTACTGAGTCTCGGAAAGCCTGAGGAAGAGGAGCAAATGCCCCAAGGCATGGTCTGGAGTGCCTGGCAAGGAGCTTGGCAACAAAAGTTGGGGTACAGCTAAGGAGATGTGCAATCCCACACGGAGTGCTTTGTCTTAAATCTCTCTCAGCTCCGTGCCACAGCAGCATTTCCCCCTTGATTGTGCTACTGCTGCTGGTTTGATCATAGTATAATAAAAATTATTGCATGCATATTTATATATGTATTGCAAATATACTATGCACATAGATGGAACCATGACTCTAAATGCATTCTCCCTGTGCGTCTAAGCCATCCCCTTCTGAATACACAAATCCCTTGGTTTTAGACTTAAAGAGATTAAATTCTACCCAATGGACATTGCAGGCACCTTGTTCCCTTTTGGATGCTCGCACCTGATTCTTTGTATCAGGAATTTCCCCAGAAATATTTTGATTTTCAACTTCCCGAGGTTAAGCTTGTGTTTGGATTCAGTGAGAGTCTGATGAGCAATCGTACTTGCCCCACAGATGAGTAACATGCACAGTTCAACTCAAGCATGTAATTAATAGTCACTGCTTAAAGGCTGTATTTAATTTGATTTATAGCACATAACCTTATTTTTCAGCCCCACTTGTTATTTAGCCCTATCAGTAGCGCTTTCTTCCACTGTCTTCCATTTACTACATAAAAGAGCGTCCTGATTTTGGGGCCAGTTGGTTTATTCCATGCCACCCCTGACCTGCTCTGCTGTGGCTCCCTCAGTGTCTCCCTGGCACAATGGATATGCCCCAACTATTTATGCAGCCTCAAAAATACCCATTACCTGCAAAAAAATAGATCAAGTTGGAGTGAAAAGCCAAAAATAAATAACGGGGAGTGCACTCCTGAGTCAGACCTTGCTCTCCCCTTCTCTGGCTGGCATCTAAGGCTGGACTTCTGCCAACTGCTTCCTCCTCAGAAACCAACAAAAACAAGTCTTACGCTGGGTAATGCTCTAAAACCCTTTCTGCAGAATACACTCGCCCCTCTTGCAAGTGGCTGGGCAAGGCTTGGAGGGTGCCTAATTGTCATGGATAGATCAGCAAACCCCTCTGAAAGCCGTGTCAGCCCCATTTAATTACTTTGCTTCACACTTGGGTGCCTTTAACACAACAGTGCCTGCAAGGTGTTCTCCGTGCCAGCGGCTGCCTGGGAGAAGAGCAGCTGATTTAGAGTTTGGAGGGGAATAAAAAAAAAAAACCAACAAAGGTCCATTACGGTTTCCAAGGAAAGTAAAATGAAACGAAATGAGAACTAAAAACAATTGCCCTGGTAATCAGCATCATGATTAAGGAAATGGACCAAAGAGAGACCAAAAGATGCATCATAAATCTTGAGGATCAGCTCCCCACATGCTGCTTTCTTACAGCTGGCTGCTCAGCACCTCGTTAATGCCATGCAGTTGGGATGCTGGGAAATGCCTGTTTGTGATAACACTGATAAGCCATTATTCCTGTGTAGAAGGGTCTCACTCTTCATCTGGGCAGCATTTTGGAAAATCAGATCCCTTTGAAATACTCCTCTAAGTCAACATAAAGCTTCACTTTGCCGAGTCTGCCCAGGCAATGTGAATGACTCTTAGAAAGGGTAAAACCAGAACACCTGAGAGGTCTTTCCTAAGGTCACATCCACCACTGCTTTTCCAAGAGAAATGAGGCTGAGCAGTTTCCCAGAGAAGAGTGTCAAGTCATATCCATTGGATAGGTCCACTGGGATGGTGTTGGCTTCCCAGGAGTGGATCTGATGATTGTACAGTTCAGTGTTTTGGTCCTGAACTATATTTTCTGATATGTAGGCACATATAAGATGGGGTTATTTTTTATAGGTAAGGAATTATATATAATATTATAATTATATTTATATTATATATAACTAATTATATAAAATACAGTCCACCTTAAGTGACCAATTATACTATTTTTCTCCCCTTCTTAGCCATTGACTTGTTGTCACATGACTTCTTCCTCCTTTTTAAATACTTGTTTCAAATCATTATTTTAAGTGAAAACATGCTGGTATTGCTGGTCTAGATTTTGGCACAGAAGTGTTGGTACACTGGGTTCTATTTTCGTTTTCTCCACAGCTCTCCTGACTTCCTGTGCATACTATTCATCCCAGAGTAATACTGATGAAGAAGTGACTTTTGTATATAACTACATAATGTGCTTTCTTTTTTTTTTTTTTTTTTTTACCAGGATGGTGAAGAGCCAAAACACATAAAATAATATTAGCATTGATCAGCATTAATTTTGCCAGCAGTTACATTTTCCAAATTCTGTTCTCCACCTTATAATAACATTCTCAAATTATGAGGCACAAGACTCAAATTGCTACTTACACTGACATCAAAATGTAGCAATTACTCTTGTTTTAAGGAAATAAGTGTGTGGGAAAAGAAGGTTTGTGTCTTTTCTAGGGCTGTTTCCATATAAATCAGTCTTTCCCCTATCAGCAATGTTTCTTCACAAGAGAAAGGAAAGAGAGTTTGGTCCCTTTGTGATAAAATTGAGTCAAACACCACAGCTGCCTGTCCTAGGCTTTCTTCTGTATGAACAATGATTTTCTCTGAAAAATGGTCATGCATGAGGCATGATTAAAAAAAAAAAAA
>VZTE01005202.1:881523-948350 GCA_013397775.1 Eulacestoma nigropectus
TTTGTGCGAGGTGGTAAAAGGGGGGGAGAGGGCTGGAGGGAGGAGGGGGGGGGGTAGTTTTTTGCTTGGAGAGTGCTGGAGGGAAGAGGGTTTTGCTTTCACTTCTTTTTATTTCTTGTTACTTTTAATTCTGTTAGTAAT
The DNA here is from genome assembly GCA_013397775.1 of Eulacestoma nigropectus. Lineage (NCBI taxonomy): Eukaryota > Metazoa > Chordata > Aves > Passeriformes > Eulacestoma > Eulacestoma nigropectus. The sequence goes on from VZTE01005202.1 coordinate 881,665, forward strand.
AAACTTCTTTATATTCTTTAAAGTTTTAGGCCTGCTTTGCATTTCTTCTCATCCTTATCTCACAAAGTGAAAAGCATGTGATCAAACCGCTACACTAAATTGGTGTTTCTGCCCGGTTGGCAAACCAAACCCGCTACAATTCCATGAGTAACAATAATCAACAACTTCTGTGCCTGAGTCAGGCCACTTTGAAACTGCAGTTCAAAAGCTCCCTGTTCTCCGTAAATGCCCTTTTGTCCTTTTTAAATGACTCTCAAATTTTTAACTTTTTTTTCTTTCTGCATAAAGGAAAAACCTGAGCTTCTTCACTTAACTCTGCCAAAAGTACTTCCAATATGGATAGATAACCTCTGTGGCAGTGAAGTTTGATTACTTCCCATAACCATTTTCATTTCTGAGAAGGTCAGACCTAAGACCCAGCTAATTAGCCACGGTTCGGGTGATAAGGGAAGCTCATCACCAAGTACAGGGCCAGGCTGGATGGGGCTCTGAGCTACCTGCTCTAGTGGAAGGTGTTCATGCCCATGGCAGGGTGTAGGAACAAGATGGTCTTTCAGGTCTCTTCCAACCCAAACCTTTCTATGCTTCTGGCACCCCTACCTTTGTCTCCTGCTCTACTGCTCTTCCACCTGTCCAGGACCGGTGTGACACACACCCATAAATCTTCAAAGAAATCCTTTTTTGCACTGAATAGAGCCAACATCCTGCTGCAAAGACCACATTTGCCAGCTGACCTGGCTCCCCTCTATTCCCTTTATGATGATCCTTTTACAGTGGGTCAGAAACCAATTCTCTCCAATCCTGGCTTTAAACAGCCAGCTTGTCTCTGTGCAGGAGACTCCCTGCAGGGACCCACCAGGGAGGAATTTCTGTGCACTGAAATTGCACGGAATTTCACACCAGCCAGCAGCAGGGACATCAACAACCAGCCCACAGCCCACAGGCTTGATTGAAAGCTGTGACCTTTTTGTTAAGGCCACAGCAATTACAATTTTAATTAACCTCTGCACTTTCTGCAACCAACAGGTAACTTATTTCACTTATTGACAGAATTAACCAGTTCTCACTCCCATCATAAACCCCAACAACAACCCCCTTCCCACTACCTGATTTAGAGGCAGGACACATAAGGAGGGTAGGAAATGGGTACCTTAATCACTCCTCCTTCACAAGCTTGTAGCTCCTGGTTTTACATGCTAACAACTTCCAGACTGGTCCCTTTCCATTACTGAGTGAGGACTGAGTGTTACAAATCCTTTGTCATCTCTCCAATCCATGACACATTCATGCACTTTCAGCCATCAAAATACAAAAGGGTATCGGAGACATTTTGTGGGCACCCAGTCCAGCTCACACTAAAATAAATTAGAATTTTCCAGTCAGTTCTAATGGAGGTTGGATCAGACCTCCCAGAGTGTAAAAATTACAATTTTCACACTCAGATGGTTCCAAAGGAGAGGATTTGCTTCAGCTTTGGAAAACAATACGGCCATAGACTGGAAACATGAAATTATTATGTAGATAGTCAGATATGGGACTCTGACAGTTGAATAAAAGTCGTCTTCAAATTTTTGCACACCTTTCAGTGAAATAAACCACTAAGGTAATATCTGCTGGAGGAGCATTTCAGGGAAAATACGTTTTTTGAGGGGTCATAGTTAATAAACAAACCAAAGCAGGTAACACTGGTAATTAAAAACTAATATTGCTCTTTTCTGTAATGATCTGGATTGCTTTTTGTCTTCCCTCTGAATGGATCTCAATATTTCTGCCCTGATGGGTGCAAATCAGAGTTGTATCCTGCAGAGAGACAGTTCCTGGCTGTCCATCCCCCTCAGGAAAGCAGAGTTGCCAGAGATAACACATTATCTTGTCCTCCACAGGTGGGAAAGGGACTCCAGTTCTGGGCTGGGCTTCCCAGTGCAAAGAGGGATGAAGGAGGTGCTGGGAACTCCAGAGCTGATGCCCAGCACACCAGGACCTTTCTTGGGTCTTCCTATTGTCTCTCTTCCCGGGGCCACCCGGTTATTCCTTCTTCGATCTGGTTCACTTTCACAAATATTTAAGCTGTCTGAGGGGCTCTTGCACCGACAGAGAGCACCCGTGGCCCTCGGAGCCAGCTGCACTCCAGCAAGGCCTGGAAGTACCTGTGACCTAGGAAAGGATTAGGGGGATGGCGTGAAGAGAACATCAAGCGTTCCATTACAAGGCTGATTAAAGCTTCCTAACAAAAGCGAAAGTTCCTTAATCATTCTTCAAGGTTAGGAGGTTCGCGCTGTATTCCCGCGTGCCCTGACCTTCTCCAGTTAGCACGCTGTTGGTATTCCACTTCTGAAATATGAATAAGCTATTCATTATCATCACAGCCATTATTCTTCTGCAAGACACCACAAAGGAAAAAAGTTGCTTCTTTTCACAGGAGACAAGGTCAATCTACTCTATCAGTCGACTAAGCCTGAATAATGTATAAACTGTTTTTCACAGGAGGCTCTCGCAGCTGAGCAGGAGATAAGCAATGCATATCCATAAGGATGGACAGCCCGGAAAGATAATCTCCTGTTTGGAAATATTTTTACTGTGAGGTATTTGCTACATCTGCTACAGCACCATCTAAACGAGGGGGCCTTTGCAGATAGAAACCCGATTCTGTTATCTCTTTACTGCAATTCCCTCTCTTTAATGAGGTGGGAGTTGTGGTGAAGCTCATACCTGACGATGAAGATAGAGGAAGGGGGATGCCAGAGCAGGAAATATTTATTTTGTTATTCTTGTGGTTGGTATCAGCAATATCTGCATTCAGTGCCCAGGTGTAGTCAGGTGAAACTTATAGAGAGAGGTAAAAACTTTCATTAGACCAGCTAAAACAGTTAAAAAAAAAAAAAACTGGAAGAACTTCTGGACACAGGAGCCCTTCTGGAGGTTAGAAAAAATGGCCCAATTTTGTTGATGTCTCTCTTTAGTCCTGAGGAAGGGTTTGTGTGCCAAAAAGCTTCCCTGGTTTTTGCAGCTGTATCACTTCACTCAAAATAGTCTCTCACCTCTCCTTTCAAACTGCCTCAATATATCCTCAGGGTATCATGACACAACAACATTACCGTTAATTACATTAACTCATCTCAAATAATGAGAATTAATGAGAGTTCTGCCATTGTGAAAACAGTCAAGAGTGCAGCACAGCACTAAAGACATTCTTAGCATTTTTCTACTTGTTTGATGCTATTTCTATTACATTTATTAACTTAATTGTGGGACACACCGAGCACACACACGCACAGAGATATCACTTTTCTTTGCCTCTGGTGATGAAGTTACAACTTCATACAATATGAATATGTGAAGTACAAGGATTGCAGTTTCAAGGGGGTCATTTTCTTCCTGTTTTCTCTGTTACTCTGCCTAAAACCCTAATGCAAACTTAAACTTTTTTGATTTTGACAGAGATATATTGCCATAAAGCCCCAGCCCATTACAAATGGAAATCAAGGGCAAGGCTGAGTTGACTGAATTACTTAATTCCTGTAATTAACGAGTGTACTTCTAAAAGTCTGATGCCACCAGAAATGCTGGTGTCCTGATATCACTGCAGTTTGGGATGATGAGTTTGAGGTCAGCAGAAGGTAAAGTCCTCGAAAGCCATACAACTGTAAGCCCTCTTGAAGGCTCTGTTTAAATCTTGCCTGAAATTCCACTGTTATCCATATCCTTATCCCACAGCTTACTCTCCGTCTAAGTGCTACCCAAAAACCATTAGGAATGATTTCACAGGTGCTTGTGTAAATGATGAAAAATTGTAATTACTGCCCGCACGGATGATAATAATAAATCAAATTTTTTCTTTGAGTGCTTAGGGTCAGATTTGCCAACTTTCCGTTTAACAGCTTTCCCATGATAAGGCTGCTCAGTCTCTGGGAGAGGGAGGGCTGTGGGAGGTGTGTCAAAGCAACAAGAGCAGACTGTTTTCACAGTCTTATTCATTTCAGGTTATTCCTGCACTAATAATGAAACTGCTGGGGAAAAAAAGTCTAAACGAAGCAAAGTGATTATGGAATATCTGTGCTGGCAGAGACAGGACAGCCAGTGGGAGATTGACATGGTCCAAAATAGGGTAGAACCAGTTGTTTAAGGTTTGCCTAGGAAGTTGCTCCAAAAGGGATGCTGCTTTCTGCAGTGCAAATATCTGAGATTACAAAGTCCTGGCTTACCTTGAGGGAGGAAATGAAGACTGTCTGCTGTCTTGATAAGTCAGTTGACACTATTTAAGCAGCAAAATCAAGGGATTTAACCTTGACATAGGTTATACGAAGTAAAATGTTTTATTATATCCACCCATCTATTACATCTATCACTTTTCATACGGATACATTTCTTACTAATTGTATTAGTAGAAACTTAAGACAATAACTTGATCTAATTTTTAGAAGTTGAGCAAAACAAATTACTTTTTTCAGGCCCACAGGAAGCCTGAAAAATATTTTTTAGCTCAGCTGAACTATGTTTTAAAAATAGATTAATTTTGTCCACAGAAGAACGAGTTCTTCAGACAGTTCTTATAAGGGTGTGCATAAGAACATTTAAGGGAAATATGTTGTACCATATTATCAGCCATGTATATGTGGGCTGCAAAGAATAAGTCAATAGTTGTGTCAGGTAATTCCATGGTCTGGGTGTTCAAACATCCTGATCAAGGAACTTGCTAAATGACCTCATGCTCTTGTAATCCTGAAGGTCTTTTCCACAGAAAACAAATGTCCTCGGTTGGAGGAGAATAGACCTGGGTGGTGAGTCTGGACAGAGTCAGAAGTCAGAGCCAGACACACTGCAGTTTTACTGTAGAACTTGGAAATAGTTATTTTCTATTTTTCACTGGAAAAAATGCACCTTTTTTTTCCTTATGAACTCTGCCTGTTTGGATAATTTTATTCTAAATGAAAAAGAGGATTAGTGCTTTGATCAGCTGTCATTTTATCCCTACCTACATCATCTCAAGCACTGTTTTTTCTAAATCTTACAGGAGTTTTCAGTGACTTGAAGTGACTCAATAAATTCTTGAGGAGGCGTCAGGCCGTGCAGGAGGTTTCAATACACTGATTTTTATTTATTATATGCTTGAGTGGTTTCTGAACAGAGGGAAAGCCATGCATGGTTACGTAAGAACTGAAGCACACGATAAGGAGAGCAGATGTTTCTGTGACCAGGGCTCAGAGCCCTAATTGCCAGCTGGCATGTTTTTCCTTAATCTGTTGGAGATATCGACTTGCCAGGCTTAAATGCAGAGTTCCTCTGAACCCTGGGAATATTGGGTGTGTAGCTCATCGCTTCCTATGGAGTGAAATGCTAATTATAAATGGCATTCCTCATTATCCGTACAACGTGGCTGGTTTAAATACTCTCTAACCTGAGACCCCAAATCCAGACTCACCAATGACAATATCCAGGTTTTCGTCCACCACTGCTACCTAGAGATAGCTTCCAGAGGTTAAATCACCTAGATATTAGTGACAAGACCACTATTTCTTTTCTGGTCAAGAAAGAGCTTGAAAGGCTGTGGCAGTTCCTTGGCTGACCTGGCACTGCTGTACAAACCAGATTTATATATGCCAGCATTCCCAGCAGTTTGCTGTGGATGCAAAAATGGAATTACTGCTTTGGGTATAAATTCCTCTGGGTTTCAAAGTAACAGAAACCTGAGAATGGTATCTGTACACAACTTAAGCACAGAAAACTCTGGTGAAAATGTTGAAATGCACATTAGCCTGACTAGGACAAATAAAATATTATCCAGCAGCCAGCAGCTGAGATAGGAGCAGAAATTGAGAGAGTCACTGCTGAGGGTGAAATCCTGAACAAAATAACCAAGGCTTTTAGAGCTGGATTAGCAAGCCAGCTTCTTCCTAACATCTATTATAAATACATGGCTGGTTGTTTATTGCTACAAATTATATGCTTAGAGACACTAGACAGCAGTCTGTGATCTGGAACAAAACATAATGTGGAAAAGGACATGCAAAAATGCTGTAAGTAGCTACATGCCAATTTATAGATGCTTATAAGGCTTAAAAATTGCAGTTCAATCCATCATCCTATACACAGGTGTATTGGAATGATTTACTCTCCAAAAAACAACAGAAATCCAGTCATGTCATTTCCCTTCCCCCACCCATATGTATAACACAACAAAATATTAGTAAAGAATTGACAAAGGTTAATTGGAGATGCCCAGTACATCTTCAGGGAAGGTGGCCAACAGCAATTTCAATTAATTTTGCAGAAACAGACATTTTATGACATGTTTCATAAAACATTTCATAATTTCTCATGTCCAGCAGGGAATTTTGTACAAAGAGAACACCAAACCAGACCAGCTATCTATCAGGACCTGCAGGCTGCCCTAAGTCAGGCAGAGAAGTGCCTTGGGCACTCACTTGATTAGCAGTGAAATGAGGGGATTTTCTGGGGTGAGTCTGTCTTTTGCTTAGAGAATTCCAAGCAGGGCTGGAACCCAGTCAGCTGTCAAATTTTGTGTTTTCAAAAAAAGCCAGTGGAAAACCCACACTCACTTCCTTACCCTTCTTGCCCTGATCCCTTCCCCAGCTCTTCCATGACTACCTCGCTGGTCAGGCTGCGGGCTGTCTCTTTCATACCTGTTGAATGTTTAACCATTTTAGCAAAGCTCCAGCAAGACTCAAAGATGGAAAGCAAGAGACTGGCCCCGAGGGCCAGCAATTAGAGCCCTTGTCTGGTATGGCAGAAAGGAGATCGTTGTTTCTAGCCCAGGGAATATCTAATAATAGTCCATAAAGCAGAGCATTGATCCCAGCTTGGACCACGAGAGTAGATGATCCAGATGTGAGAATTCATAATCCAATAGATACAACGTTCTTGTTTCTAAGATTGAAGCAGTGCACAACCTCAGCTTTATTTCGTATCAGTCTCTCCATCCTCTTGCACGACTGGTTCTGTAGGAGGTAATTGAACAGCCAGCCATGGCATCATATAAAAACACATGGAAATCCATACGCCCACCAGCATGTATGGCTTCACAGAGCTCAGCCCTTCTCTAGAGGACATTCGTCACACTTAACTGGGAGAGAGAAATTTTACTGTTTGTGTCAGTTTTTTCGCAGAAACCAGGACATTATTTAAGGAGTAGTCTGGGTTTATAATCTTCAGGAAATGGCCAGCTAGGCATTTGTGGATGATCATCCTGGCATGCCACATTACTACATGAAGTAGCCTGGGTATCATTTATACCTCACACCACTCCATCCTTTGCTATATCTTTAACCCGATGAAAAAGAAATTTCTATTGATTGAGAAAACTTCGCTGATGCTCTAACATGAAATTCAACATCCTGTACAAACATTTCATTGATCTTAAGACTCATCTTACAGCATTTTTTATTTTATCACTCGGTGCTATTATTCTTGTTTCACTGCACGTCTGTTTCCTTCCTGAGTGTTGTGCTCTTTATTTCTCTATAGCTTGTGTTATTCAAGCAATACAGGAAAGAGAATAACAATTAAAATTTACAGAAAGATGTAATAGAAATGGATTGGTCCTAACAGAGAAATCCTGACAGTCCCAATAACTCTCAGGTTTCCTGCAGGGTACACTGCAGGAAAAGTGAAATGCTCAATAAAGGGGAATAAACGAGTTTGTCTTGGCACCGCACAACTCCATGAGTCACCTTTTCGAAGAAAAAGAAGCGAAACTTTCAGTGCGTTTAACAACGCAAGTGACTGATCCTTGTACTGTATATAGAAACGAATTGGGCACATAAAAATAGCTTTTCCTCTTTCATTTCCTCCACCTTCTGTTCCCTGTGAAGCCTCGTCAAGGCAGCCAGTGGCTTTCTTCATTTCAAGGAACATATGATTCCAATCTCTGAGTGTGTTTATGGAAAACTTTCAATTTTGGAGCATCTTTTCTGAGAGTTGTAGCTCTTCTCTGGACTGAATCTAATCTTTGGTCCTTCTGTGACTTTTCCTTTCTGCAATCATAGAACAGAGTCATCGATTCACAGAACGATTTGGGTTGGAAAGGACCTCAAAGACCATTTTGTTCCAACCCCCTGCCATGAGCAGGGACATCTTCCACTAGAGCGGGTTGCTCCAAGCCCCCTCCAACCTGGCCTTGAACACTTCCGGAGAGGGGACATCCTCAGTATCTCGTGGCAACCTGTGCCAGGGCCTCACCACCCTCACAGGAAATATTTTCTTCTACCCCTTGTCCTATCGCTATATGACCTTGTGAACAGTCCCTCCACCCGCTGTGCCCTTCACACCCACTACAGAGGTCCTGAGTCTCATCCTTGGTCTTCACCCTTGTTGCTTTATCCTCGAAAATAGCTTTATTCTGGGTTTTGTGGACAGACTGTACATCTCCCTCACACTCATCTACCAGCCTGCCTCGGTTCTTTCACCTGTAGCATCCCTGTGACTTCCCACTCTTCTGTATTCCAGCGATGAAATCATCCAGCTGGGTGAAAACACAGGTGTCTGTAAGTCCTGGCCTGAGCTCTGTTTTGGGAGACTCCTCCTCAGCTCTTTAACTTTAGCTGGAAGTCTCCATAAATTTGGTAGGTCCTTGCCTTTTCACAAGGAGGTATTTCAAAAGTGGGAAGATTTGGCAGGCACAGACAAAAACTGAGGGTGTGATGGCACTGAGCATGGTGCTAGAGCCACTCAAAGGAAAAGTGCAATGGCTGGTCAGACCTCCTGAGCCCCAAAACACTGTTAGGAGGGATACAAGAAACAATGGATCACAAAGCTGGGCTTTGTCTAGAACAAAGTTTAAAACAAGAAAAGTTAGAAACCAAGGTAAGGAAAGAAAACATAAGTAACCCTTAATCACACTATGTCTGACTCTTCTGATACCATTGTTTCATTTCATTTCACCTTGTGGAAAACTCCACAAAATGAGGCTCATCAGCAAAAGTAGAACTTTGCACTTCTTCTGGATGAGTATTTGAAATCATAAGCAATTTCAAAAAGGAGGGTTGAAGTCTACTTTCACTTCAGTTTGTCATTGAAGAATACGGTGGAGGTTCAAATCTGAGCTGGTCTCACCCACCAAGCTTAAAGCCTACAATTTAGGTGAACCAAGCTGAATCTGGCATTCCTGGAATGACTATAGTGTCAAACTAAGTGCTTTCATGTTGTGTTTGCAGTGTAAATATTAAAAAAACAACCAAACAACCCAAACCCAACAGTCAGAATGTTCCCAACCCCATTTTCTGAAGAAACACACAGAATGGGCACAGAAACATGCAGATCAAAGAAAATACATGTATTCATCTACTTCCCACCAGCTGCATGCTCTCATCCTTGAGTATTGGGCAGGAAACATGGTGTGGGTTTGTCGGGTTTTTTTATTTCTCTTAATTTCACATTTTGTTTTATTTTACTTCCAAAAGCATCCTGTGAAGAAATGAGAGTGGGAGGAGAGATCAAAAGTCAGTAAGGAAGTTCCCTGGTAATTAATGCAGGGATTTGCCTTAAGATAGAGGAAGCCCAGTTTGAAGCCCACCTTCCAAATCAGGCAGAGCACGGATGGGAAGCTGTCTGGAGCAGGGGGACAGGTGCAATTCCCAGAGGTTGATTATCAGATTTTCTTCCCAATGTGCTGGTCCTTTCTCTGTCTCTTCCACTGCTATCAAAACCCTGTGATACTGTATTTCAGCAGAGCCCTACAGGATTAAAGGAAAACGGACTTGACTCCTCACACCATCAGGGAATGGGATTACAGGGGCAGGCCCAGGGTCTGTTGTGAACAGATTCCATCAAAGATGTGGGCAGTGAAGAGAAATGCATGAGCTGTGGGAGCCTCTGCAAGCTCAGGAATAATGAAAATACGAAGACCTATTTGGGTTTGTCAAGTGAGATTCTCAAGTTTTGGTACACAGAAGACAGTGGTGAATATCCTGACCCATCCTTTCTCTGGCTACATTCACTCTGACACTAATGGGATCGTGATTTCATTCCTAGACTTTACAGTGAGAGGGAAGCAACAAAAAGGATGGCTGTTCCCCATCTGCAGACACTCATCTCTTTATAATAGCTTCATTCATCTTTCTGCAGAGGTCATCTGGTTTGTGCATTTCTTAATATTCCCAGGATCTGGGGGAGGAAGGGACTAAGGGGAAAAAGATTCCATAAGAGAATTCATATTCCATAAAGAACAAGCCTTTTGAGAAGCCGTTGGATGATTTTGACCTTTCACGCTGTAACATCTTTAGTTCAAACCCTGTGCTAGATTTAGATGGTGGTGCTTCCACAGCCCAAGCCCATTTAATTTGCTCCATTTCACTTTAAATTAGCATTTATTACATCTTCCCTGAGTTATCACATAATGTGCATGTTACTGTTCATGTTTTACAACAGTTTAGCAAAAAAAATTCAGTGTTTACAGTAGTTCAAGAACCTGTTATTTCCAGTCTATAAATGGTTTAATGCGTGACTGCTCCCTGATTGTTAACTTGCTCTTGAAAATAATTGCATAATCCCCATGTTATTTCACTGCTATTGACACACCAGGCCATAGATTTTTGTGTTGCCTTCCGTCACACCCATGTCACTTGGGTGACCTTAATCCCATTAAGAACACACTCTGGAGTGTGCTGTAAACACTGTTAAAGTCCCTTTATGGGGCCAGGTCCCTTCGCAGCGCTGCGATTACGGTCCAGTTTGTCATTTTGTGTCACCTCGCAGGGCTCACTCATGTGGGGTGCTCCTAGGACTCTCTGTACATTTTTATTGAGACAGCACAACATTCAGCAATATGTTTGGAGAAATAATAATGCCTCCAGCCTCTGGGGATGGCCACAACCCAGCCCCCGGATTTGGGAGCTGCGGCTGGGAGCGGTGTTGACGTTGCTGACCGCTGTGATGGACTATTCCCATTAGAGGCCACTGCAGCTGGATGCAATTTAAAGAAGCCCTGGGGGGGTGCTCTAAACTCACAGCTCCTGCAATTCTGGGGGATAAGGAAAGCAAAAAATCGCAGTTTGAAGCCATGTGTTCCTCAGCTGTCCACCCGCTCCCCACAGCACTCCCCAGCATGCCAGGCACATACTCCTCAAGCCACAGGCCAAGCTTTGACACAGAAATATTTTGGCAAAGCATGGGAAAAAAACGGTGTATTCGGACTTAGTGTATGCTGAGTAAAATGTCCAAATCCCCTCCAGCCATCTCTCTTGACAGTAAAGCAGAGTATGCAGAAGCCAGGTGATCCCTCGTGGGTCCAGGGAAACACAGTTGTACAAAACAAACTTTTATTAATATTGGGTGCCAGCACTAAGCAGAAGGAAAGTGAGTGTTAAAACAGATCATGTTTATTCAGTTTAGCATAAAAGCAGAGCAGCATTAGGCATGGCAAAAGCTACACTTTTCAAAGCACCAGAGCCTCCATGAAGTGGACAAGGCTCCTATTAAAAGCTCCGACTAGCTAGAAGTTAATGCATGAAAACCAAATTTTTGGCTTTTGGAGATGAAACTTGCTGCTGGCATGAACTGATGAAAAGCAGGTCTTAAATCCCTTGCTTGCACAGAGCAGGTCCATATCCCAACATGCCTGTTCTCCTCTCTGCTGTTCTCCTTTCAAAGGTTTCTGGCTTCTTTATAAAAACAGCTGACAAAGATGCTGCTGCCTGCTTGCATTTTGTATTATTCCTGTAATTATTTGAGTTATTAAATTCTGTGGGCAAATGGTTAGCAGCAGCACCAAGTTTTTCCTCCTCAACTTAGGCTGTCATTTAAAGCTTTCAAAATTAACAGCCTCATTTTCTTCAGTTGAAGCAACACACAAAAACCCCAGGGCAGAAGAATACTTCCCCTGATAAAAACAGTCTCCACACACGCATATTAAAAGCATGTTTCCACACCTTGTATTTTAGATTAAAGCTTCACATTAAGTTTATAACCCCACCTGCAAAATTCTTGACCTATCTTTAATGCTTTTAGATTTGGGAAAAATGGAGGAGGGGAAGGGAAAAGGTAAATAATAGGCTGAATAGATTTATTTCCTTTGTAAATTTGCAACACACTGAATGACCAAGACTGTGGAATCCTCCAAATATCCAGAGATGTTGATCTGCTATTGCATTTCTTTATGTTATGCATCTCATGATGGGTATGATATTTGATGTTGACTCAAATAGTTAAAGAGGAATCAAGAATGCAAACTCCTCAGGTACTTTCCAGCTGCTTCACTTCCATTTTTTTCAAATGGCCGCTCTTTTCTTTCTTTTTGTCAAGTGTTCTCCTCCTATAGAGCTCTGAAGTCTCATATATACTTTACTAACATTATTTCTGTAAAACTCTAGATAATTGAACATTGTTTGTTGGGGAAAAAAAAATTACAGAAGGTGAAAGCTGCTTGCTAAGCATCTGCTGACCTGTATTTGGTCAATAAACACTCCTAGGACATAGGCACAATGTTCCTGTGTCTTAAAATGCATGCAGATCGATATCACAGTCTGACAAAATGCAAATATAAATTGACTTAATGAATTCATTTTGACTTAGACACATCAGATTTGGCTTGTTATACGCCTACCATTAGGAAGTAATGGAAACGATGAGGACATGTGTCACCCAGCACTCATCATTCTGAAAATTCACAAATATATGCTAAGCTGATGTCAAGCTTTGACCAAGTTTCAGCTGAACTGATGCCAATTAATGGGTTTGAGTGAGAGCCATGTAAAACTCAGTGGTTTAGACTGAATTTGGAGGGTCTCCAAAAGCATAACAATATCTAAACCAGTAATAATTTAAGCGAAGCCAATGGAGTTCCACCCTTATGAGATGGAGCGTGGAAATCTGACCGAAGGGCGATAAATGTCTACAGGCTAAAAAGCAGAAGGAGACACCACCCTTCTGCTTCCACAGGCCAAGCCTGGGTAGCTCTGCCAGGTAGTTACTGCTTTTATCTGTCAGCAGGCTCCTTACTTACTCCTCACTTTCATTCATTTCCACTCCCCCAACAGCAGCTCTATGGAAAAGTTTTGGGAAATGTCAGGATAAGAGGTGTTCTCACAGGATAAGAGGTGTTCTTACAGAAACAATGGTGTCACCCCCACGTTTCCTGAGAAATATTTTTAACAGAAAAAATATCTCCTGGCCCATTCAGGAGCACTCTGTGCTTTTTGCCTGTCTCCTGGAAGACAGAGGGATGATTGGAAAGAGAGCTTTTACCTCCAGCTCACAGCATCCATCTCAGCAGAGCTCAGGAGTAACTAAACATTTGGTAGTACTCTGACAGCCTGTGTCAAACAAGTTATCAGCCTGCATAAATCTTTTGCTTGGAAAACAGCCACTTTCAGGAAATCATTGTCAAAAATTGCACCTTTGATGACAACCACTTTCCAGGGAAACACATTGTTTTTGGGGAGTAACATTTGAGCATATTTAGAGATACAATCTCTCAATATACAGCACACAAATATAAGCACATTGAGACAACACCTAATAGTGGAGGAACAATTTTAACACAGAATCTGGAATTACAAACCGTTGCTTCAAGCAATTTTCTCTGAACGTAGTAAAGCAAAGACTGCACAAAAAAAAAAGACTCTGAAACAACACTGAAAAGGCACACAATAAATTTTATACAGACCAACTTTTAAAATCATGATAGAGAACTTTCTGAATTTCAGCTTCTGAATCTAAGCAGAATGAAGAGTTCCTCATTTCATTTCATTTCATTTCATATCGTTTCATTTCTGTCCAAGGTCTATGTGTTTTGTGGTGTCAGGATTTAAGTTTTTGAAGAACTGAAATACCCACACAGGGTTTGAAGGTTTTTTCCCTCTGAATTTGAAAACTCTCTGAAAAAGTAAATCTGAAAGGTATAAACTAGCCAACCTATTTTTCTTTTCCCTTACTCCTTTATTTTAAGGAGAAAAGACCTTAAAGATAACAACTTTAGGACTGACTTAAATTGGAATTCTGTTGATGTTTTTATCTTCAGTTTCAGATTTTCCTTGACCACTGTGATCATTCAGTTGCAGATTCCTTGGGAAAACAAACACACAACTGGCACCCAGGAGTATATGGGTAGTAACTGGGCTCAGGTTGCTGTGCAGTGCACACATCTGAGCTATATTTAATCATCTGAGAAATATTACAGGATCAGAAAATTCCAAACTGCTATAGGTGCCAAATGTATATGACCATGTCTGCATTTGGCATAATGTAATTGCACTCCAGGAATTTATCCTTTACTGTGTTTTGATTGTTTAATGTTATTCTAAGCTAAAACTTTTCCCACCTCTCATACCAATCCAGCTTTGCATTCTTTATTGGGTGCTATCTGAATAACTGACTAGGAAGAAAAGAAATTTGAAAGATTATGTGATTCTTTTTCAGAGCCCTGTGAGCCAAAGATTTTTTTTTTTTCCATTTTTGTAAGTATTCATTTAATTTATTAGTTATGAAAATTCTGAGCTAGATACAGAAGGAAATAATTCCTTCATTCCCTCCCTGGAACATGTGGGACTGCCATCTGGACCACCCTCAGCTGTAGCTTTTCAGTAGCAAGGGTGAAGCCTGTGCTTCCTCTGCCTCGTCAAAGTCATCTCCTCACAAGCAAGGAGGGGTGGCAGCTGCAGTGGTTTTCTGGTGCTGGTGGGACTGGGGAGTGCTGAGAAGGCGACCAGGCACTGTGTCCTACCTGGCTCCCACCTGCATTGCTGATGGGAGAACCCTGGCACAGGGTGGGAGATGCTGTCAAAGCAAGCCCAGGTGCCATTTCTGCTCACATTCCCCCTTGCAAGCCTTTCCTCCCTATAAAAGGACGTGTGGCTTAGGAAAAGCATTCCCCACGCCAGCTGTAAGAAAGTGGTGGCTGTGTCCCAGCCTGACAGCACATGGGTTTATTTGTGTTTCATGGGCAGGACACGAGAGACTGGGACCAGAGCAATCTGGGACCCCTGGGCACTCCTAGGCACAAGAAAATGCTCTGACAGAGCCCAGGATGCTGTTTCTCCTGTGCAAATGACTGAGGCTCTGCTCAAGTTCAGAAAAGCTTGCTGTAAGATTACATCTCTACCTGGTATTTATCCTCCAGAACTTTTCCATAGCATCCTCCAAAAGAGTCACCTCCCATACGGCCATCTTTCTGT
Source organism: Eulacestoma nigropectus (assembly GCA_013397775.1). Lineage (NCBI taxonomy): Eukaryota > Metazoa > Chordata > Aves > Passeriformes > Eulacestoma > Eulacestoma nigropectus. Next base: position 896,790 of record VZTE01005202.1, read on the forward strand.
GAGCAACAGAAAGGGAGGGAGGAAGATGGACTAGTGACAGCACAGGAAAAAAGAAGACAAGCCAGCTTTTCACACATTTCCAGCCTGATCCGTTCATTGTATTAAATTTCCCTCCTCTGCTGTGAGCTGTTAATAATCCAACCACTGTTTAAAGGGCATCTGGATCCTCATGGAAGCAGATAAGAGTTACAGGTGGTGCATGGCTCCCCACAGCCTGGGAGCTTGGAGGAGAAGAAAAATGAGAGGAGAAAAATGAACTAAACACTTTTAGATACCTATGGAAAAGAATAGTCGCTTTTCCCATTGAGTCATGTATCAATACAGACTCCTTTCCTCAGGGAATGAAATGCTGGAGGAGGAAGGAATGAGGAATACTTTTAATCAGCTATTTTACACCAACAGCACTCAATCTGAGATGAACATTAATAAGGGCTTGGCACCCTTTGCAGGTACCTGAGGCACAAGGCTACGCGACGTGCCCAAACCATGGAACAGCAGCCTGCTGGCACCCTCCTCTTTGTTATTCCTGATGAGATAATCCCAGAGAGAAGAGAGAGGGAAAGGAGAATTTCCACACCAGGCAGAACCACCACAGCTCAGTCTCCTGGAGCTTAGAGGAAGAATCAGAGCCTGGCTGAGCAGGCTCCCCTGGTTTGTGGAGGGGACCTGGAGATGTCCTTCGCAGTGTGTGGGGTAGGGGCTCCTCAGGATCATGCCCAGTGCTCCTCTGGCATGCACAGACTTTCCCACTGGTGTAACCTGTCTTCCTAAGGAAACAGATCCTGTAAGGAGCACCAGGGTGCTCTATGTGAGCTAAGTTTCCCTGACGGCCTTTAAGTGAGGTTAAAGACATAAAGGTGGCCCTCTAACTGAGTCTAAACAATGAAACCAAACAAAACACTATTTTAATATATCCACCAAATATATCTGTAAATGTTAATACTTCTGTTCAAACCCTGCTAAAGTATCAGTAGTTTCACATTGAAGCGCAGGAAACAGTTCAGGCCATGGGGAAGGGAAAAGTGAGATGTGGACTTGGCAGAGCTGGCTTAACAGTTGGCGTTGATGATCTTAGAAGTCTTTTCCAACCTAAACAATTCTGTGATTCCAAGAGAGGACTGGACTTGCAACCAGAGGCACCAGAATCTGTCCCTGGGAATGAATTAAGGAAGGACCCCACAGTCTCTTCTCAGTGGCCTAAACATTTCCTACTGTAACTGAGTCAAGTAAATAGCTGTGGCACTCAGAAAGCATGGATCAGGGATGGATTTTAGCTGTGAGATCTTGCGTGCCATTAGCCCTTGAGAAGCAGTATTGAGAAAAACAACCTATACCTAAGCTGCATTATCCGGAAATTCAAAGTCAAAAGCTGTTGGGTCTTTGCAATGGATTAATGGACCAAGAGAAAATCTCGGGGATAAATCTATGCTATAACAGGAGTTTTAGTTCCCTTTCTGAAGATTTAGTTTGCTATAAAAAAAATACCATTAAAGCAGTATATCTGCACGTGTTTAGGCAACAGGTAGTACAGACCAAAGTATAAATATGTCTCAAAAGGTTTAAAAGCAGGGAATAGAGGGAAAAGGATTTGCTATTGGAGCCACACCTTCTAAATATAGTTCAGCGTGCAGAGGAGAGCTTAAACATGTGCCAAACTCTAAATTTAGGAGAGTCCCAGGGCATGTCCACGCCTGTACATCTTGCATATGTGCCCTGTGATGGGCTAAGGAGTGCGTGGCCAAACAGGAGCTTACAGTGAGCTCTTCAGAGCTGAACTGCAGCATTATCCTGAGGCAGAACCATGCCCTGCTCTTCTGCAGTTCCTTACCCAGACAGATACTTCTTCAGCCCAAGACCTCTCCTAGAGGGTCTCCAAAGTAAAACTGAATGCAGTGTATAAATACCCCACTGACCTGGCTGGGTATTAATGGCTTTTTACATCCCTGTAAGCACATTCATCTCGCTACAGTGCATTCAAAGCTGCACCGGAGGCTCAGCAACCGGGGGCAAGGTTACGGAAATATTAGCACTCCAACTCATACACAGGGGAGAAGATGAAGACTCAGGGAGCCTCTGACAGGAATTGTCTCATTAAACAAGCTTTTAAAATTCCATTCAGCTTTTTTTTTTATTAATATTATTTTAATTTGGATGTGCTTTGAGTCGAGGCGGAGAAAAGCCACAATTAAATTGTTTCAAGCTACATAGAACACTACATGTGGCATTCCAGATGAAAAGGCAGTCCTCTTTAACCAGGATTCTCCCATCTTTGTCACTCTATGCAACTAAAGCATTAAAATTATTTCCTTGCCATACATTCACACTACTGTGTTAGCCTTTCCTAGTCCTGTGCCTGGGATGAGGAGATGAACTGCACAAGTAGTGGTCCTCTTCCAAAAAAAATGCACCAGTGTGTACAGTGCTCAGTACATATCCTGATTAGATTAGCCGGTTTAGATGAGAAATAACCCCACAGAGCTCACCACATCACATCCAAATGCAATCAATATGCAATGTACAGTCTATGAAGTGCCAGGGTGTTGCAATAGCCACACAGCATCCTGGTCGTTAGTTTATTTTAAATCCCTCTCCTCTGTGAGCGAAGCTGGTGCCCATGAAAGCAGGGTGTCCTAGGAGTGATCACACTTAATGGTTTCACAAGGCATGTGCTATTTTTAGCTTGGTTTCTCCTTCATTCCTCTTGTACACATTGCCTGTTGTTCTGCTGCTCAAAATCCTCCGGGTGACTTTGAGGCTGTTGACAGCCATTTGCTGGGCTGGCTTTAAACCTACCTTGTCCCACACCATCTGAGCTACAGCAGACACTGACAGCCCGTGGCCACGGGGAGAAAATGGGAACGGTTCAAAACCATTTCTCCCATAAAGCATAAAAGAGATGCTATGAGGGAAAAGAACTGATTGAGATGAAACCCCACATTCAGAGCAATGTTAAGCTAAATGCAGACTTGATGTGCTGGTTGTGGGTAAGGAGAAAGGCAGAGTACTTTTGTAGCAACAATTGTTGTCCTGAAATGAGGCAGGAAGGTGTAATAGCAGTGTGATAGCTGCACGAAAGATATTGTCTCCTTGGCACAGTTTTTCTCCTCCAGCCCCTGGTAGGTGCAGCAGTTATTCCTCTAACACGGACTGCTGGGCATGACCCTGGCAAAAGCAAGGGACCTGTGGCCTCACAGCGTTAACATACCCAAATTATCACACAGCTGCCAGCAGACCTGTCTCCTGCTTCTTCTTTTCCTCTCATCCTTTACCAGGCCTAGTCCACCACACCGGAGTAGCAGTGCCCAGTCTGCCACTGAACATTCCAGCAGGATCAGTGCCTTTTCCCTGTGCAGCCAAGGAGCCAGACTAGGAGTAGTCTCCTCCATCCATCTACAGGAGATCCAGACTGAAGGAGCAATGCTTACTGTGGCCAAAATAAAAGCATTTAAGCATAAGCTTTGCTGTTAAAGTGCTCACTTGTCATCTGCTCTTGAGAAGGGGACTCATCAGACACAAGTGCACCTTTTTAGAAATGCGCAAAAGTGAAACCTTCAAAGACTTTTGATATAGCATCATCTCTTTGCTGTAAATCACCTCTTATGAAAATGAGACACTAATTACATTTGCTTTCCTAACAGCAACTTTACTCTGCAGCATGATAAACATCTTGCCAGTTTTGCATAACCTATCTTTTGGCAAATATGCTGCTTTTTTGAACAGAGCTTTTGGGAAAACTGGGAATGAGAACCCCTCCCCCAGCCCCATTGTCTCATCCTCCAGCATCAATATCTCAGGATGCAGAGACAGGAGCAGGCTGTGAGCTGCCTTAGCACTTTATTGCCCTTCAAACTATAGCTGGGCTGCCTTAAATTATGTCAAGAACACTGGTTCCCAGAGACAAAAAATATGACCAAGACTTACAGAGCTACACAGAAGTTTCGTCTATGTCCCTTGCTTCTGCACCTTTCCATAAAGAAGGAAGGATGGATGCAGAGCCTGGCTCAAAGCCTCCTGTGGATTCAACCCCTCGTCAGAGAGACACTCAGCCCTGGGAGAGCTCCTGCAGGGTCTTGGTGCTGCCGAGATGTGCAGAACCGGCTTCATAGAGCTGCAGATAAGGTTGGGTATGAGCTCACACAGACCTGAACTTCTGCTGTTGGTAGAAAAAACATCATTTTTGTGACTCTGCAGTTGCTTGGGGTTTATTTTGTGTGCGTGGTAACAAGGGCTCTCCTGAAGTTCAAGGCATAAGAATTTACAGCCGTGCAATAAAACATCTATGTTCAAGCACTCAGAGCAGAGCTGCCCTTGCCGAAGGACTCCCAGCTCTGTAGTACACACATTGCCCAAATGGTGGTTCCTCAGTCCTCCCCTGTGCTCCAACCCACCCCGAGCTATCCCATGGAGATGGAGGAAGTTCAGGAGAATGAGAGAGGGGTTTGGAGTGCCTTGGCAAAATGCTATCAGCTCTATTCCTAGATGCTCTGTGGCTTTACTACATGTATACATTGTTAACTTTCAACATCAGCTTATTCTAGAGAAAGTGGATGTCTTGAGGGCTAAATTTGGAATTGCTGAAGCAAGAAAATTCTAAAATTGCAATTGCAGCCTACTGAAACATTGGATTTGCTCTCTAATTAAAATTTCTCATACAAACTTGAGCTCCTTCAGCATGCAGAGCATTTTCCCTCTCTCTGCCTAAGGTTTATACATTCAGTATCTGCAGAAGATTAATACCATTTTCTTTTTGGAGACCACCCCATTTTAATTGCAGCACGGTCTTTTTCAGCTGTAGTCTGTGTCACCAGAATGGTTTGGGTGTTTCCATCTCCCACTGATATAAATTTTCTGTAGTGCATGGGATTAGGAAGTTTATATATATTAAGGAGTTTATATACATTAAGGAATTTATATTATAATGTGTGTGTGTATTATATGAGTTTATATATCTTTGCATTTGTAGCTATATACACACATATATATGTATGCAATGTTCATAATATTTATAACTAATATGAAAACCACACCTGGGCAATAGAGAAACAATTTTTTTTTTTTTTTTCTGTCCAGAAGGGGGTTTGTACCTGCTATGAATTCACTCCCTGTGTGCAGCTGGAGCTTCTGCTGCAACAAAAAAAGGGACGCCTTTCTCCGATAGTGATGCCACGATGGTGATTCACATCTATTTATATTCTACCTTGTCTTCTATCTCCGGTGTCAGACTTCAGTTTGCCCTTCCCCCTCCCCTTTCAGGTTGCCTCGGTGCCGATTGTTGCCATTACAAATGGCACTGTGAGGCTGTGTGAGGCAACACGAGAGCAGGCAGAATTAAAGGGCTTAATGAACTGCCCGTGCCACTGAGGGCTGCCTTCGCTGCGGCGGGAAGCAAGGCCTCCAAGAGATCAATTAAAACATTCCCACTGCAGAAAAATTATAGGAAGGGTGTTTCAAGTGAGGAAAGGAAATATCTGAGGGGAATATATGACTCCGGGTTTTGGTCTGGAGGAGCAAAATGAAATACCCAAGTCGTTCTGCAGACATCTACAGCTGTCAATTAGGGATGAGCACCGAGGCCATCCGGTACCGGCTGAAGCAGCGGAACAAAGTCGACGATGTTTCTAAATATATTATCTTCCTACAGTAATGCATAGCCACGAAAAAAATGATGAGGTTTTTGAAATAAGAACTGCAGAAGAACTCTAAGGGCATTGTGCTATTTAGAATAGTGAATCCTCTGGCTATTATTCGAGCCGCTCTGGAGTTAAAGCAGCAGAAAGCTGACGAACTGCACCAGTCCAGTCACAATACAGCTCTGTCTATAGTTGATATATGTCCTCCTTCCCAAAAATTCCCGGACAGTGGCATATTATAGCTCGGCTTGCAACAGTGATTTCAGCACTTCAATTCTGCATGAAGAAATGCATCATCATGGAATCATGGAACGGCTTGGGTTGGAAGGGACCTTAAAGACCATCTCATTCAAACCCGCTGCCATGGGCAGGGACACCTTCCACTAGACCAGGTTGTTCAAAGCCCCATCCAACCTGGCCTTGGGATGGGGCATCCACAGCTTCTCTGGGAAGCCTGTTCCAGTGCCTCACCACCCTCACACCACTCAGTTACACGTGTTTCATACATCCTCTGTGGTGACTGCTAGTAGCCTGTGAACTGTAAGGTTTGGGAGGCAAAGAGAGTCTTGCTGTCAGTTTGTTTATCTGTCACTAACTGGCACCCTGGCAGTTATGGAAGTGTTCCTGAAGGTAACTCAGAGAAAAATTTGTCTCCAGGTATCTCTGCTGAACTCTGACTGCTCAGGAAAAGACCCTCACTGTGAAATTTTACATGGTTCCCAACCCATGAGAGGGGATGATAACTGATTCTGATCCTGATCCCAGTCTGGACAGGAGCACAAGCATTTCTGACACAACCCATGTCCAGTCTGAGGTCTAGAAATGCTTGTGTAGATCGCCTGGGACACCATTCTCTGGCCACCTCTGCCCTAGAAAATCTCCACTGCCCAGATTTCCTAACAAAGCAAAGGAGACTTGTTCTGCTTGAGCCAACCTCAATTTACTAAAGCTTATTCTGAGCTTGTAAGTACAAAATTACCCTTTTACCGGAGAGAAGAGAGTGAAAAACACCAGCGTGATTGTTTTCATAAATAATGAAAGCAAAATCTCCACCACGCACTCAGCAGTGAACTGTTTTTATCTGAAAGAGAGGAAGATTTGGTCGGTGAATTCATCGCTATAGGAGACCTATACAGTCTGTCAGAGACACAAATAAAAATGCAGCCAGCACACACAGGAGGCGAGGCAGAGGAAACAGAGAAAACAGAACCAGTTATTTTTAACCGCCATTAATATTACAAGAAGGACTGTGACAAAGGGAGCAGCTTCAGAATTCAGAGTAGTGTTCTCTTTAATGCCAGTAAAATAGTACCTAATGAGAGATGTCATATCGAGAATAACACAAAATGAAGGCAAGGACAGATATCTTATTAAGAAAAGCACGGCACCAATTATATAAAAAAATATTATTTTGAGACTATGAATAAAATCTTGATTTAATAAAAATAACAGACATTCCTGTACTTCACGTTTCAGTATCTTAGTTCTACAAAAGCATAAATGCTTCCAAGAAGAAGAGGTGGTTTACTAAGAAAGACAAACCACTGAGCATTTATTTCTCAGCCTGGATCCCCAAAACAGACTCATTTACTTCATACCACTGGTTGGGATGACAACTTGCAGTATCAAAGATGCTTTACAAAATGTTTGCAAAGAATAAAAAGAGAACATGATTCTCATCATCTTCAAGCTCTGATAAAGAGGTTGTTCAAAAATTCAGATGCTAATTTGAATAAGTGGCATCAAAACCACCTGCATATGTTTACTTTCTGTGTGCGTGGAGAGACGAAAAACATAACTAAGATTGTGTCATCTGAACATAATTTCAAAGCCCCAGATGTCCCTGGAAAATGCTACCAACTGGAGTCTGGCAAGCATTTCACCCAGAGAAGTTAACACGTAAATAGTGACCCCTTCCCTGCTTTGTGTGCTTTCTATTTGGCAATTTAACAACTTCTTGTTGAAAGGACTAAGACAATGCAGAATCCAAAATTTACTGGTGGTGTAAGCATTTCCGAAAAATTTCCTCTAGGAGCTGTGTATTTCCCCAAGATCGATCAAAGTTGATTAATCAACCTATTCATCCATCTTTCTACCCGTCATAAAACAGCTTTTGATAACAGAAGCATCTGCTATTCCTTTCTTTCCAGCTACCTTTCCCGAGAGATTATCCTCCCAATGCGCTTTTCTTCCCAAACACTTGTGATAATAAATTTAATATCACTAGACTACAGGAAAAAGGCAGTATCCCATCCGATAATCACAATTACATAACTCAAGTATTAGCCGGGCTGTAAAGAAGCAAATATTCACAGTGGATTTGTTCACAAACCATCTATTGATGAAAAGATCATGATAGTTAACTGTGAATATTAATTTACAGGCTATCTGTGAACACACAGACAGGACTAATTAAAGATGCTTATCTCCTGAATTACTTGCTCATCTCTGGTAATTCCTGTTCTTACTGTCAAACAAAACAGTTGTACAGACAACTTCCTAATTTCAGGCCACTCCACTGTGAAAATTATCAACCGGTGATGTACGGCACGGTGATGAAAACCACAATGCTTTATAAATACAGCACTTCTAAAATAATAGGAAAACAAGTGTTTCTGAATGAACTAGTCTCTCCCCTAGGCTCTCATTTCTGAGGTGAATTAGCATTTATTAACATAAGCATTTGTGGTGGCCACTCAATTGGTTCAGGAAACTGATCTGGATTCAAACAAACCTTGACAAAACAAACAAAGTTTCAGCATGGATTTTAAGGATTATCTCAATTTCTCCATTTCTCCTGGGTGAGACACTTCAGTCTCTTGAAGAGCACCAGCCTATCTACTTGAAAGAAAGAAAATTTCTAATTTTGATTCTGAAATAAATCAAAACTTCCTAAATCTATTCTTGCAGAGGAGGGTTATTATTTTTCAGCTAAAATATGCTCAGATTTCAATAGCTGATATTTTTTTCTTCCACAGCTTTGTAAACCTGAAACTCCAGCAGACTCCAATTTCGCAAGTATATGCCCAACATGGGGGAATTCCTTGGACAGATGAGCTCTTCCTACATTATCTCAGCTCTGCTGTAGTACAGGGAACCATCCAGAGAGAAGGAATTACAGCTCAACCTCTACCTGTCCTTCACAGCCTCTTGCTGTGTGCACAGTCCCCGAGGAATCAGGCAGGTAAACCCAATTTACAACAGCCCCAAGGCAGTCCACAGTTATCACAGAGGCCATCGCAGGCTCCAGACACTCCTGATGTGAGAAAGGCAAGTAGGTGGCCATCAGACACCTTTCCCTGTTTGCTCAGGAGGAGATTAATTATTCCTATGGAAGCACTCTAAGTTCTGAAGCAATGATCCCGATAACAGGAAACACTGAAGTGAAAATAAATCATAACTATGTTTTTGTTTAAAATCCTGATTCCTAACAAGTCTATAAATAACATCAAAGAAATCAGGAAGGACAGAGCACTAATTCCTAAGTAACAAACCATTTCTATGTAGTATTAGTTTCTGTGAATTTCTTCATACAGACAGACTTGAGGGTGGCTTGTCTTTCCTAATTTTTTCTCATGTGGAATCTAGATTTAATATGCTTTGAAATATAAATAGTAATGAGGTCGTAAAAGATGCAGAAATGAATGAGAGTCAAAGAAGGAAACATAAGGAGAGGATTCAGGCTGATGAACAAGTTGGTAATTTCAAAGTGACATGGAGTTGGGCTTGACACTAATAGCCCCCTAAAAAGAAGAAACCCCACAACAACCCCAGTAGTTCGCAGTTAAAAATTCCTGTCAGATGAAGCAGTTGATGAAAATGGAGCTCAGCACAAGGCAAAAGCAAGGCAGAAGCTACTGCAGAGAATAATTCAAGGCAATGTGCGGCAGAATAGAACAGAACTTTTGTCTTGTGGACTCCATCCCCCAGCACTGGAGGGTTGTGCCTGTTGTTCTCTCAGTGCCTTTTTTTTCTGTTTGTGCACATTTTAAGCCACCCCAAGGTACAATCCCTTCCAGGCACTTCTCTTGCAAGTCTTTCTATGATCAATTAAAATGTCCCGATAGGAAATGCTCGTTTCTGCACGGCCAAATTTGGAAAAATTCAGTTTGTTAGCCATAAATATATTCTGTTGCACTATCTGGAGTATTCCACACTCTTAAGTTTTGCAGGCCTATATGGCGCTACGAAGATATTCCTTAGAGATGTTGCTACAAATTATATTCAGTTTCTACATTTGATTTTTAAATCCAAGTGAAAGCAAATTTTATTTTATTACTGAACATGTCATTGAACTAGTTTTCCTACAAATGGCACGCCACGGTGTTTTCTAACTCAACACTTAAACTGGCTAAAAAAGGAACTGCCCGTCCCCACCACCCATTCACCTTCCCTGGCTTTCCTGTGACAATGGCTGGCAGCTGCCAACAAGAGGCAATATATAAGGATTATTTTGCATTTTACACACAGTTCCCAACTGGATCTTACTCCCTTTCCCTTGTGCCTAGGTAAAACTCCCATTCATATCATCCGGGTCAGAACTGGTTCCCTAGGACGCAGGTTTCACTGCTAGGTTAAGGCACTAAAATGAATACACCAGTTTTTCTCTTCCACCTGCAACATGAAGATATGTGGTATATCAACTCCTCAGTGCTATCCCAAGCCATAAAAATAGAAGAACTTGGTGAGGAGGGAGTTAGGAGGGGTTTGTTGGGGTTTTTATGTTTGCTTTAGGGCCTTTTTTTTTGGTGGTTTGTATATATATTTTTTTTTTCCACTTTGGAAAACAATCTCTATGTGTGACATATGGTGATTGGTGACTTGAGTAATACTGTTTTAACTCAGCCAATGTAAAAACAACATTCATCATCAAATCAAAGACAATTCATTTAACTCTGCTCGGATATTTTCCCGGTTTACATCCATTGGAGAGATACATTATAGTGTGAAATGCTATAAAGGAATACTTCCCATATCTCTTCTAAATTAATTTCTTAAATTTAATTGTTTTCCATTAAGCAAAATAGGAGTTCATGACTCACTTTTTTGATATCGTCCTTTGGTTTATATTTCTCCTCCTCTCCAAATGTAATTAATATTAATATTTTAAATTGCTTCTAACATAGAAGACCCCCGTGTCTTTAATCATGCTCATTTCTGGATCTGTTTAAATTCTGCTCTTTTTTCCAGTCACAGGACATGACTGGAATTTTAATGCTATCTGCAAAATGGTTGTGTGCCACTGCTTCATCACACATAATGACATTCTGCTATCATTTGGCTTCGCTGTCTGTAGTTATGCATCCAGAAAAGGTGTCTCTATATATCCACAACAGCACAAGAAATAAAAAAATCCACCCAGAAACTGGAAAATGTTAATAAGGAACGTGTCCAGGGGAGAACAAAAGAGCAGGTACCAAGTAGTTTTGTCACCCTGAAGATGCCTGTCTGGTTCAGGGTTGAGGCTCAGAGCTAAGGGAATTGTTCAGTCTGTACTAATATTTTTAAAGCCATGTAGATTAAATTTTATCAGCCTGGCACCTTTCACAAAGACTATATACACCAGTGGGTGTGAAAGATGCTGTTCCAACACACTGAAAGAGCACTGGCTCTCCTACCAAAGCCCTTTGCCTCTGGGTCTTTAAAGAAGCTCACGATAAAACAAGCCTTACCACAAATTATTTTGCTAAATGTCTGCTTCTTTGTGAGCAGGATGAATTGCTGGCTGCTGCATCAGGGATTCCTGAGAGCATCAGGCTGGGTAAGATCTCACTCACCGATTGGTCTGGGCAAGTTTATCCATTGTCAGTCCATGGGAGAAAGCTGTTCCATAGGCACCATTCCCTCTGATTTGATGCCAGGCCCAATCCTTGTATTAAAGAGGGATTTTGAAAATGAACATGTCTTTTGGCCCCAGCTGAAATCAATAGATGGCTTCTGTTTTGTCATTAGGGATTGTGGAAGAGGCAAGACCCAGCTCTCGGACAGAAAAATGCTCAAGCAAGAGATGATTCAACGAGTCCAAATTAATTTCTCCACCCCAGGAGTTTGGAAATTGCCTTGCTCTCTTTCATGCCAGGAGATGTTGCCGGGCATCTGGCAGCACAGCAACCCCGACACATCAATGCAGTAAATGTGGGGAAACTGCGAGGGGACACCGGGAGGAGGGTGCTCTTGTCTTTGCCTGATATGGCATCATGGAATCATTTAGGTTGGAAAAGGCCTCTAGGATTGAGTCCAACTGATAACCCAGCACTGCCAAGTCCAGCACTAAGCCATGTCCCCAAGCACCACATCCACACAGATCCAGCACAGCAGTGGGGACTGTCTTCATTTCAGGCTGCTGTTCAGAAATTACTGACAAGGCAATCTAAACCTTCTCTTTTAGATGATTTCTGTTTCTGCTCAATTCAATTATGAGAGCCTGCTCCATAACCTCGTACAGTAACAACTCCTGTTTGGTCTTACAGTCAAGGGTGTTTTTCAACTTCTAAAATATGAAAAAGCAAAGCTCCCAGTAATATTTTTTCTAATTTCGCACACAGTTTGGAAGCATATTTCTAGCATATTTTACTAGAAAACATGCTTTTCTTTAGTTTTATCTTTTTGAGAAACTAATGAAACTATGGAGGCTTCAAATTTCACCAGATGCCAACCAAAAATAGAGTTTTCATGTCAACTGAAAAAATGAAGTGGTACCAGTGAGTGCACCTCAAGGCAAGCTGTTTTAAAACTAATTTGTATGGGAAGAAACTGCAGCAGTGACTGCACAATCACAATTGTTCAATTAACAGCACAACAATTAATAGCACCATTGATTCACCAACAAATAAAATTGATACTTTTTTTGCAATTCCAACAGAATAAGCAATTTTTATTGGTGTGGGAACTCTTGCCTTGTTTTGAGCTAATTATTTTCTGTCTTGAGACTGTCCCATCAGTCTCTTTCTGGCACTCCATTTCAGGCAGTTACAATGTCTGTAGCAAAAACAGGCTGCCAAAAATGACAATTGGAAAAAAACCCTACCCCTTTTAGAGAAAATGACTCGGCAAATTCTGCTTGTTTGAGTACTAAAAATCCTCATTTTTCAGAAACTCACTACCGCATAGTAACTTTAAACTACCTAACAAGAATTTTTACAAGCTTGGTGTTTGGGAATGGCCCAAATAATGACATTTTGTGGGACAGGGCTTAATATTTTTGCCTGTGATTATGGGAATTTTGTCTTATTTGTCATCTAAATTTTGGTATGATCACCAAAAATAACAGTCACCGCCAAAAATAGCAGTGTCCTGTTGGACATCCACACCATGGCTTTCCATGAGGTGGAGATGGTTGCCTTTACTACGTACCAAGTTTCACAGTCACTTAACAATAGAGGATTAGGATACAGAATAGAAAATACAGAATCCATTCTATATCTATATCTATAGATAGATAGATAGGTTATTAAATGGGAAACGGTGAGCATGGCAAATTTTCATTTATTCAGAGCAGCAAGACATTTAAGCAAGGGCGAAATACCACTGGCTACACTAAAGTGATGAGTAAGATACAATTCAGTACCTGACTCAGGAAATAAAAGCCAGATTATTCTGGGAGTTTGCTCAAGTAAGAGCTTATGTCCCTATGAGAGTTGGGAATAAGCCACATTTTAATGTGTTCATCAGGGTCATTCAGGCCTACCTTGTGCTCCCTGGGATTCAAACTGCTCAGCAAATTTTCTGCAATGCATAAAACCCTCCAGACACAGCAGCAATGAAGGGTGCTGTGTAAAGGCTGCTGCTGTACAAAACCATTCAGTTATTTAACAATTCCCTGAAAAGAATCACAGTCACCTGCATTATGCAGCCTGTCTGCCATTTGATAGATTACATGCTACAATGAAATATAGACTTGTCCGTGTAATTTTATAACTTGAACAATGATTATGATATGCAGTGCATTTCCAATTATCTTCCATTATGTTTCATGTGCTGTACAGATTTCAATTGGCGTTTGCAAGGCAGCCAGAAAATTACAGCAATTATTGAAAATTATTGTGATATAAAAGCAATGCTTCCCCCTCCTCCTATCAATTTTCTTTGTATTGGTATATAAAACAGACTGCTGCTTCAGCACCTAGGAAGACAAACTATATTTTGCCTTCTTAACTATACAGAGAGAATTAATTCTACTCTAGTTTTAGGGTTTTGATAGCAGATATACAGTCAATATTAATTCTGAACTTCTTTTAATGTTATGCTTTTTTATTATATAGTCTTTTGCTTGACTTAGCTTAGAATTATATCTATAGTTATATAGATATATATATGTGCACTCACATATATTTCCATGAGTATGACAGTCAATTCTTTATTCTTCTCTAAAAACATAATCTATTTTTAATTTCATTCCTTCTGTCTTGATTCAGATTGAGGAGATTTTAACAAGAACGTCTTTGACCAACCTTTTTTATTACCTAATTTATCTTAATGGCAAGGACCTGTCCTACAAACTCATCTACCCATGGTTATTTTTACATTCATGAGTAGTTTCTTCAGACCCTATGGGTATGCTCATGTACACGAAGCTAAACATTCATGAATTTATAAGAACAAGGTCTTATTTTTGCCTGGGCTTTCTTTCATACAGAGCACTAAGACTTCATTGTGTCCCTTTAATGGGAGAAACAATTCCAAAGTGTTTGAAAAAGAGGATTACTGTTTTTCATAGCATATATAAACAACAGTAATAATTTTTGTCATGTGTGCTTGACTATAAAGCAAAATCTGTAATGCAAATGTCTATACCATAGCATACCAAACTTGTACTTTCTGCGTTCCTCTGAGTTTAATTGAATCTGACATTGGAAATGGTAGGAATTTTAATTACTTGAAATAATATCTGTATTATGACCTAACATGCTAGTTAAAGAGGATGCTGTTTGATTATAATTCAGTTCTACATGTCTCTTTTTTCTTTTTCATGCTTAGAAAAGAAAATACATCCAATGTCTTTGCTGTGACAAGAAGGTGCCTCATGCTAGTTGCTGGAAAAAAAAACCAGAAAACAATCCAAGGATGAAAACTGTGTTAAAATCAAACAAACTTTCAAAGTAAAACCACAAAAAAAGAAGAAATAATTTCTGTTTAAAACCTCACTTTGGCTCCATGTTATATCCACTGCAGCAGCTACCCCAGAAAGATCCATAAAAAAGCTCTCTGATGTGGAATACTGGGTGTGCTATGTCACGATAATACAAAGTCAGGGCCTTAAATTAAGCAGGACTCTTATTTATTTACCTTTTCCTTCTATTGTGGTTTTCCCTCTGAACTCCCCCTTTTTTTTTTCTTCTTGAGTTTTGACTGTCAAAAAAAAAAAAAAAAAAAGAACCAAGAACACCAAGAACAAAAAGCGCAGCGCAGCTTATCCACAAAGCTAATTTGAAAAAGCCAAGCACCTCTGCTGTTTGCTTAATATCAGTAAGGGAACTCTGCTCAGCATCCTTACATGGAAACAAGGATGCTGTGAGAGCAGGAAGCAATGCCGTGAGCTGGAGGTTAACTGGAAGCTACAAGCAAGTCATATCTAACATTGCTGAACATTTCAACCTGCACTAATTCCAGCTGGTTATTTTGACACAATTTGGGGTGCTAATTATACTTACTGGTTGAATTACTGGGCTTACTCTCACACACAGCTCAAGGTTTCTGGAGATTTACTTTCCCTTTATCCTCGATTTCTTCCACAGTTAAACGTAGTTAGGTTTGTATCCTGCACAACATAGTGTCAGTTGTTGCTTGTCACAGCGACTGCTGACCAGTGCCAAAGCAAATTTTAGCATTACACTCCACTTTCTCATTGTTTCTGAAAAATGTTGGGCCAACAAGTCTCAGGAAGATAAAGCCCCCAGAGCACCAAGTTTAATCACGCTCTTCTCTTTCCGTCATCCCTCCTCACCATGCAAAAAAAACCCCAAACTTACATAATGGTGCAGTTGTAAATGGTTATTTTCCCAGGAGCTCAGTGGTGTCTCAGGCGTTGGATGGAGCATGTCAACCTAAAAACAGCAGAGAAATGAAGCACTGGCTCCAAAGCACCACTCAAAGCAGTGAATGTACTGAAGGACTTGTGCTCACTGCATCTTTCCTCTCGTGGATCACCTCTAAACTCCCCTTTTCAGTGTTTTTATTTAACATTTTGATGGAGCTGGTGGAGCTCCCACTCCTGCTGTCCCTCTCATTTATACAACCTCATGGGCAAACTTTACACTCCCTCATGGATTATTTGGCTAGGGAGGAGTTAAAGGACAGTTGCAATGCCTGGATGGTTATTGCTGTGTCCGACCATATGGGCATATGTTGTAGAGCTGCACAGTATTATGATTTAAAAATAGACAAATATTTATGCCAGCTTCAGTTGCCATGGGTAAGTCTAAACTGTGTTTTGTTTTTCTTTATTTTTTCCTAAACAGTGCTTGGAGTTATCTGAACTCAACTCCGCCCCCCTCCCCCCAAAAAAAAGCAGAATCCAGCCATGTCGCACTAAAATATTTGGTATTTAAATGTGAAGTACTGCTGACAGAAATGCACAGTGTGGCGTATGCACAAGCAGGCAGCGTGACAAAGGCTAAGCTACCAGTGTCCTGCATCTGTCACCCACAAAGGAAACTATCTACACTTTTTATATCAATATAGGTTACTATAGCAACACAGAGCTTTTATTTTTCCTCAGGTTTATTATGTAGGAGCCAAGGAGCACGTTCAGACACTGCATGCATTCATAACCCCATAGAAGTGTCTGTCGACTGCACTCTCCAAGGCACCTCTAATGGACTTGTTAACTGCTAACAACTGCAGCCTGCACTGAACAACTCCAGGAACAAAAAGCAAACACCCCTCACAACAATAACACACATCCATCACCCAGGCTTGTACCCCTAGCTCAGCAAAAAATCAAATATTTTCTTAAGTATTAATAATTCATATGTCGAATAATTATTATTTTATCAAATTGATTTAATTGTTTAGGTTTAATTATTTCTATTAAGTAAATATAATAATAATTAAATAAAATCCCTGGTTTCATTTTTTCAGGGTAAACTCAAGGGACAAGCTCCTATTGCCAGGACCTCTTTGTGTTTCCTTACTGCCTCTCCAGTGGCAGCAATGGAGAAATCCTGAGGAGATGTGAAACGTGGAACACCCTCTCTTTACTTCACAGAGAGTTCTGATCTTGCTCCCTGTGACTTGGTTTTACAGCTTCAGTGCAGAAGTCATAAATAGATTTTTGTCAGCTTCCTCTTGCTGAACTCCCCAGTCCACTGGATACTGGGGAAACATTAGACAGAAATGATTAAATACTCTGGAAAGACTCTTTTTCTACAAACACATCCATCCTTTTCTGACTCATCTCTTTTTACATCACTTTAAGCACCATTTCATTTTAAAACTGAAAACTTTATAGGTAGCCCCAGGGCATCATAGACAAGACAAACAGAAAGCAATGATGCTCTGAGATTCTGCTCACTCTTACCAGGAGAGTTATGGACACCCACCCCTAAAAATACAAGCACGATCTATTTAAAGCATCCTTACATTTGCTCACTCTTTGGTTTCCACTATGCTGTGGCTGAGTTGAAAAGAAAGTCTTCAATCTTGTGGCTCTGTGGTGACAGAAGAAAAGCAGCCGAGGATCAAATTTAAGTTTTATGCAGCTGTACAGCAGCGTTTTGGGCACTCTGGAATTAAAGGGGAAGAAAATTAACTCGGCTTTGATTTCCTGCAGTGGGCTGTTTCATGGCAGGGATGAAGGATAGTCTGTGGTTAAGGAACTGGCTACACACTTAGAGGATGAAAGTTCAGCTCCTGAACATTGTAAGGGGGTTTGTGTTTTCATGAGCAAATTAGTCAGGGCAAGGCTGTCCCAAGTAACGAATGATTTCAGCTTCCTCCAGAGCAGCTTGTTCAGTTGGAGACAATTTAATGGGAGTTGATTTTCTGGGAAACATGGAGAATCAGCATCCCCAAAAATAAGGCTCCTTTGTCTCCAGTTTGGGCAGTACAGATTTCCCCCTCACATTCCTTCATGTTTTCTGAAAATCGTGGCCAATCTTCCTGGGGTTAAATTGCTTCGCTGTATTGAGAGAAAACTCCCATTCTTTTCCCCATCTTTTCATCTTTCTTTCATTTTTATTTTTTGCCTGCTAAGCTGCAACTCCCATTTAACATGCCTGCATACAGTGCTTGCTACCGAGCTCTCAAACCCCATCCAAGGGATTTGCAATGTCATTGAAGTATCCCAGTATCAAAATCATCCATTTTGGTTGTCTTTTTTAGTGCTTTCCTGTGAAAAATACTGTGCACCTGCACCCAGCTTGGCAATAGGATAGGTGATATAAGGAACAGAACAGGAACACCTTGAATTTTTCTTGCTGTGACAGGCAGAAAGAAGCACTGTGGTCACTCAAGAAGAAGAGTCTGGCATTTCAGGAGGTGTTGAGGGAGTGTCTGTCTTATAACTTACACAGTTCAAGGTTTACCAGAAATAAAGCTTACTTAGGGGTAATTTATTGCAAAAGTTAACATAAGTTCTAATTCAGGAGAGGTAAGATCTCACTGCCCATTTCAATTTAACTTGTTATCTGTGATCCAGTCTCTTGGACTTTGGTAAAATACTCTGTCTAAACACTCCACAAGCTTTACGGCAGAGCATCAAAACCCCAAAGGTCTTCATCTCCTAACTCTGGGTTTCTGTTCTGAAATGCAGGCCTTTAGAGCAGCTTTGTTTAAATGATCTGAGTGTAGAGAGCACTTAAATTCAGCCTTGAATTGACCTTGCTGTACAAGCTGTAATATTTTTTGGCACCAAAGCCTCAGGCTGCAGCCTGCTCCTCATTGTGTGCTGCATTCCATCTTTCCAAACACATCCCCTGAATGCATCCCATGGATATTCTCAGCCCAAGACTGAGAATTTACAGCTCAAGCACAGATGTTTGGCCAAAAATTCAGTCTCAAGGAACCATTGCAATGCTTACCTGGGAGTCAATCCCTTGTCTCAAAAGGAATAGCAAGCAGGATATAATCTACAGGATAAATAATCTGCAGGATAATCAAGGACAGGACTGGATGGGGGTTTGAGCAAGCTGGTCTAGTGGAAGGTGTTCTCCATGCCAGTAGGATTGGAAAAAGATGGTCTTTAAGGTCCTTTCCAATCCAGGCCATTCCATGATTTTATGATCCTGTTAAACTGGGAGCTCTTGGAGCTCTGTGAATGTGTGAAGTTCTGCCCTGGAAACACGAGAAAAATGTGACTTTCTAATCACCATGTGATCATACCATGCGTGCCTGCAGACATCTGCTTGACCACATCTAGCTGCTTCCTGTGAAAAAAGGGTGAAATTAAAACTTGTTGGCCTCAGGAAATTTTAATATTTCAATGTTTCATTTGTCCCAAAGAATGCGGCAGTTGAAACAATGATCTCCCTTCTTCCGTTTAACACTGAGGCCACTCAAAGTGAGTATCCAGACTCTCTCTGGCAGTATTTTTGAGAATAAAATGGTACTTTGATGAAAATAATGGAAATTTCAAATGGAAACGTCATTTTTCACTAGAAAAAAAAAAAATCTAGTGGAAAATTGTAATCCATTCATTCAGGAATTGCTTTTAATGTTTGAACTGCCTTGCAGAGAGTGTATCTTTATCATAGAATCACAGAATGGTTTGGGTTGGAAGGGACCTCAAAGAACATTTAGTTTCAACCCCTGCCATGGGCAAGGACACCTTCCACTAGACCAGGTTGCTCAGAGCCACATCCAACCTGGCCTTGAACATTCCCAGGGATGGGCCACCCACAGCTTCTCTTTAGGCACACTTCTGCAGCCTTGAATGATTTTTCACCATGTTTTCCATGCACATACTATTCTTGTCTATTTCTTCTTTATTTTTAAACACATACTGCCAGCATCTAGATTCTTCACAGGCTTGCCCTCTGAATATCCCCTTTCAGGTCTTCTGGGCTCCTGATATCATGCAGAGTCCTCTGGGAGCTTCAAAACCCACTCAGGAAGCCCTGAGCTGCACAGAGAGCAGTGAAACTACAATGCTTTTAGGGTAAAAGTGTCATCAGGAGCTCACTGAAGAAATGGCACTGCTACTCCTCGCTGTGATTCTGTCCCCAGCCACCTTCCCCACCGACGTGGGAAGCTGCTGCCCCTCTCCCAGGAGGAGGTTACTCAGCCATCCCACACCCTACAGCCTGCAATGAAACAGGAGAAGAAAAGAGATAAAACCAGCTTCAGCTATTTGAAACTATGTTGCTGAACACAAGAAATCTTAGGGACAAAAATCAACTACGTGTCTTTAATGAATGGCAAAAAAACCCTTGCTTTGTTCCTAATGTGCAAAACAATGCAAGGGACACAGCTGTGGTCTTAAAACAACCTTCTATTTAAAAAAAAAATGTCTCTAAACAGAAAGACTTTCTCAAATTGAGCATCTAGCACTACTAAAATCAGGCAAGATATGTGCTGTTTGACAGGGGCTTTTTGTAGTTTTCTTCTTGAAGAATAAAAGCTTCCTCCTAGAAACATGCAAGGCTAAAATTTTCGTTTCCACTTCAGGGATAAAAATACTTACATCACCTCTCAGAAAAAAAAAAACCCTCACTATTACAGAAATGGAGATGTAAAAATGTATGGAATATGTTCCTTCCCCTATTTTCTCTTTTTCTTTACATATGTGCCTGTTCATAGATCTGATAATGACTATTTCTAAAAATTAGATTTTAATAATGTACATATGGTCAGGTTATAGAATAAAGCCTACCTTAGCAGCTATGACTGCCTGGCACATGCTGGAGTAAGAAAAATTTGAACTGCAAGGTTTCCAAAAGCCTTCCAAGAACTACTGACATGGTGGTACCTTGCCAGGCTGATTTACAGACAAGGCTCATTTTTATTTTCCCAAGCTGTCTCCTGCTATCACTCTGGATACCCAGATGTCATACATTTGATTCCTGAAGGAGTTCAGAAATAAAGATGGTGAGCTGCTTGCAAAGATATGTGATCTCTCATTAAAAACAACTTTGGAGGACTGGTGCATAGCTGATGTTTAAAACAATAATTCAGAGGTCAGCAAAAGCATTAATGTGGGTAACCCTGACATCTGTACAGTTGAAAATCTGGTCAAAACGTTACTTACAGCAGAATATCAAGTTGTCTGGTATTGTAGCAGAAGTGAGTTAAACCAATGGCCTTTGCAAGGAAAAAGTCAGCTCACTTTTTATCAGAAGATTCAAACTGGAAAAATCAAGTAATTCATAAAACAAAACCTGGTTGACACTACAGCCACAGGTTTACCAAAAAATCTTATCCTGGAGCATTTACCACATTAAAGTCAGAGCGTTCTGATGACTCAGAAGCACAGTAGGAAATTGAGTTGTGGTTTAGGTTTACTTTTTTAAAGTGCTACAAGGCTCTGTGTTAGATTAAATGCTTAATATATTTCCTAATCATCTGAAAGGAAGGTGAGCAACAGAGTAAGGCTGCTCACTGATGATGGAAAGTTATGACATGAGAAGTGACAAAGTTCAGTGCCAGAGGGAAATGTTTACTTGCCCAGGTCCAAAAGTCTCAGTTTAAGAACGGGACCTGGTAATAACCCTGCAGCTGTGGTTAATGATGCAGAAGTGTCCCTTTCTTCCTATATGCCGCCATATCCATCCAAAAGTGAATTAATTTAACAAGTGGCTCAGATGATGAAGTACACAGGGAAAAATAGTATCAGAATTTAGAGTACAGCTTCAGCTACAAAAGTTGTGTAGAATATTCATTAGGTCGTTTTAGAAAAGATATTGCAGATTAAACATGAAAGATGCTGAGAGAAGGGCAATAAGAATGGTCAATGGGATGGAAAAACCTTTCATTTTAAATGACTTTAAAGTATTGGGACTGTTTCCCTAAAGAAGTTTTACAACACTGGATACAGTAATAGAAATACTTGAAGTAAGGAGTCATAAGTAAAGAAGCATATGAGAAACTTCTACTTTTTTTCTGTGATTATTCGAAGTTATGACAATTTATGAAAATGGAAAGCAGAGAATTCAGATTTCATAAAAGAAGATATTGGAAAGTTGAATCTGGCAAGGTGGATTGATAGGGACATAAGTTAAACAAATATTGGAAAATTTGATAGCAGAGTTATTTTGGATTTTTTTTTTAAACAGCATTGTAAAAAATGCAAGTACTTCAAAGTTTATGGCCATCTCCAAATAGCAGAGTTACTGAGACAAGAGCCTCCCAGACACTCATGATCCCTCTGAGATGTTTTCTCCACATTCTCAAGGATCTGGCTGCAGTTGGATGTGCTGATTCTGCATGGCAGCCTCTCTGTTCCTAAATTATCTATTGCCATTAGTGAATGGAAACAAACAAACAAAAAAAGCCTCTTCCAAGACACTAAGTGTCAAATCTAAGCCCAGCTACTAAAATAAGATGACATCAGCTTCACTCAAGGGATATGGTGAGGCATCTTCTAATATACTCAACCAGTTCCTTAACCTTGATAAAGACGCTTAATGTGTAATATATATTTAGTTATGGGCACTTATTTTTTGGCTCTGATAGGTAAGAATAGGATTGGAAATCAGGAGCCAATATGAAATATTTGTGGTAGGCATTCAGAAATGCATAGCATAATTGATAGGGAGAGCAGGAAATATTGCTCATTTGGGGTTTTTTTTTGTATGAATGCTGGTCCTATATTTAGCTGTGTTAGGAATCTTGAGACTGGGAAGAGCGATCTCATTGAATCACTGGTTTCCTGATTGCTCTGTGGATCACGGTCATAAAGGATCGATGGATGCAAAGGTATAGATGGAGGTACAGAGTGCTAATGTAACTCGAGGACCAAGGTTCTTCTGGAATTCAGGCCAGGAACAGCCCAACATAATAAAAATAATATATGCAATTCAGGGGTATTAAAGAACAAAGCCTATGCTTGGCAGTATTTTTGAACCTATTTTTCTGTTAACATATTTAAATATCCGTCAGCTTGAGCTCTTATATACAGTGTCCCGAGGCATTAATCTCCCCCATAAAATGCTATACGTTCCCACAGAAGCCAGCAACATAAAAATAAAAGGGAACCTGTGCTCATATTTCACTATAAAAGTGATCCTGAAGAATTGCTGAGTGCAAGGTTTAAACTGTGTAAGTCTGCTGGCTAACCCCCTCTTTGGAGATAAGAGCTGTACTGTGGAAATCCCATGAACATAAGAGGTGGGAAGAGCATGCGAGCTGAAAACGTGACTAGAAGAGTCAGTGCATGATTTTTGGAGTGCTTTTGTAGACTTTTGGCTATTGCAAGTCCCCATGTCTCACTGCCATCAACAGAGCCACCACAGTAAAATCTGTCCCTGCCTGGTCACAGAAAGGGCTCCAAGAGTTCTACAAGCAATTTTGAGTGTGCAAAAAATTGCACGACCTCATGATGGGATGGCTGTGCCTACAGTGACCCTGTAGTAAACCCCTAGTGTGGCAGGAGAGTTTAAGAAGTAAGTGCAAAGCTCAGTTGAGGGTCAATAGTTTTACCATTTGAAGCTTTTTCCCTAAGGAACTCTTTTTTCTTCTCTTTCTGACCATCACCCTGCTGTACAGCTTAGCCACTTCCAGGCTGCATCAGAAATCCCTCCTGGCACATGGGGAATTATCTCAGACGCTGCAAGGAGCAAAGAAAGGACTAGTGCTGTGCACAGACTTTCTGTCAGCTGGGGTCTGCTCCTGTCCAGCACTGAGAGCAATGAAGGCATCCTGACTCATCTGCCCAGTTCCTGATCCTTTTGAGTACTGTGACAAAGAGCAGAAAAGCACAAATGATCATATATTATTCATTTCTGAGGTGGATAAATTTGTCAATACCATATATAAGATGCTAGAAGGCACAGCAGATTTGTTGTCCTTAATTTCATCAGTCCACACAATCACATTCTGCTAGAGACACTCAGAGACCCAGGAAGACGTACAAAACTGGAATGAGACTGTATGACCTAAACAAGACAAAAAACCACATTGGAACCATAATTTATATTAGATGATAGATCCTATGGTAGTTTTCCATCAAATAAGTCATTCTTAGGCTCCCTGAGAGAATGCTTGTTTATAGTAGCCTGTCTGTTCTTCCCATCTCTTTTATTGATGTAGCAGGAAACACGAGGAGATTTGCTTGTGACCAATGTATTTACTGCATATGCAATATGTGCAGGTCACACATAGTGCACAATGTATGGCAAAGCATTTTCCTGTAGAATTTAGCAACGTGAAATTGCTTTTCAAGTTTCCTGCTTCCAACTGCCTCTAGTAGAGATTCATGTGTTATTTTCCCAAGATTATTTCTGGGCACAGATAATGATGCTATAAGCATTTGAAAGCTGTCATTTCTGGTTAAATCTCCATGCTGAAAAGGATTATTGCATATCGGTATCTAGGCAGTTTTTGTCTGTATAATTCAGCTGATCCGGGACTGGATATCCTAATTCTGCAAATCGTCACAGTCCCTGCACAAGCTGCTCTGACTTTACAGCAGGGTGTTCACAGCTAGGGATGCTTGGGTTTAGTGAATTTTTCCTTCCTCTTTTTTCCCCCCCCTTATTTATTTTTTCTATCACAAGATCCCTGCACAAGCAACCATCACCTCCAAATTTCAGGGAATAATTTCACAGGTATTTTCACAGCCAGACCCATTGTGACAGAGGAGACAAAGCGATCTCCGAAGCTATCACGAGCAGCCGTTAGCTTTGCAAAAAAGAAAAAAAAAAAATTGAAATACCTCTTGCCACTCTCCTTCTCGCAGGAGAAATGGCAGCTCATTCCCAGTCTGTAGATTTAAGTAACAAGTCTCTGAGCTGCAGATTTGTTTGACCACAAAGCTGCCCTGCTGAGTAGTGAAGCATGGTCAAATGTAATAGCAAAACCAGGATGAGTCCATGAGGACTGGTCTCCAAGATTGTTTCAGACAGATGTTTGGTGCGATCCTTAAGTTTGAAGAATCAACAAATATTCATTGATTAGACTTGCCTTTTTATAACATCAGAATGATCAAAGTTACTGACATTTTTTGCAGCCCACTATTTTTTTCCTCCAAGCATACCAAGGCACTCATATTTCTTCACCAAGTAGAAATGGCGTAATTCCCCAAATGGGTAAAAATTCCCCACAGTTATTGCTAAAATTTCTCATAGAAAAATGAAATTATGTTTCCAAGTGCCTGGGGATTGAACACAATTTTCCAGAGTCATTCAGACAATCCCACTTTCCTCTAAAGCCATGCTTTGAAATCAGCCACACAGCATGCTATGCGACAGTATCTTGGATCTAATTATTTTCCCATTTATCAGAAGGTGTGAAACAAACCTACAATCTCTTTCATTGCTCTTACCCTTCTAATTATATCTCCAGCTTGTTATCAAAAACACAATTAGGTGAGGTGCAGCAGGTCACGGAGCTCGGCTGGTAATTGCGGCGGGCTGGCGATCCGCCTGCGCTCCGCTCCCGCTCACATCGGAGCTGTTTTGGGAAATCCACCCAACCCAGGGATGGTTGCTGCTTCCACAGCAGGCTATCCTTTGTTTGATTTACTCCACATAATTTACCACTCCCCTTTGGAAGTGAATTAAACAGATTTCAGTAATAGTTACCTCTGCTGTAGCCTCCACAGTTTATCAACCAAAAAAATACCCCAAATCTCACTTTCTAACAAGCGGGGAGCTTTAGCACGTTTGAAGTTAGCTACTTGGATGACTGGTCTCTCTGGAATAGGGACATGGACACGATGCCTGGATGGCAATTGAGGCACTTTTTAATTAGTTGCAACTCATTAATCACCTGCATGTACTGTGTGTGCATTTTCTGGCCATGCAAGGAATACCAAAAGAGAAGTTAGGGAGCCACCCTTACTCTCTGCATCCACACTCTGTTCCAGCACTCCTGCTCTATCCAGTGGGATTACTGGCTGAATGGTGAGTTTCAAACGCAGATTCCTTTCCAGTCCACTTTGCAGCTGGAGCTTACTAACTCATATCAGAAATCACCTGGCCTTTCCTTGAATTTTCACTTTGAACTGAACCCAAAGGTGCATTCAACCACACATATTTTGGCTAATTCCAAACTTTCCAGTTGAGGACTCATATTTCATGAGTAAATTCAAAGCAATATGTACCTTTGATCAGTTTATTAGAGAAAGTAGAACAGAGAACCTCAGATGCAAACTAATTCAAGCAAGTTTTAACCAACTTAATAGGCATTTTCTTTTTTAATAATGAAATTAAGTTTACTGATGGGCAGGCCAAGGCAGACTACCTAAATTCAGAGGTTACATGGAAAATCCTGTCTTTATCAGAGGTGAGACCTGGCCTAACATGATGTCTGAACATCTTTAAACGATGGTGCAAGTCTGGATTCTGGTCTGGAGATGAACATTACAGGTAGAGAGCAACGATGCCATTACCATATACCATCTTAGGAGTGAGAGGCATTTCTCAGGCCACCTTGTCCCTCTGAAGAAGGTTAATTAGGTTCATATTCATTACATTAGATGTTTATCCAACCTTCTTCAAGACGCTGAGTGACAAGAACTACATCCCTCCGCTGACGACCTATTTCAGTGCTTACAAAACTTTACTATCGGTAAGCTTTCTTTACTCTCTGTTGTGACTCATTCTTTTTCTAGCTTCATCCCATTATTTCTTGTCATAGTGAATCAACCTAAAATCCTGGGATTTCTGAATTGAGAGACCACGATTTCAGAAATCATTAAAAACTGAGAATGATGACACTGTTGTAACTTCTGTTTGAACATACCCATTAAGCCTTTATAATTATCTATTGACAACTGTGTGTCCAGCATATTTTTCTAGGAACTAGCTCAACCACCACTAAATTGTCCTCTGACCTTGTCTCTGAGAATTTTGCATTCTTAAGTTATTGTATGTAAACATAAGTATTGCAATTACATAAGCAAATGGAAATCTCTTAGTATTGTAGTCATTATTACTATCATCATTACTAGCATCACCATTATCATTATTGTTATTATTTTATTAAAAACTCTTTTGTTTCTGCATGAAGCTATGAGTCTAATATTGATCAACGACTATCCAAAGGATGGTTTGCTATATTTATCCAAAATTACAACTTCCGCCATAAAACGTTGTTTCTGATCCTCAATTGGATTGATAGAATTTCCTCCAGACTTCTTGTATGCAGAAGTTCAAGTTATGCTAAGCTTTTTAATTATTCAAATCATCTGAGTATACTCAGGAAAAATGAGATTCAGAATGGACTTCTAATGGATAATACCGCCAGTGTGAAGACACTGTTTCTAAATTGCATTTCTCATCACAATACTTTTGCATAACCTCTGCTGAAAATAACCTTGCTTACCCAAACATGAACATACAAATGAGCCACGAGAAAACAGATTTTTATACAGAATATCATTATCTAGGCTAAGTTGCAAATCCAGCTGAGATGTGTCAGCCTCTTCCCAGAGTAGCAGAAACCTGCTGAAGATCACCGTACATTCCATAAAGATGTCATGCTGCTACGAAATTGCTTTGAAATATGTACTGAAAGGCAGAGAAACGGAATCAAAGAAAGGAAAAAGAGAACTTGTAAAAAGGAAGTGCAGAGGAATTGCTGAGATTCCATCAGTCCCCAGAGAGGTGACCCATCAGATGACACTGAGGTCCCGACTGACGTCTCGCTTTTCTGAGCTCACAGCAAACAGAAAGCCATGCAGGGAGGTGCCTCCAAAGGATTTTCTTCCCATCCAGAGATAATTGCCTATGCTCAGTGAAATGCATGTCTCCTGGACATTTCTCTTTACACAGGGAGTTCAAACAGCTTTAGACAGGTCCTAAATGACTGGCTTGGCCAAGGGACTTGCCTTTCAAGAGGATGAAGATACAAGAAAACAAATATCATTCACAATGACAGACCGTACGAACTAAACATCTGTGAGATAGCATATCTATCTGTCTACCTATCCAAAAATATGAATCCCTCTAAGTGGACGGTCTTTTATCTTCATGTTATTTTTTAATGTAAAAGGCATATTGGAAGCAGAGACCAGACTCCAGCCTTTTTCTTCTCCAGATGAGTGTGTGCCTTCAGCCTTCTCTCCCCCCATCTTCTGCCCCACTATTTTCTTCTACCTCCAAGCTGAAGAATAAAGAATGTTCCTCACCTCACACTGTAAGCTGTATCTCAGTGACCATGGCAGATATATATAAAACACAAAATAATATATTTAATGCGGAATGTCCAGTGAAATGAAAATAGTTTTGCCTCAGAAAGCAGAAGCAATGAGCTCCTTTAACAAAACATTTTTCCTGTATTATAAATACAGCAAAGCATCCTCAGAGGACCTTGAGATGAAATAAATGGCCCCAGGTGTCCTCAAAACTGTTGAGAACACTGAGAAACTTGAAAGATTTCACACTGCAGAGCTGACAAAGGGACAAAACTGTCCCCTTGTGCTCTCTTGCATCTGCCCACAAATACACCTCACCATGTTTAAGGGGATGGAAGATCGATGAGGGGATTATTTGCAATATAATACTGGATTCAATAACTCACATCACCTTTTCTAGCTGCAGGCTGTTTTATTCTGTGGTCCTCTGAAGCTGGAGAGGAAACTGGGCTATGGAAATAAATTAACCTAAAAAAGAATACGCATTCCACTAGCAAGAAAATTATAAGATGAAACCGCCAATTTTCCTCATTAAAGTATCCCTTAAGATTCGTTTGACGACATATCATGAGTCAATTTTTAAGGCCTGTATTTTTTTTCTGTGGGAAGTTTATCTGAAAACAAAACACTAATAAATGTGGTGGGAAGTTCCTGAACTTCCAGAGCTGCAGCAGGAAATATTTGACCTTAAGGGCCCCCTAACTGTGATGTTTTCATCAGGGAGAAATATCACTAAGCAGTGTCTACAGTAAAACTGTCTTACAACAGCAGTGTGGAATTTTAAACAAAATATGTCAGGAGTAATTAAAATCAGAAGAATGATCAAGTGTCTGTTAATTTTGCTACATAAACAGCCACTACCAAAACAAGAAGCAAAAACCCCCAAAGATTATAGAGACAACAAGCATCTTGTTTAAGAAAATGTACAAGTTCAGAGGTTTTGTGTGAGTGCATCCATCATTTATTCCACTTAAATTTAAGCTGTTCATATTTGCCATTTTTTTGTCTTTCATGAAGTTTAATTACAATGCAGTAAATAGATGGAGATTGAGAGCATTTCTGTTGTGCAATAAAATCCAACTACTGACAGTTTTAAGAGGGATACTTGGACCTGTGGCAAGTTTGAAAGGGAATTTCCTTACACATTTTGCCAAAAGCAAAGAATGCCTCAACGCAAGCCATGGCAGCACAAAGAGACTTTTCTAAAGACTGGTGATAAATAAACCAACAACAATAAATAAAGTAATCTCTTCCATTTTGAACTGCCTTGCACCTTTCAAAATTGCAACACACTTTTGCTATCTAGAGGTCAAGCTTCCTTCTGTGGAAGAAAACAGTCTGAAAAGTCCAGAATAATTTTGAAGAGGCAAAAAAAGAACGTGTGGGATTGTCTTGGAGAAACTGCTTGTGGGGCACAAAAAGGGCTGAAAACACCAAATCCATGTTACAGGTGCAGCTTGTGTTTTGCTTTCCTTCCTGTGGCTTCCATACACTTCGGGCTGATGAGCAACTCAGTGTAAATATGGTTTGTTCCTTGGGACTGCCTCCTGGATGGGCCAGAGCAGACACACTGGATGGAGCAAAACTACAGCACTTGGAAAAACAGTTCAAAACTTTAAAAAAATATTAGAACACATCACTTCTTCAATTTCATGTAATTAAAAGACCACCTTCTTAGGCCTGAGGTCACTAATAGGCATTAATCACCCAAACAACCTCACATGGGATCCCCACCTGCCCCTCATCCCTGGGGGTATTTCAGCCCAGCTGTGGGCCTAGCTCTGCTTTAAACAAGGCTGGCTCCCAAGGCACTTCCCAAGTTTTTGTTTGGTACTCGTGTAGTATCATGCTAGGTATTGTGTCTCTGGAAGCTCCTATTATTTCCCTCTGGATGTGAGAGTGGTGCATTGCTTCTGTTTAGCTCTGTCAGGAAATAAGGAACTTGGTGCTATCCCTCCAGTGGGTAAGTCCCAGCAGCGCAAATTGGCAGGGGAACTGGTGGTACTTCTTGTTTGGATCCAAGACTTGATATTCCATAAATCCAGGCAAACTCTAGGTCCTGATGCACTCCCACTGTGATACTGAGAGGTCTTTCACACTTGGAGGGGTGACGCATCTGAAGCACCCGGAATTTCTTTAATTTCTTCTGTTTGCTTACCATCAGCTTGCAAGGCTTCACAGGTTAAGGATCCCAGGTAGGGTAGTCAAAGATAGGATAAAATTAAATGTTACGTAGATGGCAGAGGAGTCCTACATGCTGACTGTGTAAGTTACTGTCCCTGAATGGCTTTAATGTGGCTTTGCTTATACCATACATAATTTCAGCTCAAAGAGCACCATTACAGCTTATTTTGTGAAGGTTTTATGAGCATCTCATGCCTGACTTCCTAAATTAGGGCGGCTCCTTAAAAAAGACCTTTTAAACAAGCTCCTATCAGAGCGAAGTTTTCTTGGTGTTCAAGGCGATAAATCCTACAGTCCAGTTTTTCCACTTCAAACCTTACAGGGCTTCCAAGGGAATAGCCACTTGCTGCTTTGGAAAAAATTCCTTTTTTACTGGCATGACGAAGAGCTTTCTGGAATCCATACATTACTTGAACTCTGAAGCTCCTTGTAGTGACTCTTTGGAACGTGGAGTGTGCTGAAGGCAAATGCAAACCACATAAAGACTAATGTTGACTAGTACATGATCAAATTATTGTTGATACCATTACTTTTCTCAGTCCAAAGCATCAAAGGGGAAGTTATGGCTTTGTTGATTATTTTTAAAGGCACGACTGACTAATGAGAAGAATAATCACAACATAGGAAGTTTTGTTTATTTGTGTTCTACAGGACAAAAGCCTCTTTAGATGTTTGGGTTTTTTTTTTTTTCCCAAGGTCAGGTTAAAGGCTTTATTTTGTATGAAAGAGAGAAATAGCAACCCAAATTGTGCTTGAATTAAATCAAGATTCCACTGGAGATCTTCCCATCTTCTGTCTGGAAAATATGTAGCTTTAAGATCTCTTTCATTCTATGTGTGTTTTGTTTTCCTTTGACTTGTGTTTGCTAATGGAGAACATCTTATTGCCATAAATGGCTTTATAAAGTAATGATCTACGGATGTCATGAACTGGTGAATCAAACCAAGAATTATTTAAAACCTTATGTAGGTATAATGCTTTGCTAGGTCTCCTAGAAAAGAAGCAAGATTCAGAGGTGAATGTCATTATTTGCTCATCTGAATAGCCATAAGACATGAGAGAAGAATTTGAGAGAGAAACTATGTAGATTGTGGGTGCAGATGGTTGATGAGTACGAAGACAAAAGCATGCAGAAACTGTACGGCAGATACTGTTTTCTTTCAAGATGTTCCTAACACAAAACACTATCAATGGGCCATCATCAGGAACAGTTTTTGAAAAGGAGCCACAGGGATTTAGAAATTAAAATATTTTGTGGTTTTGAAAGCACGAGTATCAAACCTGGAACTCATAAAATTTTGGAGAGTTGTTTCTGTAAATAGAAGCTGAATTCTTTCATGCAGAGGAGCTGATTCAGTGTTGTACAGGAGGAAGAGAGGGTGTGTATGTGATCAAAAAAGAGCTTTAGAGGCCTGCTTGCTGTGCTGCACACTCACTGCTGCAGCAGTCCTGCTGCTCAATGCTCTGCATTTCTTGAGGTTTTACACTTGAGTGGAAGCACCTATTTAACCCTCTTGGCAATGTTTGTCCTGTCTGAAGTAGAGAAGTGAAAAGCGGTTGTCAGACAGACATCATGGACCAGCTGGAGTGGGTCCAGAGGAGGCCATGAAGGTGGCTGGGGCCTGGAGCACCTCCTACATGAAGACAGGCTGAGAGAGATGGGGTTGTTCAGCCTCGAGAGGAGAAGGCTTTGAGGTGACCTTAGGGCACCTTCCAGTACCTAAAGGGGCTACAAGAGAGCAGGAGAGGGACTTCTTACCAGGGCATGTAGAGATAGGACAAGAGGGCTTTTAGATGAAGAAGGTAGAGTTAGTTTAGAGATTAAGGAGAAATTCTGCACTGTGAGGGTGGTGAGGCACTGGCACAGGTTGCCCAGAGAAGCTGTGGATGCCCCATCCCTAGAAGTGTCCAAGGCCGGGTTGGATGGGGCTCTGAGCAACCTGGAATAGTGGAAGGTGTCCTGGCAGGGGGGTTGGAATGAAATGATCTTTGTGGTCCCTTCCAACCCAAACCATTCTGTGATTCTATAATCATGTCAGATGGACTAAAAGGCCCATAGGGGATGCTCAGTACTTAAAACAGGACTTCGAAAGCTGCTCTGTTGTTTGCTGTAAATGGTGACAATCCAGGTTGTCACTGACCTGGATTTTCTAATAAGTGGAATGTCAAAACTGTGCATTCCTGCCACAACACTTCAGTCATGGCTCGTTCCCCATTCTTCAGGAGGCAAACCAGTGGACACCAACTTTATTTGCTTTCTAGTACACTCATGCCTGTGGTAAATGATTGTGTATCAATAGATGCTAAAACTAAATGAGAAAGTGTGTAATTAGTATCTCCCTCTGCATCCGTCAGGGAAAAGTATTTTGGTTGTGTGACTCTAGGAAGAAAAAGCTGCCAAAAGAGCTTGGACTGGAAAGTGCTGAGGTTTGAAACAGGATTTAATTCTTCTGTAAATGAATTTCCCACTCTTTGGAGTACCTTCCAAGAGGACTGCAGCTTGAGATCAATGCCTTCAGCTGGCTGCAGTTCTGATGAAATCCTGCGGGGAGTGGGAGGAATAGCCCCTATTACCTCATTCCTCACATGTTTTGGATAGAATGACTGCGCTTTGCCACCAGTCCTTCCCCTGGAAGATCTTCCTTCCTGCCTGGTATGCCAGCATACGGAAAGCTGCTTCCAATTTGAATTTGAGGTAAGCAAATCAAAGCAATCTGGAAGTGCACAGAGTACACAGGCTGGTGACTCCCGTGATGTAAGTGCAGATATGGAGCCAGCTGTGCCTCCCACCAGCACCCAGGCACCCAAAAGCTGCCTCTGCAGCGGGCCTGGGAAGGCACCCAAAAAAAGCTGCAGGCGCACAGGGGGAGACCAGGGGCTGGAGGAAACTGGGAGAGTGAGGAATGAGCACCGAGATGCTTATCTCCACTATCTGAACCAGGAGGGCCTACCAAACAGCCTGTCTTCAGCTGATGGCATCGCTTCCTGCCTGGAATATTCCTGTTAGGAAAGAGGTGACTTGACGCTTTCAGGGAAGGGCTGACTCTCCTTCGAGCACGAGGAGCTGCAGCAGCCCAAGGGCTCCTTGTCCTTCCCAGGATCTGACAGGGCGCAGGGTTTAAAGCAGAGTTTTGCCTCCTGCTTGCGAGCTCCCCTCGCTGCTGCCCCAGCCCTGCAGGCAGGGCCGGGCAAGGAGCACCTCACACCTCCTGCTGTCCTCTGACATGCAAACGTGGTGACTTCTGCTAATTTTCTGATTTCACAGCATGGATTCAGGCAGCCAAAGAATCAGAAGCAATGTCATATGACATATAATCTGTCTTCTTCAACCTTCCAGATAAGACTTTTGAAAAATTACTGTGACAATTTTTCATGTGGGTTTTGGGAATTTTTTTTGAGGTACATGAGCAATTTTTTTTGAATCAAAAGGAAGTCATTCCAGCGAAGAATATTCCTTGTCTCCTGAAGATAGTAACTTTGCTAAAGAACAAATACTCACTTTAAAAGAGCCTAATCACTGATATATCAGCCAGGCAGTTCTGAAAATGCAAGAGCACAAAGAATCTAATGGGACTCACAGAAACACCAGAGCAAGCAGGTAATTAAAAAGTAAAGGAAATTTTTACCAGTTATACTTTGGATTCAGGCATATCTTTTAAATTCTATTTAATGTTTAGAAAATGTTAGATAATATGAAATACCCAATTCTTTTGGAATAAGTCAGTAATATACCTGCATCTGGTTTACATCATGTACAGGATACAACTTCCACGAGTTAACCCTTCTAACCCTTCTAGGGATTATTTGCAAATGGATTAAGAATGTGA
Organism: Eulacestoma nigropectus; assembly: GCA_013397775.1. NCBI lineage: Eukaryota > Metazoa > Chordata > Aves > Passeriformes > Eulacestoma > Eulacestoma nigropectus. The sequence continues at coordinate 930,662 of VZTE01005202.1, forward strand.
TTTTTCAGGCAGTTTCTCAATAGGATGAAAAAATGCAAACCATTTAGATATTTTTGGAATTTTTTTTTGCTGCCTTTTTTTTTTTTTTTGCTTCCTTGTACTGTTGTTTAAAAAGAAACATTCAGGAATCGTCATTGCTTTTGATGTGCTCCTGCAGATTACCACAACACAGCTTGAAACATCTCGTGGCTCTTAATTTATGATTCACAGCAAAATTTCAACTCTGAAAATAAGAACTTCTTTAAAATTCTGGGTTTAGAAATAGGAACATTATTTTGTTTGACATATTGACTGACCAAAAGTGAAAAGTATATTGTAATAGATGTTTGATTTGGTCCTTTCGCGTGAGTCACTCAGACTGGTACATCTGAAAATCTCTTCTTTTAATTATTAATATATATATATGTCTGGGAAAAAGTAAAACTGATTAACTTGCATTTTGTTGTGACTCTTCAACTTCTGATTTTTAATATCCTTTTTCTTCATTTATTCTAAGTTTGAGGTGGGGTAAGGCCTAACAGCTCATTCTTACAATTGACTATAAAATACTTACTCCACTTTAATGGAACCACCTGTTGAATATAATACAATTTATTGCCAGAAAGATTATTAAAATCAAACTTTAAATGCCTTAGTCATGTACAAGACTTGCTTTGTAGATAGAGAAGAAAATCCATTCTCTGGAGTTTTTTTTGAATCCCAAAACACTTTCCCTGAGTTACTTTTCCAGTGGGCCTTGTAGTATGCCCCAGAAAGTTATAAAAGCACTCAAATACTGCAAATACATAACTCTTAAAGCATATATCAGTGTGCAATATTAATTAATTTCTTATGTGTTCATAGGTATTCTCAGAGATACTCTTGAAAAGTGAAACTTTATCTTGTTGCAGAGACCAACAGGACAAACGGAAAGAAGGAAGGGAATTTTCCGTTATTCCCTCGGGATTCCTTTCATCCTGGAAAAAGTATTTGTACCATATAATAGCATTAAATCACCTGCCTCTGCAAGTTAACTCATAAAACCCAGGCCATTAGAAATGAAGGTTGTAGACATTAAAATAGATGGAAAGAAAAGGCTTTTAAAATTATTCAGTTAAATATAACAAAATACATTTTGGGACTCTTTTGTCCCATCTTACTTGAGGGTAAAGGCAGAAAAGTGTAATTGTTTCTATGAATTCCTGCTCCTTTAGGGTTTTTTGTTAGGAAGAAAGGAGCTTTTCCTTGGCAGGTATTAGTCTTTACCCATCCTTTACCCCTTAAAAACTGCTGGGTATGACCACACTAGCAAAGCCTGATTTATGGCAGCTGACATATTCTAAATGATTTAGCAAACTCATTTCACCATGGCATTTCACACAATGTCATTAGATGACACACTTACTATAATTAAAGTTTGGCAACTATTTGAAAAAAAAATCTGCCACGTCTAATGATGGTTTTAGAAATCTATTTGTTGTAAGAGAGGCTTCATTCACATGCTGCACCATAGCAAGGGGATTCAGTTCTTCTGAGGGAGAAAAAAGTAATCAAAAGATTTAAGTGTAGTCTTCAAACCCTGGAAAGGTCAAGATCTAAGAATATTTATCTTAAGAACCCCTGATAAGGCAGTAAGTCACATTAACACATTATTTCAGAGTAAATGGGTTATCTTGCATTTTAATTTTCAAATGGAGAAAACGAATCAATTCTCGAACTAATGTTCTTTTAAATGTTTCTATTGGTCTTCTGTGGGTGGTTGCTTGATATTACAGAATTCTGTGCATCTTTAGTTTTAGCTTCAGTTACTTTATTTACGGTGAAACTGGGGAGTATGCTTTGCTTTTTATTTACATTGTGACTGGAGACTGTTTGCCACTTGTCTTGAAAAGAACTGTATTTATTAAAGTATTTAAAGCCCACATTTGCTAAAGCCAAGTAGGTCTGTGCTGCTTCAGAGCAACTCAGTGCATCCCAGCTACAGCTCTGACCAGAGCTGATGGCTTTGCATTCCAGCTCTATTCCCTATGGTGAAAACGTGTTTGAAAGAGAATAATTCATCTAAGAGAATGGAAAATGTTTGTGGAAGACAGCAGGTGCAGGAATATCTGTGCCATCAGACGAGTAGAAATGCAGATCTGGAAGATCTATCGTTGTAACCGAGGTGTGATGTTATCTGTGGCTGTCTCCAGTCGCGGGGGATTCCTCAGCGTGGGTTCCTCTCACTGCTGGTGCAGACCAAAGCAACTGGGACAAACTAAATGCATGAGGTTTTGATGATTGCAAGAGGGAAACTCATTCTGAGGTTTCGTTTTTCTCCCCTGCCTTCCATCCTGACCATGCATTTTGCTTCAAAGCTGCAGGAATGTTGTGAGTGATTTGTTTCCAGATGTTTGATTCAAGGTCTTTTGCCTCAGTAAAAAGACTTTAGCATGTCCTAGAAGCAGTTGACTGGTTTCCCAATTATTTTTTTCCACAGTTAAATGGATTGTAGAATGCTTTGCTGGAAAATGTGGAGTCTTCCAAATTTAGATCTATATCCAGTCAAATAATTCCTTCTTTCCAATAACTAAATATGCACATCAACACTGAGCAGCCAACCAGACACGAGTCAACAAAGAAATTGTGAGCAAATACTGCCACACCACTATCCCATGTCAGATTCTACATAGAAAACCTTAAATATAGAAGATGCCTTCTTACCTACAGATAAATAAATGGTGATTTTTCTTTTTATCTTGGACGCAGTTACTTGCATGAGATGGGACTCATGTCAGTGAGAAACAAAAGGTTCATTTTACTACAAACAGATTAATTTTTTAAGAATGTGTCTGAGCACTTTACATCCTTAGAGTGCTTCATGTTCATGAATGACCATACATTTGTGCAGAGCTGGCAAGCTTTTAAATGTACACATTTTTATAATCTTTCCTGATTGAAATATGGGTGGGGCTAAATAACAGTTTTATCTCTCTGATCCCCCTGATCTGTTCAGAAAGCACCAAGCAACTTTCATCCTAGAGGTACAGAGACACCCGTCTGAGAAAACTGATGCTGAAGGTGTTCACAGGTGGAGATATTCTTTCACAAGACCTAGAAGGAGGCACAAAGATTGTGTTCCAGTCACAGTGGATTTGAAATCTTCCATGTTTTTAGCCTAGTTCTGTTGGATTCACTGCAGGTCAGTGTCATTCTTATTTCTACAGCCTCTCACAAATCCTAAATCTAAGAGCTGGATGGTTATCTCACAGGATAACCGTCCAGTCTCCTGCTGTCATCGCCAGAACTATTTTGTCTTGTCTCAGCCTCATCTGCTTCCCCACCCAAAGCCTGTTCCTGTCATGGTTGGTGTCCTCAAGTTACGGGCTGCTGGCTACTTCTGATTGTGGTGTTGTCACATTATGCTTGGACAAGGTTCATGGAAAATACTGACTAGAAATGTGACTCCAAGAAATGGGGAGATGCAAAGCCTTGACTGGCAAGTAACAAGCCTCCACGGTGTTCCCTTTCCCACCATTTAAATGACAGGCATTTACAGATGTCATGGCCAAGAACCTGTTGTCTCAGGGTTTAAAAATAAATGCTTTTTGTCAGCTCGCTTGCCAAGCCCTAGTGCTGGTTTATCACCAGGAACTCTGTTCAGATATGAATTTACCATAAGGATAGTGAGCAGACTTTCTCATCCCCTGGCAGATTGGTGTTTCAGACCACTTCCCACTAAAGGCACTGGACTAAGATCCTTGGCTGAAGTCCAGGAAACATGTTCCTGCTCGTGTTTATGGATGTAGGCATGTTTAAACTGCATCAAGAGTTGGACCAATGTTTTAATTGTGCCAAGTGTGCAAGATGACCAAGAGAATCAGTCTTTGCATGAGAAGAAAACTGTATTGAATTGCCCAAAGTGATGTCTTGAATTTTACCTGAATCAGATTATCAGCCCGTTTTCTTTCCAGTACCTTACTCCAAACCTGGGGCAAAAATAAACTCTAAGCCTTACACATCAAGATTTCTTCTACACTTTTCTTGGATGCCATGAAGTAATTTTAATTTTTTTGTTGCCTTTGGGTTCAGCATAAGGAGAAGTAGTCCCACTCGGCATCTGTCAAGGCATTTTCCTCTGAGAAATCTGCAGGGCTGTTACCCAAAATTCTCTTCACACATTTGCATGGCTCTGCACTTGTCCTTGCCTCCAAGAAATAATGATTGATTTAGAGGGCCAGCTCTGTGTTTAATTAAAGCCTACACTGCCCTCCTTTTTGCTATACTGTCTTCCATGTCCCAGAAGTCTTTATAGAGCGTATAGTTGGTGTTGTAATTAAATTCTTCCATTCTGGGACCTTGGTTTTTTTTTACTACTAACCACTGGCTTTTCACCTTTAGAGCAAGGTTTTGTTATTCCACTCATGTTCTATAGTAGAGACTTCACCTTTCCCTATCAAGGCTTCCTAACTTCTCTCTCCTGTCAATTTGCTAACTCTGCAGACCCTCAGTACATCAATAGCCTTGGTCCACTGCTCTTGCCTGGACACACGTGTAACATGCTTGTGGTTTTATGGCCATAAACCAAATATTCCTGCATTTAAGCCTGTATAACTCCTCAGAATGCTTCCCTAGATCCTCAATAGTGGTCACAGCATTTCTAGTCTCATGTTTCTTGCATGTTTCTTTCTTGACTCTGCACTGCTGTATCCTGCCTCGCTGCAGGGCATACCCATAGAGTTTTCCACAGGTAAATGCATTTATCAGCATCTATTTAACAAAGGTGTGCTGGTGTTCACTGAGTGCTGCTTCAGAAACATTTCTCAGTTTCACAATGCTGATGTGGGTATGTGAAGGGGCACTCATTCTTATCCAAAGATTTGCTGGTTAGTAATCTTTTTTTCTATACCAAGCAGTTTATAAAGTTTGCCTATTTGTGTTATAAATAGACCATGACAAAACAAATTTGATATTAAGTGAAGCTTTAAATGGCTCTACATTTCAATGAAGACTTATAGTGGTTTTTCCATATGAATATATTTATTATGTATTAATCTGAATGGTTGCAGGCACCGAATACCAAAAGGAAAGCAATTCAGCTTTAAGGATCAAAATTTTAATAGGTATCTAAGTAATTCATGATATTTTTTCTTGAATAACCTGGGTTCTCACAGGCAGACAGACTTCTGTGGGGTAGATAAGCATGTGCTAAATGTCTGTATTTACGTGCCTTCTTCTGGCACAAATGTACATCTAAATAACATCAGTGGAAGTTTGAAACTTAGGTGAAGGTTACCTCAGGCTAACACTGCCATTCTTCAAAGCCATCTCCATAAAGAGGTCTAAAAAAGCCAATTTTAATATTAAACCTCTATTAAAAAATAGCATTTATGGCACTTACATATTATCAGACTCCCTCACTGAGCACAATATGTGTGGCTTAATCCATTTTTCATCCACTTTTATCTTTGTCCCCTGTAATCTGGCTCGTTTCTTCAGTGGGGGGAAAAAATACAGGGAGTTAGATCATCATCTTGCCTCACCTCCTCCTCTAAATATAGAATGTGTTTGATGCAGCAAAAAGAGCAAAGCCAATAATGGATGTAAATATTGACATATTTGAAATGCATCAGAAATCCTTCCTCTTCAAAGTATCCCATAATTTTGAAAAACTAACTCTAAAAAATTATATAATGTGGAGGACAATTTGGATTTTTCTCCCTTGACTTGCTAAATAGGACCTTCCCTAATTGCAATGAGCACAGTTCAAATAATGTGAAAAAACAATTTGATTAAAACAAAAAACTGGTTTCATTTCACTAATTTAAATGAAATATTTGAAGTACCAAAAGCTTAAATAGGAGAATGCAGATTTAAATTAGCATAGATGCTATTAGCAATAGAATATAAATTTGCAACTCACTGACAATAGGATCATGCCTAATTATTAACTCAGCAGGATTTAGTCCAAGGTTGAACAACATTTTTTGATGTGTGTGCTCAACACACTGACAACTTCAAGGTGTGATTTGAATAAACTGAATTGTCATAACATTTTTTTAAAGGAAATGCTGTTTATAATTCTTCTTTTTTTAAGGCTGACAGAAGAATCTTCAGTGACTCTTTCAAATTTTCTATATTAATGATGACTGTTTCTCAAAAATAATGACTAAATGTTTTTTTTTTTCTTCCTGGATAAAGTAATCTGAAAATACCGGGCAACTGTGAAGAATGATATGACTGAGATTTCACCTTCCCTGGGATTTTGCTTCTGTAGTGACAGTAATTAATAATTATGAAGTCATTAGGATTAAATGGAAATGTCACATTGATGTTATTATTAATGAAGTAGGTTTTCCTAGAGGTGACAATGTGCCTTGCTTACAAACCAGCGTGATGACAGCCATTACACATTTTTGTGGCAACTGGTGTGGTCCAAATTTTCTATGCTCCCAGGAACAGCAGCAACATGTGTTGCAGTCATCTGGCTCTATAATCAGAACACGAATATAATTATACAGACACTGCTCTGACTCCACACCCACGAGGGCTGCTGCTGCTGCGCTCTCCCTGCGGCGTCTGGGGCCAGCTCCCACTACATGCTGCTTCGCAGACAGGGAATGAGTTCATACTGGGGTCTTGTCCCATTTTGGAGCTGGAAACACTTCCAGTTCGGCCATAAGCTGAGGAAAAGCCTGCATTTCTAAAACACTTGTGTTGCATTTTCCTAACTCTGCTTGTGCTCGTTATCCCTGCTCCCTCCCAAAACTTGTGTATAAAAGCAGGCATTGGATTCAGAGTATTCAGGAATCTGATTTCCTGAGCTGATTGTAATTCTAATAGAGTTAATAATGTTCCTCAGAAAGCCAAATTACCCAACTAATTATTATACATTTATAGTGAGATAACATTGAAGCTGTCAGTCAGCAACCAGTGATGCTGTATTTATTAAAAATTAACACTGTTTTTGCACTCCTCTGCTTGGCCTAAAGTGGTGGCTGGTTTAGTTTTGTTTTGTTTTAACTGCACAGCTTCTACTAATCTACTTCTCATTAAAAGCACCAAGGCAAATCCTTTCTTTCTGCTTTGGCTGGCACTTTCAGAACTGTCTGTACATATAGCGCAAACAAATTTTGCCTTATTAATACCAACCGCCTACCTCCCGTGCATCTGATTAATCCGCCTAATCTATGGCATTCAAAAAATACCCAATTGCCATGGCGTAATTAAATTTCCAGATTAAATATAATTTGATTTCACTGGGAGGGAGTTACTTTTCGTGGTGTGGATGGATCTCGAGGAACGTTTGAAGAATCATGCAAGCTCTTTAATGAGCTACTCAGGGATTTAGTGGTGGTAACCTTCTGCTGGGAATGCGAAACACTAAAGAACATAACCAGCCCAGGTGTATGGCTTGAACAAGGAGAAAATGCAAGTATGAAATTAGTGAAAAAAATATTTCTGCTAGATAGGAGGATGGAGCCTTGCTTGGACAACTGCTGCAGTCCCCACCATCCTTGTGTACTGCTCACATCTGACTTTGGTTTATGTCAATAGGATTATAAAGCTGTTGATACACATGAATGCTATTACCTCCAGTAATAAGATGCTGAATTAGTAGTAAAATACTTAATCCTCTTCCACTGAATTTAATGCTGTGAATATAGTGCAAGAGAAAACACAAACAAGTCTAAAACTCCTTGGAAACAGACATTTAGCTATTGACTTTCCTTAAAAGCATCTCCTTGACTTTCAGGGATTTCTGAGGTCTGGAACACTTGTCAAAGGACAGAAATTATTGTTGTCCTATTATGGCAATAGCATTAGTGAGTGTCTTAATATGGGTAGTTAATATAGTGGCTTCATATAGGGCCATAATTTATCATTCTTAATTAGAAAATGATTGAGTTTATTTTCTTTTTTTTCTGACAAAACTTGATGGAACTTCTGATAAACCTGGCTTGAATCAGTTTGATTTACTGTAAGAGTAATAATGATTAGTGGTGAAAGGGAAAGAAAATAAATAGCTGCTAAAAACTGCAGAAAAACACATCAGATATGATAGTGGAGTCCCAGGCACCGAATGGATTCTTACCCCTTGAGAAATACAGATTTAATCTGAAAACAGTTGCAAAAGTATTTTAAAATGAGGCTCTCGGCAATGAGATCGAAAAGCTGTCGATGTCATGGATGCACACTGATTTCTAGTGCATGTCTATCTGCTGTTCAGGCAGCTTCCTCAGTTATTTTCAGACTACTTTCAATCCTCTCCTTCATAGTAAGATTGTCTTTGCCATGGTGACTAATGACTTTTTCCTACATTTGTCAAGGTTGATTTTTGTGCTGCCCTTCTGTCTCACTTCACTGACTTTAGTGAGACACTAAAGGTTCCTTCTCTTCCCACACTGAGAGTTATTCCCCAGGCTTTAGATAATATGTGAGACACAGCTTCAAGCATTTCCACCACTGACTGTGTCACCTGAAGGGAAACTTAACCTGCACCAGCAAATACAGAAATCCCTTTAGTCCCTGCACTTCCCCAGCAATTCACACCTGACTCCTACCCAGATAATTTAATCTGTGGAGGCTTCAGAACTCCATTTATCATCTCTCCCTCTTCTCATTTACAAGACAGCTAAAGTTATCTCCACCTCCTTCTGCCTGGGTCCCATTACCCCCTTAATCCATTTAAATCCTTCCATTATTTTTTTTTTCCCCTGCTAAATCCTAAGCTTCAAGGTCCTATGTGCCACCTCTCAATGTTTCCAAGTATATTCAGCACTAAAGTACTGGAGTGGTTTTGCCAAGACTGTGCAGAATCTTGCTGACAGTTTATCTTTGGCTTTATGTCTGCTGCTTATGACTGTGTAGCAAAATGGACTTTGGGCTTTTTTTCCAGTCCTCTTGCAGGTTCAGGAGCTCACCTATAAGGAAATGAACCATGATTGGACTCAATGATCTTAAAGGCCTTTTCCAACCTAAATGAATAAATCGGTGAATGGGTCTGACTGATCAATTTGTTTAGTTGAATACACCTTTTCAACAATAGACTAGTTTTTTGGGGTTTTTTTCCAGAGGAACTGTATCATCAAATTCGTGCTTTTTACTCTTTTAACCTCAACTCCATTTGTATCTTTTAGACCTTTTTTATGAGACTTGGTTCCAAGGGAAAGCTAAAATAAGGTGAGTCTTGCTCTACATCTAAATATCCTTTAATCCTTTTGGGCAGGGCATTCCATTGCCATAAAACAACTCCATAAACTCTCTGCTGCCTAAGGCAGGCCTTTACCTCTCCTCCCAGGTTCCATTTCAATTGTCTGCGTCATAAGAGCGCTAACAGGATTTTATGAAGACGACACACGCATGGAAACCGTGAGTACCCAAACCCTTTGATCTCATATCCTAGATTTTGACTTCAGTTTGGATTTCTACAGCATGCTAATGCCATGCAGAAAAGGCAGAAAAGGGTGTTGGGCGATGCAAGTTGAATGGCAGGAGACCAGCTAATAGTGAACAGGAAGATGCTCAGGAATGCATCATCACACTCAGTGCTGATGAAGAGCTCTTTCAAAGCAATCACCATGTTTGTTTTCCAGGTTCCTTGACACTGATTGAACCAAACCAAATGCCACTGAAATCCAGACCCCTTTGGGAAAGTCTGCATCTGGCAGTTTAGAGGAATTTTTTGTCAATTACTGAAAAATAGGAAATTTGTGGAAGCTGTTGCTGTTATTGGTATTACTACTACTATTTTGGGTTGTAGTGGTTTACAATACATTTCATAGGCACAGCCAACAAATATCCAAACTTAATATCTGCCCTGAATCAATTTTATGTACTTTCTGAATCTCTTCTGAATTACCTTGACCTTCTGAAGTGTCAGTAAATCACGTGGCTTATGCGTTTGGTAGGTGCAGAAATAACTGGTTTTCCTATTATGACACATCAAATTCAATTTTAGTCCATAAACCACTGATTTTTTTTTTTTTTTCATGTGGGGAAATATCAAGTGGAAAAGTTAGTTGCTTTGATGCAAGTAGGTGTCTAAAGTTTTGTGTTATTTTGCTGTGTTGCATGAGGAAACATAATTTGATTCTTTCCTTTTCATTCCCTTTAAAAGGAATTTTTTTGGAATCCTAAAATCCATTAGAATAAACAGTCTGGATGATGAAAAACAGAGCAAGTTTCTTATTTAGGGAAAGGGAATGAAATTCTGCTTATCAAATGACACTAATGACCAAACTAAATTCACTTTCACACAAAATGCACATGCTGTTTTTCAATCAACATTAATTTGTCTTTCTCATTCTATTTTCAAAGTCTAATGGGACATTTCTAAGGATATATTTTAGCTGCCTCTTCTAGATTCAGAAGATCTGCAATTAATCTAAGCAAACTTATCCAAAATATGCTCTAAAAATTTCTCATCTCACTATGTCTCATCTGTGTTTAGAAATGTGTTAGAAGGGGATTAATCAAGTGGTTTCATAGATGCAGTGAAACAGATTAAAAAATCTTTTATATTTACCCCTGTTGATTACAATTTGTCATGAATAATTTTATTTTCTGAGTGTCTGTAAGAGCTTAGTGGCCCTAGCCTGGAAAAAAATAGTTTATATTGCAGATTTTTTTTAGGATTATGCTGATTATTTGTATTTACTAACTTTGTGAGCACAAAAATAATTCTGCAAGCAATGGGTATGATGATTCAACTAGACCGTGGTGGAGCAGTGGAAGATGCTGAAACAGTTTGGCAGAGGCAAAGGCCAGAGCTGTCCTATGAGGAATTTTGCCAGCAAGGGCCACCAGGACACCTCTAAACTTGCTCTTTCTGCTCCTGGCTCCTCCAGTGCTCCCACTGAGCTCCTGTAGGTGCTCCATGTCCCTTGAGTCTCCTCAGAAGAAAGGAGGATCTATATTTGCTATTTTGAGCACGCCTTATGCTAAGGAGTAAAGATGGGCATGATTGCATTCCATATTGTTTTCCAAAGTGCTGATAACTCTGGAAGCTGAGCTTACAGAGAACCCCAAATTTGCATTTGATAGATGTAGTAGTCTTGCAGGTAAAGCGATGGAAGGGAGGATGCTGCCCTGGCTTCACAGGAAACAGGCTGCTCCCTGTGTGGGTGAAGCTTGTTTAAAAGGATGGGCAAAATTAAATCCTGCCATTTTCTCACTTCTAAAGTGATGATTTGCAGAGCCTCCACAAATTGAGAAGAATGGCAGAAGGGCAGCAGTCAGTGCTAACTGACCTGGGCAGCTTGCCTGCCTAAAGATTGCAGTGTAGTGTTTAAAACATATGAATTCACAAATAACATGAAACTCTTGAGCCAGGGTAAACTAGATGGAGAGAAAACTCATTAAAATGACTCATTATAGTATCACAGTGTGCCTTCTCGCATAAAAGCTTTTGCGTTACTACAGGCTTAGGGCAGAAGCTTGTAAGAGCCTATACAGCAAAAAGTATTTTGGTTATTTATTACTTCTGGTTTAGCCTGAAGAGTTTATGCTGATTCAATAACACATCAGTCAAACTTAGCTGGTTGGAGCAAGTTTATGCCTATCTTGTGTTACTGAAGGGGTACAAAATATTTTGGCAGACCTTACTTTAGCTTGCCATTTGACCAGGCATAAGAAAGGAGATAGGAAAGATTTACTATTTTTATTGTACTGATGGAGAAATAGAAGCAGGTAAGGTGACATGAGTTGCTCAAGATCACAGAGCAGGTCAAGGCAAGTGTTCAGACACTACCTGTAATGCAGACTGATGAAAACATTGAGAGTATGTGAGGGAAAAAAAAAAAATTATGTTATTTGCATACAAAATTTCCCAAAGTTCACAGCTTATTCACGTGTCGCATAAATCAAATATTTTGTTAAGTTTCACTGGGTTTATACAGAATCTTGTGCCAGCATAACATCTTTTTTTATTGTAGTTATTTTGAATATTCACATAAAAATCAGTTGCATAAAAATATAACAATTTCTTTCGTACCTGGTCTGAGAATGACACTGACTATACTTCTGGACCAAGTCACATGAAAAGTCACTTTCATGATCTAGATTTCTCTTTTGGCTTACTGCTGTGGTCTTTTTTCTTTCTACTCCACAGACATTTTCATGCCATTACTTAACAGCACCTAAATTCTTCCCTTCCCGAGGAACAGACAATTATATTTTCATCCAACAGGACAAGTTATCAACTACAGCACCTGTTTTCAAGAATATCATTGCTTTAGTGTTAATTTTGGCTGGCCTTGTGCACTGTCAATTGTTATTAAATGGAATAGTGATGTTCTACCATAATTCATACCGCACAAATATTGGGTAACGTGTTACTTCAAGGCAGGAGGAAGCTGAAGTAGATTCTTGTTCCTGTACACACAGAGATATTCAAGACTGGAATGACACAGGCTGGACAGACAACAGCACCCCAGAGCACTACACCAACATGCATTTCTTGGATGCTAAAAGCAGTTGGTTGGGATTTTGTTTGTTTGTTTAGCTGGCTAAAAATTGTGATGCATTTTCCAGACACCCAGCTAAACCCTTGCCCAGTAAGTATCGGAGGTTGAGCATGAATTATTAATAAGGAGACTCCTATCTTCCTAGTTCTGTGTAGATGCATATTTGTGTGTGTGTATATATTATACACATACATATATTATACACATGTATATATTATACACATACATATAAAAAAGATGCTGCAGCAAACCTTTAAAGCCAGCGCCTAGGTCTCGCTCAAGAGGCATAAAAGTGCCTCCAAGCCTATCGACTAAATTTAGTGTCCAATCCTGGCACTACACTGGGAGGATGGTACTCTCATGTCAGCACAGAGCAAGAAAAAAAGCTACTCCAGAAGGAATTCAGAGCATTTCGACTGGTTCCCTATTTTGAACAGTCATCTGGTGGAGTGTTTTCCTTGACAGCGTAGCAGTGACAAGCAATTGTACCGTGATAGTAACACATAGGAGTAGATATAAGCACAGTTATAAGTACATGTGATACAAATTATATTTTCCGGGCATAGACAGCAGGTCTTTAGAGTATATCTGAATTCTGTTATTAAGCTACGAAACGAACACTCACCACTGCTGGGTATTCAATGCATACATGTATTTGTACACAGGATGAGGATACGTGGATGCAAACCTCCTGCTTTTCTTTTTCTGTGACTACAGGACAGACCCTGGCCCTTGTGTATCAAGGAACAGTGAATTGCCTTTTCTAACCCGAAGCACAATAGCCATTTCTCTACCAAAGTGCAACTAGATTATGTTGTGGTGGCAGTTCTGTAATGACCTAGCAATGAATGCTGTCAGCCTGGAAATGGGAACTATTTCCTTTTCAGGGAGAATGCAAATACAGCTCCCTCCTCTCCTGGCCAAGTGTTCCAGCCACCACATGATCCTATCCCAGATCTTTTGTTTAATTTTGCTCCAACTTAATCATTCTTGCATCCTTTGTTCACAGAGATCCAGTTTCAATAGATGGGCTAGATAGTACTCCTACCCAAATTACCTGGTAATGAGGAAGGGTGAGGAAAGAGCTGAAAGGAACTATTATGCTTCCTAGCTATATTCTTATGTAAAAGAACACTATTGCCTTCATCTATTGAAAATCAAAATAGTGAGGCAAGTCCCTGATAAGCAGGAAAAAAAAACCCAACAAAACCAACCTGCATTATGTCCCTCTTTAAAAAAAACACAAGAAGGAACAAGATGGTCAGCCTCAGCTCAGTTCCTGAGAAGCTCAGGAAGCACATCCTCTTGGAGTCCGTTCCCAAGTATTTGACTAAGTGACCAGCTGACTCTGAAGGATCTAATAATGGTGAAAAAGAACTAACCAGCTCTTTCTGAGGCCTCTGACATCCAGCCCCTGCAGCGCCATCATTTAGGAGCTGAGGGATTCTGACCTAGAGCAACAGATGACCATGTGGATTGGAGACTGGCTGTGGGTGCCAGGCTGGACACGGGGCCACCCATGAACAAGACTTCCAGGTGATTTTGTGGAGACATAGGATACTGACAGGCCCAAGATTAAAGTGCATCTCACCCTAGACAGATTTTAGGACGAAGACCTGAAACATCAGTATCGGAGGAATGCTTTTGCCTGGATACTTCATGTGATAAGATTTCCACTATTTGCTTGGGAAATTATAAATTTTTTTATGTTAACGTTCCTATGTTATCCTAAGTCTGCACTATCTTTATTTACCATCAACCTTACTAATTTTACCTGTCAGGGAATGAAAGTATCTGAATTAAAAGATAATTATGCATGAAAATAAGTAACTCAAAAGTTACAAAAGTAGTTAAAATGACTACTCCGTGTTTAAGTAGATAATCACGCCTCAGGCCCACCCTTGCAAAACATTTATTTCTGGATGTGAATCACTGCCTGCCCAAAGCTCTACCCAAGACATGACAAGCTCGCAAGGATTTGCAGCTCCGCTCCCCCTGAGCGCAGCGCCGGCTCCGAGCTGGCTGGGACGTGCGTGCACCCCGACCACGGGACCCGCAAGGGCTGAGTCATGCACCGAGCACCACAGAGGCAAACTGCAGACACAGCTCCCAGCTACACACAAAGCAAACAGGAGTTTGTATCCACACGGGACCGCTCGGATTTTGATGACTTCAAGGATCAGCCTCACGCTGCCTTTCTCATTGTGATCCATTACGTTCTCTCGTCCATCAGGATTGCCTGCTTTCACATCCGAATAACATCGTACTGAAACCGCTGAAATAATTGAAAAGCACATAGTAGTCTTTCCTAATACTCTGCAAAAGATGTGGCAAATCATTTGGAGAGCATAAAAGATTTTTGCTTAACCCACCCCCTCAGGTTTTCCCGGTGTTGGTGCAGGCTTCTTAATGCTACAGCTTCTGTGCAATCTTTTTACTAAAAGTTTCTTCTTTTCTTAGCCTTAACTGTCATTTAGGTAAGCACAAACCATACCTAGAATCCTTCATGACACAAATGTCCCACCATTTAAAATCAGGTGCCTCAGTGTGGCTCAGGTTAACCAGGAAGGTTCCCACAGCTTCAGACCACTGAAACTAATACTACAGAGTGGGGTTTGTTGGGTTTTTTTTCGGACAGGAAATTTTGCTCTGTTTCATCTTCTTTTAGGCCTTATCTGTCAGTCTTGTGGCCTGCAAGGTTGCAGCCAATTAGATCACGGCTTGTTTGCTATCTGTGTCAAACTAAGTTATACAAAACCTCAAAAATAAGGTTTGGTTCTTATCCTGATACTGTCTCATTAACGAAAACATTGCACAATTGTATCAGAAATATCTGACCCTTAGCTATAATAATTCACCAGGATGATGTCATCTGAGCTGTCACGTTCGGCATAGGAGGTACTATGCAAATAATCTTGATAACAAAATGCCTCCCTTTCTTTTGAAGGTTGACTTCAGGGTCTTAGTTTCTTGTGTACAGATGAAAGATCGCAGCCGAAGCGGCTGCACCTCTTCATGACAACCTTGGGGTTTTAACCCTTTGAACTTATTTTTCGGATTTTTTTTTTTTTTTAAAGAAAATGAGTTATCATTGAAAGTGTTTATATGCTATTGCTTCCTAGTAGTAATTTTAGGGGGGGGTCAGTGCAAGGTCATTCCCAACCTTCACCTTTAGGTTGTACATTGAAATTTTTTGAAAGGTCATACTTCGAACTTTGCAATATTTTGCCTAATTATACTGTAGGCCTGCCATGTATTTTTCCAACTTCTGTTCCTCCCTCTCTTCCCCTCCCCTTCTTCCCTTTGTAATTCCAACAGGTATTTCATACTCCTGATGTTAGCTGTAGGAGTGATATCCTGAAGGGAAACTTAGCTCACATGCAGTGCCCACCAGTCAGTTTTAGGGGGTTAATTATTTTGTGTCCTCTGTACCACGCTAAAATCAAATTATTGTCATCTGTTTTAGGATTTATGTATTAGCATGGAAAGGTTAAATATTTTCACAGTTATTATCTATAACTCCACCGTGTGTACATTTAAATATCTGATTTTAGCAAACCATGCTGTTAGTCCACCTGCTTCACTATATTCACAGCGGATGTTGTGAAATCTGACAGTGCCTTTTCATCTAAATTGGGTTTTCATTTGTGTCTTGGTCATCAGAAAGGCAGAAGTTGCACTTTCTCCTGCATCTCATCATTGTCCAATTTAACACATTTTTTTTCTCCCTGGGTCATCTACCAGTCTAGTGCTTGTGCCAAGATCTGCTTCTTAACATGTTGAATCTGCAATTATTTCTTGTGGGCTTTTTACATTTTTTTTTCTCTGTCACCCTCTGTTTTTTCTCTAGCCTGCTCAGCAGACGAGAGCTGCAGTCCCATCACTCCAACTATTATCTGTCTCTATCCCTTTACTGTTAAAAGAAAGAAAAAAAAAGAAAAAAGAAAATATTTTACAGTTCAAAGTCTCTTGAACTTGTATTAGCATTAGTTTTGGAAGTCTTGAGTTTCCACAACATTTCGAAATGGAAGGGTGGTGCAGCTGTGAAGGAAAAAAAAAAACAAGCCTAGAGAAGATTATTTGCCTAAAGTGTATGGTTAAAAAAACCCAACCAAGTCAGAAAGCTCAGAAAAACCCAAAACAAAACAACCACACAACATTTTCTTACTACTAATCTTATTTCTGTTTCTCCCCCACTCCCAGTTGCTCCGTGAATTTGTAATTCACTGCTTCCAAAGGTTCTTCAAACTCGTTCTACTGGTTTTCAGAAGCAGACAGACTTGTTTTTCTAAGCTCTTCAGTACATCAACTGAATTTATTTAATTTTTCATTTTGCTCCTGCAAAGAACCCCGGGACGCTCCTTGAAGGGCCCTAAATCACTCCGTTGTATCCTATGGATATATTCAGTGTGTACTCCACAATACTGTAATTACCTGGTGTACGAAACCATACAGAGCCGTGCTAAAATGAAGGCACTATTTAGCGGCCGTAAAGACCTCGATCCTTGATGGAAAAGTGCCTTATCATAACTAATGCAGCCAGCTCCGAGGGGAGCAAATTTTAATGGAAATCCTTCCCTTCTTGCTCTGTCACAGACAAAATAAAGGAGGAGAGTGGTCGCTTTGTTGTCACGGGTGGAAGGGGCTTTACAAGGGCCTTTAAAGGTGTCCTGGAGCAAGATCCATCCTGCTTTCTTCCATATTAAAGTTGTCCTGGAGGAAGTTCTAGCCTCGTTTCTTTCCATATTAAGGTCCCCTGTCTGAAGGGTTTGTACAAGCTGTAAAGCTTAAGGGTCACTTTAACGTGGTGTAAGGGAAGGATGCGGGATGCCCCTTGGAGCTCTCAGAGTCTTGGAAACATGATTTTTGGATCTATGTACGCCCAGAAGCAAGGCGAGGAAGGCGAAAAAGGTTCAGAACTGGTGCTACTATCTGGGGAGGCTGTCAGGGTAATTAATGGGAGTTCGGTCTGAAACGGGCCAGTTTAGGGCAGAAAGGAGAGAAGGCAACGAGAAAAGCTCTGAGGTCTGTGCTTCGTTTGGAAAGAAGAGCCAAGTAAGGTTTTAACGTGAGGAGCCGTGTCTGCCCCGGGCTAACGGAGGGCTCGCCTCCAGCCAGGACCTTTTCCCCTCAAGTTTCGCTGCCGCGAAGCGCGGCCGGGACGGCGCCTCAAGCCCGCGGCGGGAGGCGCGGCCGCCCCCTGCAGGGCCGCGGCGGGAGGCGCCGGGGGAGCGGGCGGGACGGAGGGCGGCCCCGGGGCCGGG